>BMAV01001171.1:35214-70028 GCA_019973955.1 Trichonephila inaurata madagascariensis
CGAATCTTTCAGAATAATTTTATGGACAGTAGTGCAGAGAAAAAATAGTATTCGGAAAGACGCATATATACGTGCGGAAAAATTAACGTTTTGTTGAGCGAGACGTTTATATACGCCTGTGGCACTTAGGAGGTTAAGGTCGTATCGTAGCTTTAGCGTCAAAGTATAGTATTATTGAATTCAATTCATTGTTATTGTGTGAGGGGGCCCGAGATGAAAATCATGTTTAAATATTGGGTCGCGATTATTGAAACTGAGAAGCACTACTGTACTGTAACTTCCTAGTTTCAAAGCTGTACAGAACAAGTTAGGAATACATAGTGAGTTTTCGGGTTTTTTTTTTTTTTTTTTTTTTAATAATTGTTGTGATAAAGATGTTTTTTAATATCGTTCTCCAGAATATCAAATTATTTTCTAGGTTCTGTGAGCTATAAAATCAAATTTCAAGTTCTTTGAAATGCTTCGAATCACTAAAATAAATTTAGCAGGAAAAAAATAGCATATCTTGCAATCAAACAAGATCTCAGAAGTTCAACAACAACACCAATTTGGTTTTTTATTCTTAGTGTATTGACGTGAAAGAAATAATAACGACAAACAAGAACAAACTTCATTCCATATTATCCTTTGATCTTATTTCGTCTTCACACTTTTTTCATTCCTTTCTCTCTTTTGTCATTCACGGCATTTGTTTTTATCTCATTCATCATATCTGAAATAAATCCAGTTTACAACAGTGAAGAATTGTTGCTTTCTTTTTTCAAGTAATCGATATTAATCATTCGTCTAACATAGACATTTTTAACCAACGAATGCACACTTTTTTTGAAAAAAAGAAGCACAAAAAATAAATAATTTTTATTTTAAAAAAAAACCCATTTGTGAACCTTATTTTCGGCTGAAAATAAGAAAATAGTTTCATATCACGAGGTACACGCCAAGTTGTTATGTTCGTCAAGATGGGCGATAACATTACAATATAATTATCTTGATATTTACAGTTTTTGGATTTTTGCAAGTTTTCAGTACTTTTTAAATGATATTCATTATTAAATTTAGTATATATTATGTAATTATATTTTATTAATAATAAATAAAAATGCAATTATTATATGTTATAAAATCATATAATATTCGTTATTTATAGTTATTATGTTCTTTATGTATTATTAATATTTTGTTATTCATTTATAATTAATAATAATTTATTTATTAATAATATTACGTTATATGAGTATTCTTATGTGTATGATTTTTATATTACGAATTTTGAATTACGAATTTTGTGTAAATAATCTGTATTTGAATGTGTAATGCATTTATATTACTCTGTTATATTTATTTTATGTTAAAATTGTGTAATATTCATGAGCAATACAGTTTCTTACGCTATAGTGGCAATTCAATGAGAACTTAGCGAAATCTTGGAGATTCAGCCAAGATGGCATCATATTTAACGACCAGGTTGGCCGCCAATTTGGCTTTGAGGACCATATTGGCGAGTTGGGGCTCTCTGGATTCTTCTAAAAAGTAGTGGATCTCTCCACTAATTTCACACCCTATGACGCGTGCGGATTTTTCTGGAAGTTTTGCCGGATCTATAAAAAGAGCAGAGTGGGCCGCAACCAGTCAGTTTTGATTCAAACAACGATTAGTGAGCATTGTTTTGATTACCGATTAGCTCGGCTGTGCTTGTGAATAATCTTTTTACATGCGTGTATTTTAAACACTGATAATTGAGTTTGATTGCTCTTGAAGGTGTGATGACCTTCGGAGATTTACTCTATGAATATACTGCTGAATCCAGTATTTAAATGATTGGAGTTTTGAAAATAAATTCGCATCGCTCTTGAAGAACTGCTTATTTTCTTTGTGATTGTTTTGCATAAAATCCTCGAACCCGGATCTACGTAACGGTTTGGTGATAGAATTGGAATTTTATGCCAATATCAAGAGAAATGGGTGAACAACTGAAGGCGCTGTTGGAAGCTATCAGTGTTTTGAAAAACAGAAAATAAGAGACTAAAAATAAGTTGAAGGAGAAAATGGAGAAAGGCCAAGAAGAGAATGGAAAAAGGCCAGCAAGAAATGCAGAAAAATCTGGAAGAAATGCAGAAAAGCCAAAAAGACTTGGAGAATACTCTTGAAGAGATAATCAACAGTGTAGAAGAAAAGTTTGGAGTGGTTGAAGAGAAAATGGAGAAGAAAATAGAATAGATTAAAGGACACATGTTGAGAAAATTTTAAACTTGTATCACAGTGAGTAGAAGATCTTGAAAAGAAACTTATAGCTGGCGGAAATAAGAAAGAAAGAAACTTTATGCCTGCTTCTACAGTACCTGTGCCTGCCTCTCTAGTGTCAGTAAAATTGTCCACTTATGACGGGAAAACCAACTGGGAGGTATACAAGACTCAATTTTGTATAATTTCTGAAGTCAATGGAAAGATTGAAGGGGTCAAAGCATGTCACCTAACTGAACTTAGAGCTGAAGCCGTTGAAGTACTGCAGAAAATAGATCATAGAGCGAATGAATTTGAACTAACTGTATAATGTTCTGGATCTTCGGTTCGGCCAGAAATACTCCAAGAACTATGCACGTCTGCAGATAAAAACGACTCAAGAAAACCGGAGAAAGCTTGCAGGAGTATGCCACCGAAGTAGAAAGGCTCGCCAATTTAGCTTTCTCCGACAACCCAGAAACTGTAATAGAAATAATTTCTTTGCAGTATTTCGTGGACGGACGGAAGAGGGGAAATTCAAAAAGGCTGTAAGGATGACAGATGTCCAAAATCTGAAATCTGCCCTGAAATTGGAGGCCGCCACTCAAACCAGTCGCCGAGACCACCAATCCATACGAGGAGCTAGAATGACTACAGATGCACCCTGTGAATCTCCATGGATGATGGGGATAAAGAAATTGAAAGAAGAATTATCCGACTACGTTCGAAATCGTGATTTTAAAAAGCATATAAATATATAATTTTCATGATATTTAGAGTCACTTACGTTAGAATACATGTATAAAATTGTTTTAAGTACATTTTGACAAAACATTATTTAAATACAATATTTTGGCAAAAAAGTAACTTAGAGTAATCTTTTTTCAATATGCTTTCCTTTTATAAAAAATAATTCTAAAATAATAATATTTTGCTAATATAAAGTAAAGACTTCTCTAGAGAGTCCGAACTAGGAGTTTTGAAAAATTCACATTATTATCAGAGTTACCATCAATTGGAATAATTATCGGCGTTTTTTTCTTAAACTTTATCCCCTCTGTTGTAGTAAAATATGGATAAATCCACTTTTAAGTTATATATTTCAAAAATTCTAGTTGCGCCTTTGTACAGAGGTCTGAGCTATATACAGGCGAAATATTATTATAATAGAAGCATTTGTTACAAAAGGAGACTATTTGGAAAATGGATCATTATATGTTCATTTTATGTCAAAATGTTGTACTTAAATAATTTTATTTGTAATACTATTCTTAAAACAATTTTATATACATTTTCTAATCTAAGTGATACTAAATTTTATAAATATTATCAAGTTATACTCTTTTGCAAAATCATGGTTCCGAACGTTGTCGGATACCTTAAGCTCTTTGCCACTGTGCTCTTAAAAAATTCCTCTAAAATAAAAAATAAATAAAAAGAATTAAACTGTGATTTTTACTCACACTGCATCTTCAAATTCTAAGTCCATCTGATGAGAAAATTAATGTTTTTGTGGGGCATCTGTATGAGTAGAGGGTAAAAGTAGTTCGTGGCTCGTGTCACAAAACATTCCAAGGGTATTTCAAAATTAAATTAGCCTCCTTTCTACAAAATATGTGAAACCACCTCTTTTTTCTCTCTCACGCCTCTTAATTCTCGCCTACATGGCTGGTGTTTTTCGTATTCTGCTGATTTGTAGAAGAGAAATACTTTCGTGTTAAGCAATTTTCGATTCATATTAAGAGAAGAATTATGCATTAAAATACATAGTAATTTGTCGGAAGGTTGCATTATTTCGCGTTAACTGATATTTCATCTTAAGCGTTTTCGCGTAGAACGTATTTTCTGTAGTTTATTTAATTAGGTTGATGCTGTCGTGCCTTTCATCCTGGGATACAAGCGAAAGAGGCGAGATAGATGAATAGAAACATACAATACAATCACAGTAGAATATAGACTTTATTACAAATGATGATCCCAGCATAGAACAGAAGAGGTGCGCTGCTTTCCATTCGAGAATGGAATCCATTTCAGGCGAAAGTCCGACTTCTTTTCCCGAAGATACATCCATGCCTTATTCGGGATTTGAACACAAGCACACTCGATTACAAGCCGAGTGTCATATCCACCATTCTGACTGGGTGGCATTTAAACCTGTTTCCTACGTTATATAATACTTGATGATGTTTTAACGAGAAGTACTTTAACTTTTTTTTTTCTCACAAGAGAGGAATATTGCTACAATGCATTTAGTTTCTGCAATACTAGTTATGGTTTGAGAGAAAATCGGCAGCTTTGATGAAATTTATAATCAAAAAACTATTCCAGTCTCATCTAAAAACCATATTATTGGTTTGGACTGTGATTGTCGGAAGCATTACAAACTTGTGAAACACAAAGACACAAATCTATATTGATTATAGATTTGTCAACCATGAGTTTAGATCAGCTTTTCTCAAAATGTGGGGAGTGCTACCCTTAGGGGGAGTGATAACTCCATGAGGGGAGCGCCAGCATTTTGAAAAGTCTGAAACAAAAGTTTATTTAAAAATTTATAAATTAACTGAATATAAACAAACAAAATACTTTCTGATATAATAAAATATAAAATACACATTTACACTGATATAATACACTTAAAAATGTATCAGTATTTTGTAATGTTTTTCATTATTAATTTAACAATATTAAGTTAAGAACGAGTTTGATAATTATTAGTGACCCCATGGGATTGTGTATCAACAATTATCTTGATAATTTGTACGGCGGTTATAATTAATTCTTTAACTACCGATTTAAAGTTACGTGATTCGCTCCCCAATGCCTCCACTTTCCACGTAGGCGCACGTATTTTAATGTTTTTTTTGTGTGGGGGAGAAAAGGAATAAATAATCAAATCCTCTGAAATGAGTAAATCCTTTGCAAACACTGTCAAGGTCCTTTTATTGAATTGCAAGGCCTTCGGAATAATTTTATGAATAGCAGTGCACAGGAAAGATCGTACTTCGGAAAGACGTATATATACGTCCAGAAAATTAATGTTTTGGCAGAGTGAGACGTTTATATACGTTGGCAGAATATAAAAGGTTAAAGTCGTATTGTAGCTTTAGTGTCAAAGTACAGTCTTATTGAATTCAATACAATGTTATTGTATGGAGAGAGGCGCGATGAAAATGATGATTGAATATTGGGTCGCTAATATTGAAAGTTTGAGAAGCACTGGTTTAGATACAGACAGGATACGTCACAGGACAGACTCCATGAGCATGGGAAATATTGCCTGATCCATGCACAATCATTCTCTCTCAATCGTCCCTCCTTTCGAGGATAGCAGTGAACGCTCATGTAAAAGATGTCCAACCCGTATCCCAAAAATGTTTCAATTGTTAAGAGATAGGCAACACTGATGCTCGGAGAAACATCTGAGTTGTTTATGGCACTTGTTGGCTGATACATACCTTGTGCAGTCGGGGTTATTCTGCTCTCATTCTGTACATCCCGAATAAAATCCATCATTTTTAGTCGCAACCCGTTATTAAGATGTCAGTGTGTCATGATAGAGTATCACCATAAAGAACCATTCGATGGTAGCACTAACCTAGGTGCCGTATTGCTGCGATAAATAGCTACTGTAAGATTGAATCTCTTACCACGTTGTCTTCCTTCTGATACACATTAGTGTCATTTCTAAAATAGAAGGATGACTTGTCACAGTAAACAAGACTATGTACATTGCGTCAATCATGCATTTCTATCCCAACATTATTGCTGATGGAAGTGTTGATGCTTTCGAGCCAATATTCTTTCAATGAATACTCTGAATGCAGGCATATAGCATGACTAGTATAGACCAACCAACTGTGTCCAACCAACTATGAACCACGCATTCCCACACCACAGGACTCTAGTTGAGTCAAAGATAAAAAAAATATCCGCGTAATCGCCAGAACTGAACTGAACATAAGGAACAGATCTGAACAGAGGAAGAGATTTCGTCAAAAGATTTGGTGATACGGCCCAAACAATTTACCTCCTTTTCTACTTATGTCCTGTGGTTATTTGTAAATTCATGTATATACGTTCTTTAACAATAATTGTAATTAAAAGTTAATTCAGAAGCTGCGTATTTCTTTTGCAATATTAGGACCGGATACACCGTAAAGCTCTCTGCCCAAAGAAACATCAGAAAGGTAGGACATTATTTGTTCAGATAATAGTTTTTCTAATAAATTAAGAGTGATTTACATTACAATGACATAATGGTTCATGTCGACATGAGAATGCCTCAGATATCCAGAAAGAAAGTGAACTGAGGAAATTTTAACAACTACTGATTTGGTCTGCAAACAGCCATGCTCTTCAAACTACTTTTAAATGTTGCCCAATCTACGCTGTTTATCTTCACCAGTCTCTGCTACATTTCTGCCCTAAATTATATGAAAGACGAATTAATTTATCCATTTGAGTGTAATCACGTAATCCCTCGTGAAAATTTATCTGAGTACTGATTGTCCTCGATTGGTGATGACATAGCATGTCTATTGCGATACTTTTCCTTTGCACCAATAAACAGCTCTGCTCTGTCAACTCGTTGTTTTTGCAAATTGAACAAAATGCACATTGTGGCAGCTGTTCCTCTTATAATGAACTCTACAAGCTCAATAGCTGCAAATCCTGAATCATTTGCATATCTTCACGATTTGCATCTTTACTGGCTAATAATTTGAGAGCTACATTATCGCAATAACATAGACCATAAAAAAAATCTGAATTTGGTAATAATTAATAAATTAATAAAACACCTATGTTCCATATGTAAAATGATTCTACAGTATCATAATGATAAAGATCAAACCTGTATGCCTCGAGTATATAATATATTTGATTCTACAAATGATTGTCATGTGAAATAATATTAAATGCTAATGTCAAATCGAAAATGTCCTTTAATTTCCGCATCGATGAGATAAGAAACAAAATTTTATACGCCTTTTGAAAATTCATAAATGTGTAAACTTATAATCGAGTACATGGCTAACTTAGATATGATTTTTTTAAGCCAAATACAATAGTATCCATGATGAGATTTATGTTATTAAAAACACATATACACAGCTTTAATTGAAATATTTCTTTTTATTATCTAGTTAGCACATACATTACAAGTTTTAAAACTATTTTCATGAAATTCAACAAGGTATTAAAAAACGTTTGCGTCGGAATGTATGTGGAAAAAATAACGACAGAGAAAGAAAAAAAAGGAGGGGATATTTTAAACCAAAAAATTGAATTTTATCCAAATCCTGAAGGTATAAGTAGATAAAAATTAATTTTCAAAATCTAAAATTAAAAAAAAAATCAACATATTTTTAAGAAGCAAATAACGATTAATTGAGTTATAAGCAATTTTTAATACATATCAGAATTATCAGACAGATTATATATGTGTATAAATTGCATATTTCTATTTAATATTTTATCTCTTCAGCTTCTCGAAAATAAAACATAAATAAAGTAAATAATACTCTTCATCTCTCAAGGAAAATATAATGCGAACTAAATATTTAAACTTTTATGGTGAGAATAAAACGAAGAAAAAAAAACATTTGCCTTCATTCAGTTATGTGGCGCACCGTTTCAAATAATTGATTCCATTAAGTAACACAGCATTTTAATTATGCTTTGCTTAAGTTTTGTATACCACCTAGATTAATAACAATTATTCACTAAAAATATAGCTATTTTAATAATTCATCATCTCTTTATTTTTGGACACCTATATTTTGGCTCGTCTTGGGCGCATCTGAAATACTTCAAAAATAAACTATACTCAATGTTATTTTAAGTTTCTATTTACTAATTTAATACATTATAATATTCAGAGTTTTTCTCGCACTAAAAAGATTTCGCAATAATATTTCATTTTATATCAGTACTGGTTTATATTTCATTCCCTGGGGGTTAAAACTTTTTAAATTTATCATTTTGAATGTCTAACATGGTCTTTAATACTTAAAGCAATGGCAAGGATTGTAACTATTTATGGCAAGCATTGTCATTATGGAACAATAGCTTTATTTTCTTTTTCGTAAATAATTGCTAGTACTGATAAACTGTTGAAGGTATCCAACTACGTTCGGAACCGTGATTTTAAAAAAGCGCATAAATGGATAATTTTCATGATATTTAGTGTCACTCAGATTAGAATACATGCATAAAATTGTTTTAAGGACATTTTGACAAAAAAATATTTAAATACAATATTTTGGTAAAAACATTAACTTAGAATAATCTTTTTTCAAAATGTTCTCCTTTCTTGAAAAATGCTTCTTTTATAATAATATTTTGCCTGTCTATAGCTCAGACCTCTATACAGAGGCTCAACTAGAACTCTTGATAAATTCAAATTATTTTCAGAGTTACCACCAATTTAAATAATTATTGGTGTTTTTTTCTTAAAATTGCTCCCCTCAGTTGTCGTATAATATGGATAAACCCACTTCTAAGTTATATATTTCAAAAATTCTAGTTGAGCCTCTGTTCAGAGGTCTGAGCTATATATACAGGTAAAAAATTATTATAATAGAAGCATTTTTCACAAAAAGAGAACATTTGGAAAAAGAATTATTCTTAATTTTTTGCCGAAATATTGTATTTAAATATTTGTTTTTGTCAAAATGTCCTTAAAAGAATTTTATACATGTATTATAATCTAAGTGACGCTAAATATCATGAAAATTATCCATTTATACGCTTTTTTTTAAAATCACGGTTCCGAACGTAGTTGGTTACCTTATGCACCTTCATTTGAGTTCATTAGGAGTTATTCATTTTTTTTCCTTTAATATAATTTGATGGATCTTGATATAATTTCTTTTTTCACATTTAGAAAAGATAGAACTAAATATTTACTCTTTAACTATATGTATATATTATTTGTACATAAAGTAGGTTGAACAGCATATGAGTGAGTATTCATCAACGTCCCCCACTATAAAACATCGCTAGGGTTTATAGCGATGGCCAGTAATTCTGAACCATGATCAATACCTGATCTTGTACCTTTGTTTCCAAACTACCTAACCACGCCAACGGGAGCACTTCGACCGTCGATAGATTTATCGTGCATTAACCCCTCTACAAAGAGGGTCCTTTCTGGCACTAAGTCTTGTTATAAAAAAATAATTTCTTAAAAATGTTTGTTTTAAATTCGCCTAAATTTAAGATTTAGAGCAATTACGAACTTAATTGCTTTAAAACATCAATCAGATTTACGTTGTTTTTGTCGTGATTTTAATTTTTCTATTTCTACTTAGAAAGGTAAATATCTTCTCATGTCAAAATAATGCATTATAAAATGCAAATATTGGCTTATTTAAGTAAATGTCTTTTAATCAAATCTATTTATGATTCTGAGTTTTATGTTTTAGTTCCTTTTTAAGTTAAAGAAATAAAAATTACCCATTTATAAACAAATTTTTTTTTTATTTTCTTCGATAAAATAACCCCCAATGAAATTTATACTCCTCGTTAAATTCATCTTCCAGTTGATTAAATAAAGGTTCATCTGTAGGTTCCAAATTCAAATACAAACTGTATTAAATATGCTACTAATGGTTTTGTAATCCAATTAAATAGTTTGAGAATTTTCCATTGAGATTTCATTATCCCCTTTTTCCTCATTTTGAACTTTTTCTCTAACCATTTTAGCCATCTTAACTTTTCGTTTTTAAACGTATTCCATTTAAAATAAAATAGAACCATGAAAAGAAGAGTAGAAATGTATGTAGAAAGTGTCAGATATCGAACTATCCATGTGGGGAGACAGGTGTCTTAAAAAAGAAATGGCGCAAAATAAAATCAATTTTTTGAATTTTGTTTTATCTATAACTTCAGGAAGAATTTTCCAAAAGCATGGAGAAAAGTTCTTAATGGTTAACAAAAAAAATCCCAAAGAAAAGGACAGTAGATGAAACTTAAAACATACGAATAGTTGTGAATGAATTTCCTGATTTGTCTGTTTATGTTCATTTAAGTTATTTTTTTTTAAATTCTGCTGACGGGTTAGATAAATGATATGCTTTAAAATACAGTATATTTTAGTTCTAAGATAAATTTATTTGTAACATATATATTAAGTAATATTTGTTTTGTTATTTTATTCAGGGCAGGTTTCCTGTGTTAATTTTTTTAAATTAATGCATTTATCTTTTTGGGAGTGTTAACCTAAACTGAGCATTTTAAATATTTATAGGATAAAGCACTTTTTCTGTAAAACTATTCTAAATTAAAAGCAGCTTTTAAAATTATCTATATGCAAATAAAATAGTAGAGTTTAATATAAAATCCAGAATATAAATGCTAAGCCTAAAAACTTAGACACTAAGATATTGTTCAAAAAATATAATTTATTTTAATATTATTAATGGAAATTTTTAACAAAAAACTTTAAATACAAAATAAAGAATTTTTTTAGTTATCAAGTACATAATTTTCAAAAAAATAGTATTAAAAATTTAAGTTCTTTGCCAATAATAACTATAGTTTTTTTTTTTTTTTCTTATTTTGTAATTTCAAGGCAAATTTGTTTAATTATTGCATAAAACTACATTTAAGGTCTATTTCACTAAAAAAGATATTCCATTTAATTACGTAATTCTCTCAAACTGCGAAGCACGCCTCTCTAAGGGAACGTGATAAGCCTACATGGGGGACAAGGATATCAAAAAGTGAAAGATAAAAAATTATTGTGAAAAAATTATTAATTTACTCAAAATAAGAAAAAAAAAATATATTTTGACATAATAAAAACAACACGTTGTAGGTTTATTGCAATATGTTCCAATTTAAATAATATAAAGGAAAAATAACATTATACGTATCCTATTACTTAAAAGTATCTTACTTAAAATGTCTATTACGTAAAACTGACATATATGAAGGAAGATAAGAATTCAGTAGATTCTGATCCGAAAGTGAGTACTTTACCAACCATGCTATAATGATCATTGTAGCATGGAGACTATTACTGGCATATATAGATACCACCGCCAGTGATTCGGCGAATAGGCGAGCGAACGATACCATTTTTGTGGCGAGCGTGTGAGCAGTTGCGCCATTTTGAGTGTGATGGCTTTGTGGATTGTGTCATTTGTGTGAGACGGTTTTGTTGGTTGCGTCATGTGTCTGTTGACTTGGTTGCATTTGCGGTGGATAGGTGACGCCATGACTGATGCGGTTCTCTTTGCACGGCCAGGGTCATCATTGAAGGAATATTAGAACATGGGACTTTATGTTCCGTAAACGAATACTTAAGAAATCATGCCAAAATGATCATTGTAGCATGGAGGCTATTACTGGCTTATATAGATACCACCGCCACATACATAAAATATAATTCTTATCCCGATAACTTATACGGTTTAAAGTTAAGATCATATTGTAGTTTTAACGTCAAAGTTCCTTATTACTTTCTTATGGTACGGAGTTGTGGAGGGTGGGAGAGGTGATGAAAAGTATTATTGAAAATTGAGTCGCACATATCGCAAGTTTTAGAAGCACTGATTTAAATGATTGCATTTTTTCACTTAATGCGTATTCCCTCAAATTTGAATTCATACATAGTTGGTCTAGTTTTTTTTTATTTTTATTTATTTTTTTTACTTATTTTTGGCTTTACCATTGTCGTTAATTTAAATTTAAATTTAAAAAAAAACATCTTTTTTTCAAATAAAATTAACAAAATACTTCAATTTTGCCTTTCTCGTGAAATTTAATTTTTACCAAGAGTATGTTATTTATAAACAAATTTGAAATAATCCATTTCATTATGCATTGGCGTGCAGTAAGAATTTAAAATTGTTTTTCATTCAATGATAAAATAATATGCGATGCAAATATTTCCTTCCTGTCTGAAAAGCGCGTAGTTTCAACACTTAATCGATTGCATAATTTCAAGAAAACAGTAAAAACAAATCCTTCGTCTTATTCTAAACTAGTTGGAAAAAAATCAAATGTCTCCAATTATATAGTACAAAAAATTTAATATTATGATAAAAATGGTGTTTTGGTGAATATATGTAAAATATGAAATACAAATTATTCTAGAGTTTCTTTTAACAATTTTGATATATTACATTTGGACTTCCAATTCTCAAGTATCATGGGTACAGCAAATAAAAGGTAGAAATCTCATATATTTATTTTAACATAAGCGAGTAGGAAATGATTAATACATGAAATAATGTGCATAAATCATCAGTTATGTGTTTGTTTAAAAGATTTTGTAATGGAATATACAAATAAAACAATCAATTATTTTTCCTATTATTTAAATGAATTAACATTCAGTTTTTAGTAATTTATGCGTGTGCTTAATTTCTAAATTTTTCACAGATTACTTAAGGCATCTAAGAATAAGGCTGAAAATGGTTAAGATAATTTTCAGCAATAACTCCAGTTAATCCAAACATCTGTAACAATAATTGATTACTATTTTAAAGGTTATACTATTTATAGGCGATTCACAAGGTTACATACGGTAAGAGAAGCAAATGATTTTCCTGAATGATGCCAAATTCATTTTTGAATTTTTTTCGATATATTGTAAATATGTTAATATTGAAAAAATTGTAACATCTTGAGGAACTCGAGGGGAATTAAACGAAATTTATTCTACAAACTACCTGCTTTAATAAAAAAAAATGATTGAATTTCCAAAGAAACAATATTGTATATTATTAAATATTGATATCTGTTGAAAGCCGTATGTACTGCGATAAATGCTTATATACTATACGTCGAATCAACATTCTTCTTCCCCTCTAAAGTTCATCTGTATCACCTCGGGTGTGAACATCATTACCTAGAAGATGACACAAATTTAAAAAATAGCAAATTAAAAAAATATATATATATATATAGTGTTTTCTCTCTCTCTCTCTCTCTATATATATATATGCATATGCTTACACATTTTCATTTAAATTGTAAAATAATTTTATTTATGTGTTTTTCTTTCTAGAATGTGACAGAAAAATAGTTAAGACGCACACTTTTTAAAACAAAAAAATTTTTGAGTTTCTTACAAATTAAGATGAACATTCATTTAAATATTTCTTACGGAATTTATGCCTGAGCGGTAGTTAAATTTTTGAATAATTGATTCAAGTTTTCTTCTGAATATTTCCTTTTTCTTTCTTTTTTTATCCTTCTCAAGAAAGTAAACAAATTAGATGAAAAAAACAATGAAAAAAATTCAAAATGCAAATTATTCACATTAAAGTTTAAGTTCTTTTAATCATTCTTTCCATCCCCTGTATCAATTTCAACAAGTATTTCAGTACTATAAAATAAAACTTTAAATAATAATATACTTTTAGAACTACATTTCAAATTGTTCATGATCTTTTAAAAATAAATTAATCATGTGATACAATTTCTTTTATTACCCCTTAGTAAATATGGTACGTACCTGAAATACACAACAGCCTCAAACCATTTCCTATTTCTATTACCTAAAAATCCCAAATCTGAAATCCTGTAACAAGAAATCTTGGATCTGGCAGTCGGAATAAAAAGATAAAATTCGTTTCTCCAAATATGTCCGTTTAGGGATGCAAAGAGATTCATTATATTTTGCCCTGGGGATTTATAAACTGCTCTGCGTTTCCAGCTTATCTATTCACAGTCGTCGGGTCATACATTATTTGCGCTCCAAATTTATAATTCTGCCGAGTTGTGTTTGTGAATTCCCTCTATTCGGTTTGGCAAACCATGAGGAAAACAGACGAAAAATTCATTGCAGTTTTTTTTCCTAAGGAGTAAATTGATAAGTATAATATAACCATCGCTACATATAGATTTCGGCTGCAAATTTCAATTCTGAAAAAAAGTTTTGACTTTGTCTTTATTATAACTGATGTATTTCAATTGAGAGTAGGGTTTTCTGAAGAGCGTGTTAAATAAATTAGATGTGTTTTTGTGCTTTTGGATTATTTTGCTTTAGACGAGTAGTTATAGTCTGCTTTGTCTCTGGTAAGATAACACATGTAAAGAGCATTTTCCTGACTATAGTATGTAAAGCGATGATGTTTTTATTAATCAGATTGTATTGTTTTAAGTCAGGGGTTGTAGACATTTACAAGGTACGTCTACTTCTAATTTCTGCAAGGTGTTGCGGTCCATCCCGTGGCATAGAAGTGGAGATTTAAAAAATGATCAGGAATATTTATATTATAGCAACAATAAATACAGAATATGTACTAGCCCCAACATAACTACTATGTAAAATACTTACACTTTAAACCACGTTTAAAGTGAAACGCAAGATACAAACTTAAAAATAAAAATCCCAAATTTAATAATATCTCATGATGCAATGGCATGATCAAATATTCAAAATACATTAAAAAATAAATGATTTCGATTTAAGGCGTCTCAGGGATGTTACATTTCTCTAGAGGTCTGAAAATATAAACTGTTTTCAAAAAGGTATAATTCTTTTAAATTTAAAATTAAATCATTCGAATCTTTTACACATCATTTATACAGGAATGGGGCTTCAGAAAAGTATAAAATGTTAAAAATATAATCGTAAATTTAAAAATTATAAGAATATGAATATAAGAAACTTTTCTCTAAGAAATATTTATTACGTTTTACGTCACGCTTACTATTTTCTAAAATATTAGCTTTAATTACTAGCTATAAGGTGATTTATAAAGTCAAATGTTTTCTTATTACACTGTAGCTATTTTTATATAAATAGAATGATAACTTACATATTTTAATAAATTTAAAAAAATACATTTTAAAAAAATATTTTAAAAAATGCAATACTTTACAAATATTTAAAATACAAAAAATATATAACACTAAAATTAGGTAGAATTTAAAGAGTATGATGCATTTTATAATTCTTTAAAGTTTTATACATCAGAGGCTACAATTTTAGAACATAGCATACTAAGTGCAAAAAATACTTAATATTTATTATAGAATTTCCATATGATTATATGTGTGTGTGTGATTTCTAAAATTATTATTATATTTTAAACATTTTATATTTTGTCTGAAGCCCCATTCTTTTATTAATAATGTGTAAAAAATTCGAATCATTTAATCTAAATTTAAAAGAATTATACCTGTTTGAAACTTGTTTATATTTTCAGACCTCTAGAGAAATTTAACAGTTAGTTTTCGTAATTATTGTCACACAAAGACTTAGTGTTTGTGCAGTGTCCGCAAATCTTGAATATCTCGGTATGTAACACTGGTGTGCAAAACTTAAGCAACAGGTGGGTTTATTGCCATAACTTCACGAAAAATCATCTGAGAGACATAAAATTCTGAAATGAGGGAGAGTATTATGTACGTAAGGATGACGAAAGCATCGGCGGTGAAAAAGGGAATACAGCGCATACGGTATTTAATCAAAAACAAGCTTTATTAAACGCATAGTATCATGACTCATGATTGTCTATCAACAGGAAGAACAACAAGCAGATGTTCCTTAATATGGTATGCCTCCTTACTACAATAGTTTTGCTTTGCAAATCTCCGCATACTCAGAGACCAGCTGATGCAACATTTCTGGGGTAAGGGTAGCATTCACTCAATCAACATCTGTTTGAGTTGTTGGTTGTACTCCGAAGATGATGTGTAAGCGTGTGGCAATACGCTCCCCAAAGCATCCACACATGTTCGATGGGATTTAAATCTGGGGACCACGCTGGCCAATCCATTCGAGTGATATCTTCGCATTTCCAGCCGCTCCTTAACAGCAAGAGTGCGATGTGGCAGTCATTTGTCATCCATAAAGATGAAGTCTGGGCCAATGGCACCTCGGAAAAGATGTGCACATGGGGAAGAAGTACCTCCTCACAATAGCGATCCCCGGTTACAGACCCTCTGTCGAAATGTGAAGCTCAGTTCACCGTTCAGCATAATGCCAGCGGAACCAAGAACTCCAGGACCACCGTAACGTGTCTTTCCTTGATGTTACTTGGATAAACCGGGTCCCCGATCTCTTTCCAAAAATCAAAACGCGTTGAGAATCAGCTTCTGGTACTGAACCGACTCTCATCCGTAAAGGACACGACTCATTGTTCAGTTGTCGGATTTTTGTGCTCTCTGGCCACTGTAAGCGGTGGCTTCGTTGGCCATCTTTCAGCGGGGAGGCAGCGTTCAGGACGGCGGTGAACAGGCCCCTTTGTGAAGGCGTCTGGCCACAGTAAGCCGCCACACTTGTCGACCCGTAGATGTGCAGAGCTTCTTAGCAATGAGCTTGCTGACTGCTGTCGAACTTTTTCGCCTGCAGGATGATATATCGGTCATCCTGCGGTTGTCGTCCTCGGGCGGCCACACCAACCTTTCTAACAGCTGTACGGTTTGGTTTGGAACGCTTTCAAGTGCGCGAAACGGCTGCTGTTGATTCGAACTGTGCAGCTGCACTTGACGTACGCCCCTCCTCCAGCTTTCGATCCATTCTTCCACTGTGAGGGGAGTCGTCACCAGGTGATTTCTTCTAGCCATATTTTACGAACTGACTCGCACTGGCGCAGAAATATGGTGGTGTGTCTCCGTCCTTCATTTCATTCTACTGGTGAGCAGCGCATGGAAGCATCACGCGTTTTTGCGTACGCTCGCATCGCTTCTGACGTTTTGTTCCTGATATTTGCATACGCATGACGTTTCTACTGACTTGCGTGTTCCCTCTACCTCAGGGCCTCCTTTTCTGCAATTTCATGCCTATCTGCTGATTTTTTACATTGTTGCTTAAGTTTTGTACACCAGTGTAATTACAAACTCCTAATATTGAACTGAATTCTAAGTTATCGTACGTGAAATAGGAACAATGAGCTGTCTTCATTATATATTAATTTTGAAAATGCAGATTCACACTGGCAAGTCAAACACATTGATTGCGAAAATACAATTTTCCAGAACAGCTGGCGTCGTTGTTCCATAAATATATATATATATATTTTTTAGTATGGACTTCTTAGATATTAGTAAAGGCGGTCACCCCAAAATGTCTTGGCTGTCTAGCGGTCGATCTTTCACTATAGACTTATCGAATGAGATCCTTTAGCGCAGAGATCGGCCAACCTCTGCTGCCGAAATGACATGCTGCTATTTACATAAACAGTTGCGGCTTTTCAGAATTCCAGCTATATGAATAATTAAAAAATAAATGTGGAAAATCGTGTGGGAAAATCGACGAAAACAGCAAGAATATCACAGTCTGCTTTTCTTGCTCTGATGTAAGGTCCCGAACAATAAGTCCCCTACACACACACACACACACACACACACACACACACACACACACACACACACACACACACACACACACACACACTTAAGTTTGGTTCTTCCGGGAATGTAATCGGTGTTAGATTATAAAGATTGGATCTGTCGTGCCCATCTTGCAAAAGTCTTCCGATGGGAGATTTCAAGGAATAATAACCATTTTAAAGGCTGGTGGTCAGAGGAGAGTCTAATAGTTTGTCCTCCAACGTAACCTCTAAATTTTTCAGCGCCCACACAACTGCAAAACGCTACTCTTTCTGTGGTAGAATAATTTCCTCACGAGGACGAAGTAGTCAGCTTGCGTATTCTATTGAGGTGTTCCTCATCTTTTCTCCTTGGAGTAAAACGCTACTCCGAGGGCCACGCTACTGGCATCTGTTCGGACAAACGGCAGTACCGTCAGCTGGCTTAAGGACAGGAAGAGACGCTAGCTTTTGATTTTAGATCTCACGAAAGCTTCTTGTTCAAACCCCACTTCCACATTGCATTTTCTTGATTAAGTCTGTTAGTGGTTTTGCAATTTGAAAAAGTTTGGAATGTATCACCGATACCAGGAACAGTTTGTAAAAGCTTTGCACTTGTTTAATAGGGTTGGGGACGTCATTTCTGCAATAGCACGGCTGTCTTTTGTGGATCAACTGAGATGCCTTCCTTAGTAACGTAATGTCTAAGTATTTCACCTTTTACAACAGAAGTTACACTTCTCTCTATTTGCATTTAATTTAAACAATGAAAGACGTTTAAAACTTGCTCTAGGTCAGAAAGATGTTTCTGGAAAGTTGGAACAATATTATATGATATCACTAGCATGACAGTGCTAGCACATTGTTTTAATCCTGAACGGAACTTGTTTATCACCCTTTGGAAGGTTGCAGGTGCATTTCGTAATCCAAATGGCATACGAGTGAACTTATAAATACTAAGGGCATGTGACAGCAGTTTTATCTTGACCCTCTGCCGCCACTTTTGCTTGGTGGTATCCTGAACCTTAAGTCAATAGTCGACATATAAAGGTGTTGAGAAGCAGCTTCGTTAAGCCAGTTATCCATCGAGGCAAAAAGGATAACTATCTGGGACGGTTTGAGCGTTCAGCTTCCGGTAGTCTATACGAGACGCATGCTGCCATTTGGTTTTTGGAATCAAAACAACGGGAGAGACGTACGGAGATTCACCTTCTACTATGATGCCTTGCTGTAGCAGAGAATCTAGCTCTTTCTTTAACAGCTCTTTCCTGGCTGGTCATTCGGTAGGAGGCACTGTGGTGGATTGTTTTCGATGTTGATGCTATGTTCGATAAATGGAAGTAGCTTCTCCCCTACTTCGAAGGTAGAGTATTGATTTAAGTAAGCTGTCTAGTTCCGCACTCTGGATCAAAAGTACTCTGATAAGGCGTTACGAAATTGTACGATTTTCGGGAATCGGCACAAAAAGTCCAACAGTTCTTTCGGAAATTCAGTACTATCCCAGCATTCTCAAGAAAGTCAACTCCAAGTAGAGTGGAGTTGTTTTTGGTATCAGACAGTATTATAAAGGGGGTTTTAAACTTTCTGCCTTCCAGTAGGACGGTTTGAAAGGTACGCAGAACTTCTTTCTGAGTAACGATTCCATCTGCAAGGGATAGAGATATGAATGTCTTCTCAAAAGCAGCTCCTTGTTGGAGAAGTAAAGTGTAAAGAGTTGCTCCTGCAATCGAATGACTTGCACCACTATCCGCAAATGCAGTTCCTGAAACTCCATTTATGCTGATTCTGAGTACAGCATTTCTGTTCGAAGAGAGAGAGACTGTTAACTTTCAGAATTCCAAAATGAGCTGGATCACCCTTTGAGGATTGCAATCAGGGCATTTTGACTTGATGTAGCCGGGCTTTCCACATCCATAACAGGACAGAGGATTTCAGCTTTCAAATTGAGAATGTCCTCTAAATGATTTTCTTGGTTCTTCCTTTGCCTTATCCTTCGTTCTTGTACTGATTTGCTTATTTATTTTTGAGGGGAAAGAAGTTCTTACGTCTGGTAAAACTTTATGGTTCGATGTATTACCTCGATCAATTTCATAATCGTCTAATTTTTGTATTAACTCAGAGGAGCTTTTAATATCTCCCCAGATATCCACGATGTGTTCTTTAACTTCCTTCGGAACTTTTTTCTTAAGCTGATTGGTAAGAACCAAATCCTTAAGGGAGTTAAAGTCTTTCACTTCTAGGCTATGTAGCCATCCTTCCAAATAATTATTTAGCTCGTACGCGAAGTCCTTCCACAAAGCGTCGGGTTGTTTTGATGAGTACTGAACTTCATTCGAAAAGATTCCGCACTCAACTTGAATCGTTGGAGTAGCACTTGCTTAATGTGCTGGTAATTTTCTAATTTGTCTTTGGGTTCACGCAAGATAATATGAGAAATGTTGATAGGTAACATAGGTAGAAGGTGTGTTACATAATCGACTTCATCTATGTTAACTTGCTCACACTGCCTTTCAAATATTTTAAGATAGGTGGAAATATCAGAATTTTCCACAAATCTAGGTAGGAGGTGTTGGATATTTTTTTTTCTCTGCGGAAGCAGCACTTGTGTTAGTTGAAGTAGCAGTCATGCTTAACTTCATGCGTTCTAGTTATAAAATCAGTCCCTCTTGTTTTCGTTTGTAATCATTTTCCTCCTTTTCGTCACGTTCGGCCTGGACCCTAGTTTCAATAATTGTTTCTAAAAGAGTTTTAATAAACTGTTCATCATAGTCTTTCGAAGTTAGGATTAAATTTTTAAAGTCTATTACTCTCATCATTTCTCTTATTTCGAGGCCTAATTCTGTAGCTAGTGTTTTTAAGTCATCTTTGAGCGCTTTTGCAAGATACGTCATTGTTTTAACTTTAGAAAAAAGAGGTCAATAATAAAGTCCGACAGCCACAAATTAAATGCAGTTAATTTAATTTTAAAATAGTTAACCTTTATAATTGAGCATCAACTAGTCATTAGAAGAACAAGAATTGGACTTTCGAACACAATACTATTCAAAAATATATTATAAATATCTTACAGGAAACAAAATCTAAACTTTGAAAGCAAAATGATAATTCAAGTAAAAAGAAATTCTGATGAACTTAGTCAAAACAACATAAAAATTAATCCTTTGAAGGAATAAAAATACTGCTTAAAAATATTGTGGATATTTTGCAGAAGGCAAAATCTTAGCTTTGAAAATAAAAATAATTCTCATATAAAAGAAATTCTGATGAAATTCAAAATCGAAACAAAACCTATGAATGAATCTTTTGAAGGAATAAAAATACGTTTCTATAATACTTTTTCTTTTTTTTTAACAAAACATAATAACAATTTCTTTCTTTTAAACTCACAAAAATTTAATATGTGATCAAAATTCTTCAATATAGTTAGAAATAAAACACAGTAAACAACACTTAAATTCAATAAGAAAAAGGTACTAAACAGGAATTATCAATCTCAGTGACACTCTTTCGTCATAAGTGAATTAATGAGTCAGCAGAAAAATTGAAAAGTATCGATGATTAATAAATTTTACAGAACAAACAGTGCGTGCTGTATTCTGAGTTCCAAGTAAAATGAACAAGAAAAAAAGAAAAGAACATCTTATTTTCACCAGGCACGTGGTGAGACAGAAAATCGGGAGGAGGGGGGGAACCCTAAGTAACAAAACAAAACGTCTAGTTTGTAAACGGAAACAAGCAGTGACAACTCAAGGTCAGAAGTGAAGGGAAAAATTCCCCAAACAAGTACACTAATAGTCATAAATCACAGACAGGGACACAACAAAAGTAGAAAGAGTTTTTTCCTAGAGAAAGGAATTACTCAAATAAAATAGACTAATAAATTATTATGGTTATTATATATATGCCATAAAATACAAATACACAAGTAAAATTCAACAAAAAGTCAACATGAATAAGAAAACAAAACGAAAGAACTTAGCTGGCGCGCGCGCGATCCGTGAAAACGAATGCAATCCAAAATTTCTAATCTCCCGGTAGGAAATAAACGCACACAATGCAACTTCGTAGCTATCGCCTCACTGTGTATACATTAAAATCAATTTATCTCAAAATGTAAATTTTGATGTTCGATGTACCTTACCTGAAAAATTCCTACTATCTTTTCCTTCTATTTTTTATGATATATTTATAATGATGGATAACATATACTGAAATGATGTTTTTGTAAAAAACTCAAAAATTTATGAAAAATTAATCAAATTTCGCAATTTTTGAAAAAAAATTTCATAAATTATTAAACAATTCAAAATTAGCTTAAAGCTCATTTCAGCATAATGAGAAATGTATACTTTATTTGTATGAAAAATTTCAAGCATCTTCATGTAACTGATTTTGAGAAAACGTACATCGAAAACAGCCAATTTGACATTTTCGGTATAGAGACAGTTTTCCAACTCCCCTTAACGAATCTTGTACTTTGTAACCAATATTGGATAGCACAGATAAGGGATGAGTTAAAACATATCCTTCCTTTCAAATATTCAGTGTAATACCAAATTAAGATTTTTAAATTCAATTAGATCAATCTTGAAACTACTCACTTGATAGCATTTAATTAAAAATGCTTAATTTATGCTATTGATTTATGCTTTCTGAATGAAACAAATATAATTTGATACGGTATTACTAAAAATACGGTATTAGTCTCTACATGTTACACTTCAGGATTAGTTTTAGTGCTTAGTCGAATAAATCGATGCACTAGTCTTGAATTGTGTGAAAAAATAAGGTTTCTATTAGATAAATTTTACGTTTATGAATTCGAAATAACCAGCTGACAAAAGCTTTAAAAAAATTGAAGATTTATTTTCTTTCTTTTTTTAAAAAGAACATTTTTATATGGTAGGTTGAGGCACACATGAGACAGATTTTAACATTTATTGTTGCCAACAACGCATACAAATGTCCGTCACATAATTTGCCTTCTAAATCGTCTAAAACTGAATAAAAACTTCCCAACTACTTGAAGCTTCTGCGATTGAGGGGATAATCTCTCACCTTCCTCTGGGAAGTCCAGTATGTCCATTCTGATTAATTATATTAGTTAAATTACAACGGAAAAAAGGGGATGAAAATGTACCAATCAATTATAGATAATCCACGTGAATTCGTGAAATGGCTCTGGAACATTATTATGGGTGTTAAAAATGAAGGGAAGATGGGTCAACTATGTTTAGAGTACTTGGTTTAGAAATTGTACCACATCAAGTAAATGAGAAAAAAATGGCATTATATCATATATACCACCTTTTAGTCTAAAAAAATATGTAAAGGTTGTTTTTTTATCAAAGGGACCATTTTATTTTTTCTCCCATAGCATAAACCTGAAACCATATATATTGCGATCAGTTCTGATCGTAAAACTGAAGAGAAATCAAAACACATTTTAGTAATCGTGATTTAAAATTATTTTCATTTTACCTTTCTGAAGAACATGAGCATGAGAGAGGTGCGATTCTTTTTGCCTTATTAACGTAGCACCAGTGTAAAGTGAAATGTTAATTTTGATTGATGCCTGAGTTTTGAAACATTGTTTAATAGCGTTTATAAAATATAAAAAGAAGATAAAATATTTTAAATTTCATACACACACAATGTACAACGAGTAGAATTGGGAAATACCTTTGATAAAAAAAAATCAAATCAAATTGATCACCATAAAATGAAAAAAAAAATATTATATTAGCCCTTAACTTCGCAATTTTTTAAATTTCTATGAAAAAATTATATCAGCTAGTTCTCAAGTAATGGTAAAAGGGGAAAATATGAGAAAAAAACTAAGCAGTTTTAAATTGAATTTCAGTCATTTTTTTGTTTGTTTCAGAAGTGCAACATTGCGCAGTAGAACTGTAAATTACAAAACATTTTTTATATGAGGATTTTATTATTCATCATAAAATTTTTAAATTTCTTACCTGATAATTCATTCCGTCAATAAACAAGAGGAAACATAAATTATAATGGATTCTTTTTATAGCAAAAACAAAGTTCTTGAAGCATCAGAGATTTTTATAATTGTTGTGATTTCTGGAAAAAATGTGCTTCCATCTACTGACAAAATCAGCATGTATTTCGTTGCAGTAATCTTTTTTTTTTCTCAGATAAGTGATTTGTAGGCAATTAAAAAAGTATTGAGTCTGTTAAATTAAAATAAATCATATGTTGCAGGAATGCTTTAGTGCGAAGTTATGGGTTAAATTAATATTTGATATACATATTTTGTTGGATGAAAATATTCTATTTTCCGGATAATATGTAAATAACTTAATTAAGATCAATTTGAATATTTTGCATGTATAAATTATTATATTTACCAAAGTTTTACACATTTTTTTACATATATAATTTGGAAACCATACAACGGATCTAAAAACATAAATTATTTTGTATTCGGTTTGGTGTCACGACTTTCTCATTAAATGCAATACTGCTTATCTAAGCTGTAGATAACTTGGTTGTTCAAATAACCGAAATCTTATTCATTGCAGAACAATACACAACAATACCATCTGGCAACAGTCTTGATAACTTACAAAACCCGTAACTTGGATAATGTAATGAGTAACCATGGCATTGAAGTTCCATTAGCGATATTAATGCAGATGAGATGCGTTTGAACAGAGTTGCCAGAACTATCTGAATGAAATAATTCACTCGCATGAATAACTCCGCATTATAAATAGACAGTAGCTTGTTTTGTATTAAAGGTGACTAAATTAAAGTTGGTTGTTAACAACATATAAAAGACTATTGTTACCAATGGTAGCAATGGCTACTATGTATTCGATTGTTAAGTCTTCCGAAGTTTATATAGAAAATTAGTTGCATGAATAATTGTTGTAAAAATGTACCTCATACACACAGAAAATAAAATAAATTCTTAGTGAATTGTTCTCTTAGAAGTTGTACATAATTAAGCAACTTGTGAACTAAATCATACTATTAACATTAATTAATGTTCCATCTTGTTTAGAAAAATCATTTTCAATGGTTCTTCAATTTGATTGGGTTAAAAATGCATTCTGTAAATCCAACTTTTCTTTAAAAAAAAGCCCTTACAAATTATTTTTTTACGTTTAATTAAATAATCACGTTTATTTATTTATTTACAAAATGTTAAATATATTAAGATTTCCTACACTTTTTAAAAAATATTTTAATTGCCTTTATAGAAAACAAATGCAGTTTGAATACTCTCTGTTTACACACATTCTTCCTTTAAAATAGTATATACATATTTTATTGCTGCTATCCTGATTCCTCCAAGTCGGTATATACTTTAAGAAAAAAAAAACCATCCTATATATAAACTATATTTTCATGTTTATCAAACCCTCTGAATTATATTGAATCCCGATCTGTCTTTATTTAAGAAAATATATTTCTATTCAGGGCAGCATTAAAATAAAACGAAAGAAACTGATTTTCATAACAAAACTTTTGCAGTCACTCCTTTTCATCACGTTTTTAGGTATTTTAACACATTTGTTAAAAGTATCGCAGAAAAAAATAGTTACTTTCTTTTAACTAACTTACCGATTATAGCAATGGAAATGTATCATATTAGTATTTAATCATCTCCTAATCTCTAGCATTACTTTTTATTTTATTCAGCTTGCTAAAGGGGTAATTGATATTTATATAAGAATTATCTATTTTTAAATAATTTACTTTATAAAAAACAGTACGTGATTGAAATGTATTTAATGATAAAATAAACAAGAGACAAAAAATTTACCACAGACTTTCTCAAAATATTTCCCCCTATTTCTAATTCTTTTTTTTTTTTAATTCATAAATTTAATTTTAAAAAAAAAAAAAAAAAAAAAAAAACATTTTAAATTTTTTTAGGTGATTAAGTTTAATTTTTTGAAGAAAGGGCATCGTCAATCTTATTGATTGTATCCTTTTAATAGAAACAAAGAAAAATATGGCTATTCAAAAAGTTATGAAATGGATTTAAAAGCGATAAAATTCGTAATTTAATTTATATATAAAAATGACATGTTGGTAAAAAAAGTGTTAATCAATCTTCCTCAAATAAAATAAATCTTTCTTTGAGAAGACTGTTTGTATTCCTCAAAAATTATACTTTAATTTTAAATAAATGTTGATTTGAATCAAAATTCTCCATCTATCTTGACATGAATCAATAGTAAAGTTAGAAACATTCGCCATGTCTCTTGTAAGATTTTTTTTTAAGTAAATTGAATAACCACGAATGCATAGATGACAGAATATGATGAAAAATTGTTGGAAGGCTATAGGTAAGTCAGTGCAGATAGCTACACAATTCAATTAACGTCCAATGTCATCTGCAGTTTGAGGAACCAGTTTTAAAATTAATGATTCAAATCAAGATGACTAAGTTCGACCAAGATCCATTAAGGTGAATGCGGATCATTATTTGGCCATTACAGAGTGGTCGTCACTGAACTTCTACGACTATGTAACTACCACGTGAGCTATCACTGTGCACAAAATTCACTCAATAGTTATCTGAAGGTTTTTAAGAAAGTGTATGTCCAGTCTGTGTATTCCAGAAAAAACGCCGTTTTTTGCTTATTGTAACACACAACAGGGAATGGTTAGAATTGTATAGACAATAATCCTCTCGGACTAGATTTTAGTGGACACTGTACTTTCTACGGTTGAGATGAGATTCAACCGTTCCTTCACCTCGTACGCTTTTATCGTCAAGTTTTAGGACACCCTGTACAAGGGGTGATTGATAAGTAAGGTCTCCAATAATATAAAATAAGTTTCCGACAAAGTAAAATAACAACAAAGGTATCAGAATGAAGGAAATTTATTGCTATAACATATTGTAAACTCATTCCTCAACATAGTCACCACTAACAGCTACACATTTGTTCAATCGTTCTATCCATTTCTTCATTCCATCCAAGAGAGATTCTGGTTGACTGCGCATCCATTTGCGCACGGCTGCCTGAACTTCGGCATGCGTTAAAAAACGTTGACCTTTCAGCGTCTCCTTCTATTTTGGGAACAGCCAAAAGTCTGACGGTGCCAAATCTGGTCTGTAAGAAGGTTGTGGAATCAATGTGAATTTCAGTTTTCCTATGGCATCCTGTGTTTGTGCACTGCAATGTAGTTTTGCATTGTCGTGATGCAAAAGGAAGACATATCTTTCTGGTCTGATTCTGTGGATGTTTTGCATGAGTGATTGTAATGTTGCACAGTACCTGTCGGAGTACACCATCCATCCTTTAGCCAGAAATTCCGTGTAGAGCACACCACTTGCATCCCAAAAGATGATGAGCATGACTTTTGTTGCTGACATTAAAGTTTTGAATTTCTTGACCAGGATGACGATACTCCATGGATGGCCTATTGTTTTCTGGATCATAATGATGAATCCAAGATACCAAAGTTCAGGCAAATGGATACGCCGGCAACGGGAATCTTTCGTCCTGAACAGAATGAAGAAATGAATAGGACGACTGAACAAATGTGCAGCAAATGTTGGGAAATGAGTTTACAGTATATGTACGAGTAATAAATTCTCTTCATTCTGATACCTTTGTTATTATTTTACCTTGTCGGAAACTTATTTTATACTATTAGAGATCTTACTTATCAATCACCTCTTGTATATTTCTCGAACTTACATCAGAGTATTCCTTTCATTGGGAAAACAAAGTAAGATACTTTTTTGTGTGTTAAAGGATTTTACTTTTTTTTCTCGACAATTAACATGGCTTTAAATAGATTTCTAACGTTTGTAAAACCTACAATTAGGGCACTGATTATATAAATGAAACACTTTAATTAAAAAGAAGAAAGAAATGGAAGTAGGTAGGAAATCTTGTAACAATTACGTTGCAATTAAATGATTGTGATAGTGTGGTTAAGAGTTTTAAATATGGCCTTGAAAATCACTGGAAGAACTTGTACATGTGTAATGATTTATTATACTAAAATTGTTGAATGAAGTAAGTATAAATAACTTAAGGTTTTTAATGGAATATATATTTTCTCATGTTTTACTTTTCTAAGAATGATATCACTTTTAAAACATATTTAGTACGCTCATCAAATATTTCTGAAAAATAATTTTATTTTAGTTAACTAAAAAAAAATATGGTGACATATATTTTTTACGTTTGAAAAATATTTACTTTTTTTTCTGAAATCAGATGAACTAATGAAGTTTTTGTTATTTTTAACTCTTTGATAATAAAGACAATTTTATTAAAGCTGGACAAATAAAATTTATCATTTCTCAAGTAAATTATCACAATTAAAATTAAGTATCTGTATCCCATGTTTCTACATTACAAACAAACATATTTTGTAAGAGTAACGACATGATTAATAATACGGTGGCAAAATAAATACTATAAAACACTTTTGCAAGTACTAACAGTTACATTTTGATAAAATTAAGAATTTGATCCACTGTTATTAAAAATATAATAATTCTCAAATAAATAGAAATTCTATTGTCAGTAACATTTTTGAAAATAAAGTTTGTAAAAAAGTTTTAGTTATATTTTTTGACACGAAGTGAAATTTTTAGAAAATATGTCACTCAGGTTTACACATTTTAATAAGTTTTAAAACGTCAGCGCTGTTCTAATTAAGGAAGTATATTACTTGAGGCAGATTTATAATTAGAACGCATGACTTTTCACCATTTGGTCCATTAATATCAAATCAGTAATTGGTAAGACGAGAAATTCTTATAAATTTCTGAAATAACAGTAACTGGTATCAACTGTAACACGTAAACCAAATATATTATGTAATTAAAAAGTATATTTTTTTTTTCAAAAATGGAACATTATTGGTCTTCAGTTTGATTTTTCACTTAGCTTTTAAGATTTTTTGCTTTTAAATATCTTATTGGCTTATTCGTGTTCAGATAACATTACTTCACATGCACACTTTAATCAACAGGGTTGAGAAAAAAAAATCTCGCACTATTTTCGGAAAGTATTGTGCCAAAACATCCCAAAGATTCAATTAATCTACGAAGGATTCGGAGATCTACGCATTTTCAGGCAGGAAAAGAAGGAATAGTTTAGGATTAAAACTCGGGAGAAAGCAAGATCTCATTAGAGTAAGGAAATGGCGTAAAAGTCATTTTTCAAGTTGATAATTTGCTTACTGCGAAATTCCAACAAAGTTGATGTTTTTTTCCTCTCTCTTTCTATCTTTCCTTTCGTTTAATTTTATTTTTCTACACATTGCTTTCTGTATGTGTTAATAGTGACTAGAAGTAAAAGTAGAAGATTACTTTGGCGTATTTTTACAAATTAGTTTTTCATTAAACTAAGACACACGAGGTGATATTTCATCCGGGTATAAAATTCTATATTGAATTTCCTCTTTTGATTAATTTACTCAATGATTAATTCACTGTCTAGAAATTCAATAAGCTTTCGTATAGATTACTCAATAAAAAGGAGTCGGCTTATTTTGCCAAAGTCATATATTTGATTTCCATTTCTTTTTCCCATCAAGAACCTGCCAGTTTCTAATAGAAGGCAAAAAACATACCTCGTTTAATTATTATATTTTTATAATTTGTTATTTATTTTACACCTGCGAATTTTCAATGAATATTCGAGGACTCATTTAATTACAATGAATCCAGAAACCGTTTTCTTAAAGCAGAAAATTAACTATACAATTCTTGAATTATTTGTGAGCTCCCCTCTAATTTAAGGGGCTTCACCCATGTAATAGGTTCAAAAAATCGAATGTTTTTTTTTTCTGTAATTGCTTCTTTTTTAATGTAAATTTCTTCCTTAACATGTCTGGAATACGGTGGTAAGGGGATTTTTTTTAACCTGTTAACGCCCAAATTATTTTAAAATCGAAATTTTTGAAAAATATTTTTAAATTATATTTCATATGACCCAAATAGAGTAATTATGAAGTTGTATCCATTTTCCGTAATTACCAGCTGATATAATAGGTGATCTATAAGTAGATCGCCTTGCGCTTATGGTAGTCAAGTAACTTTCCTTTGGTCTTATATTTAAAAAATTACAAATTTAGGTTGGGGGGAATGCAACTTTTGTGAATTTAAAAACAACTAATGAGATTTAAAAGAGAAAATATTATTTTACTGATCTAAACTTACTTAGTTACAATTTTATACAGCCAGATTGTAAAAGTTAAGTATGATATAATGGAAAACATTTCAGACAAAGAGCTAAATTACATTTTGTACAAAACGTAAGAGGTCTACCCTTATATTTTTGAATTTGGCGTCTTCTATGGCTTTGTCTTTTTCCTATAAAATGGTCTTTTCTATCTAAACGCACATAGTCTATTACGTTTGATCTTGATGACATCATCAGAGGTCTTCCAATGCCTTTCTTAGAATTTGTTCCCCGTTTGAGATACGCAACGGCGATATATCTTCGGATGTCTTTTATACTTTTCTTTTCGCAATTTGTTAAATTGAGCTAAATATACGTATTTACGATAACCCTGTCGTTAACTCTAGTAAAGATTGGCCAGTACCATTTTTTGCCACGAATCTGAATTGTGTGTTTTTCTAAGAGACAGTCATGCTTGTCGACTTCACCCATATTTTGTTATACTGGTGAACAGTATTTGGTTGCAAAATATGGGATTTTTCTTTCAAACCTTTTTGATGGATTGAAACTTGGATTAAAAGCTCTATGTAATCACAGTTTGTCACTGTTGTTACACACTTGTTATCTTTTCATTTAACTATAGTTATTTCGTTCTTTTCGTCAAAACAGTAGTCATAAGAACTACGTGCTAGATGGCAGCTGTTCCGTACTATTAGGGCCATCATCATTTATGTCTATCGATTCATATTGCTCTTTTACTTCATGGGTACACAAATTTCTACATTACCTGACAGATCTTTTACCGATGGAGTAGATTCATCATCAAAATACTCTTCGTCAGTTAACTCATCCACATCAGGTGGTAAACCAATTATATCAGACTCTATTTCCTTAGAAAACATATATTCTAACACTTATTCGGCGGTGTGAAACACTTTACGCCGAGACATTCTGTAAGAAAGGAAACCGGGGAAAATCATATTAATTACCTCTAACGCCCAGCGATCTATTTATAGATCATCATGTTTAAACTTACATTTTAATAATAAAAACAGTTATTTTTCTAATGTAAATAAGCCAGGATAATTAAGCCAGGAAAATGTAAAACACATAAAAAAGTATAACCTACTTTTAATTTTTTTCTGTTGGATACAAAATCGAAAGCTGCACTTTGAAGCTTCAAAATTGCGAATATCAGATGCTAGCTGCTGGATTGCTCTGGGAAAAATTGCTTTAAATATCATTTGGGGTGTGGCCACATCTGTAAGGAAACCAGCCAATGACAATACGAAGTGATTAAAATATATTGTTTTCACTGAGAGTTCTGAGTGGGAGGTGATCTATAAATAGATCACTGGGCGGTAACGGGTTAATTTCGAAGTCGTTATGAAGATACAGCAGTTATAAGAAGCAGTCGTTCAGAACGCTAAATTGGCAGTCGAAGGCTGGGCCTATTGTGTACAGTCGGCTTGATACCTGAGATACCCTCCTATACAAATATACGTTCATATAAATACAGACAAGTTTGTACAGGTTTAAATGGAATTATCTACATTTACTGAATTTTTGTTGAACTTGTCTTAATCTTGATTTAGCCTCGAAGAGCGCAGCAGCTACAAATTATTTATTTCCGCAATGAGTGGTCAAAAAGTGCAACTGGAATTGTTCATCCTGGTCGTAATAAAAAGCGAACGTTTAGTGGAAACCGTTTTCCCACCCAAAATTATATGAAATTTACATCAGCTTCTGCGAGTAAACTAAAAACAGCATGAACGTGGATATTCCCATCGTTCCAAGTTTCGCGTTTTGCATTTCGGAGTTTGAGTATTTGCTGCTATTTCTGAAACTGTAATATGTAAGACTTGTAAAAGTGATTTATCTTTCTCGCAGGAACGCAAAACCATAATGAATCTATAATTTCGTTGATTTGGTCTTTTGTTCCAAAGAATCTACACTCTGGCCCAAAGATTGTTGAAATTACAACATACTTATCTTTCACCATCTTTAACGAAGGTTTTGTAGGAGTATTAAAAGTAATGACGACTTTTGGATGCCCCGTTGGCCGCGAAGCGCATACTTATGTGCAGAAATGTGATGAAACGTCCATCTTGCACTCTAAACGGCGCACAAGTGATGCCGTTAAACAAAAAAGAATTGATACAAAAGCTAAGCAGTCTTCTTTGAAAGAATTCCAAGAGAAAGAGGAAGGACAACTCTATGGATCAGGTATGACTGATTGATGATAAGGTAAGATTTTCATAGTTTTAACCAGACTTGAAACTTTAAACGCGGTTTTCTCAAAACTGTGTTTTTAAAACTTTCCTCCATCCTATCTCAAGAATAGTTAGACTCAGCTCATATAGACGCACAGAATGGACTACGATCATTCCACATATTTATATATTTTTTATAACAAAAACATAACAAAAAAAACAAAAAAAAAACATGAAATTCTAAACTTTTTTTTCAGATGTCCACCAAAATTCCAATTTGGGATATTTTCAATTCAATATAGTCCATTCCGTGCATTTAAGCTGACAGATTAAAAAGCCGTTATTATTATTTTTTTTTATTTCTGGTAAACCAATCAGCCGGAATCGTGGAGGAAGTGAGCGTCCATTTTTTCAAAGCGGGTGTGTTCAGAGCGCTATAACTCATACGTTCTATTGTATATTTTTGTCTAAAAATTAATATAAATACTCTTAAAATACAAAAAATAAATGATAAAGAATTAAAATTCTGTCTTTTTACTAGTTGTTAAAAAAAACAACCTAAAAATGCTTGAAAAATAGGTCGTCACATGGGTGTATCCCCCCCCCCTTTTTTCTTTTTTTACTTGGTTAAAAAGCTCTTTCGCTGGAAGCATTATGTACTTACACTTTATATGAGAACATAAAGCCTTTATTCAATTTAATGTTTACTAAACATTTAGAGTTAAATATTCATTTATTGCAGATGGCATGTAAAATATATAATATACTTTATAAATAAATCCATCAATGTCTTTCTGTTGTTTTTTTTTGTTTTTTTTTTTGTAATTTAAATTTTTTTCAGTTTTGCTCTTATTGTATATTCATCTCTCTTTTGTAGAGAATTTGGACTATATGTTCTCTCATATTATGTGGCTGCATAGCGCCTATATATGTTAGAATTATGACAAATGGATTCCAGGACTTTTATAGATCTTGTTATTATGTAGCTAATGCTTAGAGTCAAACCTTTTTACCTTATAGGCTAAATTTTTGACTATTATTTTCTGTCATTATAAAGATAAAAATATAGAGATAAAAAGATACAACATAAGATAAAAAGATTTCTTCAGTCTCTAGTTTAGATTTTAAGATCTTTTTAACTCTATTAATATTGATGCTATGATTAATATGCTTCTACAATTACCTAAAGGTCTTTTATTCAAAAATGTTAATTATGATAGATTTGGTTCTAAAATAGAACTATATATATTATAATGGTAACTATTATCAAACGATTTATATATAAGGTTTATCCCAAGGTTTCCCTGCTAGCAATTGTCTTGCCAATTTATATTTACATTATTTTTAAAATCATTTCATTAATAATTCTGAATATTACATTTTTCGTTATATAGATGATATTATCATTTTTGGCAAGCTAAACAATTTTAAACATAACACTAATTTTTTTCCACAGTATCTTAATTGAATGCAGACAAATAGTAACAACTATGAAGCAAATTTTATATATAAGCTATCCTAAGTCAGCAATGTTTATAATACTGCAGCATCCATATTTTATATGTTAAACTCTATCATGTTTTGAATTTCTCTTATATCCTTCAATGTCTAGTTATCTTGCAATTTCAATTTTTCGGTTTTGCTTATTGTTTATTCATTTCTCTTTTGTAGAGAATTTCGACTCTCTCTCTCTGTCTCTCGCTCTCTCTCTATATATATATAATTCTCTGCTAAAGAGAAAAAAATCAATGATTATCAAATTTCAATATCGATATATGATTATCAAATATCGAAATTGCAAGATAACCACACATAAGATTATATATTCATATAGGATGTACCAGTACAGAGGTTACAAGCTTTCAGGATAGATAGAGCACTAATAGATGATGGGAAATCACACAGAACTGCATGGTCAGAAATGTTTTTCCGACGCGGTAATGACGACGCTAAACACAAGGACGACAGGACGAAGAGAAGAAAACCGTGTTTATTATTCTTGGTACAGTAAAAATGCTGAGAAGTATTTGGTTCGTGTACACCAGTGGTTTTCAAACTTTTTCAACTAACGGATCCTCTAGAACTTGAAGATGTTTTCCTGGAACTCCTAGAACTAGGAAGTGTTTTTTGGAACCCCATTCTACACAAATACTTAGAAGAATACATCCAAAAATAATATTTGAAGTAAATCCACATGGCATAAGTGCTTTTTTTAAAATTTTTTTTATCTTACATAATTTACTCATTAATAATATTAATTTGTGATCCAAGTGTCACCTACCAGTGCATTACATTTTATAACTGGAATATGTGCTTGCTTTATTTCACACAAACTATAGAACTGCATTTGTGATTTGTTTATATATATATATATATATTTCTCTTAAACACAGTGTTCTGAATGGCATTAAAATGTATATAGCTGTGTGAGAAATACTGTTTATTGTAGGAGCTGTTCTTGCTTAAATTTAGATTTCAACATCGAATCTGGATAAGCTGTTTTTTGTCCATCATTATAGTTGGTGTGACGTTTCAGATAAATAACGGTAGTGTGATATTGATTAATTTAAATATTTAGTTTATTTACATCACAGCTTTTATTTACAGATTATACATTGAAGTTATTAAAATTATTAAAAGATGATTAGAGTTAAAAACAATGGTTTGTGAGAGGAGAGTCCCTTTTCATTCGTCCGCTTATATCGAAGGATCAAAGCATCTCTCCCTTTTCTGTTTCGAGTATCAGGAGCCGGTGCCCTTTAGCATCCCGTTACATCCTGCTGGTTGGCTGGAAGTTCCTCGTGGTGTCAAATGTTTCGGGGGAGGGCCAAGGCGGGACCGCGAAATAACTTTCAAAATGCAGGTGCAGGATGCACGTGTGATGATTATTTCCACAAAGATGCCGACCAAAGCTGCATGGCGGGAAACGTTACAGCGGTTGGTTCCGACGCCAAAAATCGCCACAT
>BMAV01001171.1:70128-81269 GCA_019973955.1 Trichonephila inaurata madagascariensis
AATTGATGCATTTTCCTTTAAAATATTCTTTAGTTACGCAAGTGTTTGTATTGATTCATGAATATAAAATTATTTCGTGGAACTCACGATATTAAACTATAGAATGTTCACAATCTAGTGGGAAGCATATATATAAAGACAAAATATTTTAATCTTCTTTTATTATATTAAAGATAAGACATTTTAATCTTCTTTTAATTTATTAAAGATAAAACATTTTAATCATTTTATTACATTGTAACAAAAGTTTAAAAAGTGTTGTAAAACTATGTTTATTATATTTAAATAAAATTTTGAATTTTAATGAACAGAGGTGAGTGTTAGATACTTGTAATTATACAAATTTCACAGAAATAATAATTCTGCATAGAAATTAGTTTCTTTTCGATTTTTTTTTGTGACTCGTGGAACCCCTGGATATGCCTTGTGGAAACCCTAGATATTCTTTGTGGAACCCCTGGATGTCGTGGAACACACTTTGAAGACCGATGGTGTACATGATAATTGTCGTTACGTAAACTGAAGTATCAGATGGCGGTATATGAGCACACATGGGTTTTGCTGCAGCGCTCACAAAGAAACTTTTCACCTGACGACAAAGAGGAAGCAAAATGGAACGTTAGATCGTTGAGAGACATTTGGTATGAGGGACCGCTGGTTGCAATGGACGAACCGCAAAGCGGATGTACGCGTAACGTTACTCCAGGAGAAGAACTCCCACGCATGCCTTCTTTGCACGCTCCCATCACAGATTCTCCAACAGTGTATTATTCATCGTGAAAACAATACAGGAAAGAGCGAAGAGTAAGAACACCAAACAATGAGGAGACTTTCCTGGTTATGATACAAAACAATCCCGGTACCAGTAGGTGGGCTATCACTAGTCATGTCAGGATTTTTCACATTACCGTCTGGTAGACTCAGCACAATAATGACGAACCCCACTATTGTTCTTATCTCTTTGGCTGTTCTATGGATAATAAACATTTTTTCTCCTCTTACTCGTGTCCTGTCTTGTGTTGCGTGCCATCCCTACTACGACATGAAAGTGTTTATTACCATACATTCTTGATTTCCTATTGTCTAGGTTTACTCTGTATATGTCCTATATATATAAATATATATAATTTAACTTTGATGAAGACATTTTACTGTAGGAAGTTATTATTTGTTGGGAACATTGAAGGATTAAAGCATCTTCATATTGTTAAATCCCAATTTTTTTGACGGTAAACTGAAAAAGCGGCTACACAAAATAGTACACAATAAACAAACGCGGTTTTAAAAACAGTTCCCAAAAGCGTTTTCTTTTCGCTCTGGAGATCTCATTTTGTATAAGTTTCCCCGGAAGATTTACTGGAAGAAGTAAGATCTTATGATTCCCAGTAAAAATTGCGATTGGTGAAAATAGCCGGAGGGTACATCACCTTGTTCTAAAAATGCGAATTTCGGCAATTTTAAGAGATAAAGTTGAGGTTGCTTCCCGTTAGGCGGGTAATGTAAAAGATAATTTTTACGTAATATCTGGAGCGCTTAAAAACATTGCGAAATCAAATCCCGCGAGAAAAATTTAAGTGAATTATATATTACATTACACACACACACACACACATATATATATATATATATATATATATATATATTGTGTATGTATAACATCATCCAAGCTTTTCTATTTCCTTATCTCAGGAAAAACACTGCTGCATTAAACATAAAATAAATAAATCATTTAAAAATAAGCAAGGTTTCCTACTACCCTAAAATCAGGATTTTTATTAGAAATTGACAAATATTTTTTATAGTTTTATTTTATAGGACATCTTACTAGGGTTATGAAAATAAATACCAAGTGTTCTATTTTTCATTCACTAGCACAAAAATTACATGTGTTTAAGTAAAAACAGATGCCATAACTTTACATAAGATGTCAAACATTAAAATAAGTTTTACTCGAAATGTGTTTTTTTGAAAAAGTTTAAGCGGAGACAGGGATTGCTCAAAAAGTTTTTAAATAATTTGCTGAATTTTTTTGTGTGTGTATTGAAAAACAGTAGAAGTGTTTTAACCTTCAGATTTATCAATTATTACAAAATTTACTGTTCTTTATGTGAATGAAATCACAGTTTTTTAAGCAGTTTCATATAATAATGAAAAAAAAGTGCTATAGTTTCTGTAAAAATTAAAATATCTCTTATCCTGAAGGTCATTTCAAAATGGAATCTCAAAGTAATACATCAAATTTGAAAATGCATGTATGTAATTTTTACCCATTTTTCCCCCATTTTAGTAGTAATAATTTATTTTTCTCTTCTTAATTTTAGCCTTTTTTTCTTAAAATGTACAAAATAAATCTGAAAACCACAAAAACAAAATCTCCATATCTCCATTTTTTTAAAAAAAAAGTTGTCGCAAGTAGTCGAATACCTTAATTCAATTTAGATTTAAACTATGCAAATTATCATAAACGTAAGGGAAAAAAATCCTATGAATTAAATCTGATTCAGACGTCTTCTCCTTCCCTCTTAATAAGAACGGTAATAGAAGATCTAGTCATTTTTATCAATGAAAAATCTTTGCCTTTTTTAAAATTTTATATTTAAGTTTAATTAGGATAGTACTGAAAAATGTATCACCATCTAAATAAAGAAAAATTGCAATTTCTGCACATTTATTGCACATCAGAATATAAATATGCAATTGTTTGAATGGTCCAATTTCACCATGAATTTATGAGTTTAACCATTCATGGAAACTAGGTCAATATAGTTTAGGAATTGGGATAGGTAATTGCTTATAAGAATATCTGAAACTCTAGGGACTGTTTCCTATTAAAGAGAGAAGTACCAAGCCTAGAAGAGAGAAGTAAAATAGCCCTTCGTGAGCTGATTTCCACTTCACGAAGCGTGTTAAAATCGTCGATCGGTATTGGTTCGACTTACATCACGTGATTAATTCCGCAAGCGATAAGATATTAAAATATATTCAAGTTGAGATGATCATAATTTTCCTACTTGACTAACTTGTTCTAACTTTATTAATTGATTACAACTCTGACACTCGAAGTTTTTCGTTTATGTATAGAACTGTTTTTACATTAGTTGAGAAGTAATGTTAAAGTTCCTATGGTTTTTCATAACACCTTCGTAGACATTTTTTTTAATGTTCTCTTATTGCCATGTAGTTTTATCACAGTAATTCAAAAGCTATAATCATCATCTGTCCATATATGATATATGAGATGTAATGATTATGGTTCAATTAGAATTATATAATAGGGTGACAAAAGTGCGTGAACTTTTGTTACTTAAAATAGTGTTTCTCAAAGTTCAATATTTGCGGCCCAAAATTCAGTCATAATTTCCATCGCTACTCCCCCCTTCGGTACAATACAGAGTGTTTCATATTGAATGGTACAAAAAGAAAACATTACTGTGAAAGTTGTAATTAATATATTTAGAAAATTCAAATTTACCTCAAAACTACATTTATTCAAGTTTCTACAGGTGTTCAATATGTGTCTCTCCGGTGACACGACAAATGTCTACACGGTAATCAAGCACCTGCCACACTCGTGATAGCATATCCCCTGTGATGGAGTTAAACACTGCAGTTATCATCTACTTCAGTTCCTTTAACTCCTGAGGAAGTGGACGCACAAACACCTTGTCATTAACGAAATCCCAGAGAAAAAATCACAGGGTGTTAGATCTGGTGATCTCAGCGGCCAATGAAGACGTCAAATCCCGTAGCCCAGCACGGCCAATCCAGCGATGGGGAAGACGTTCGTTCAGGAACTAACGAACGTTTTTATTCCAATGTGGGGGAGCACCAACTTGCTGCAAAATGAAATCAGGAACAGCTTCCTTCAGCTGGGGAAGCTACCACTCAGAAAGCATGTCTTGGTAAATGTCCCCATTAATCGATTTTTCAGCAAAGAAAAATGGACCAAAAACACAATTGTTTGATAAAGCGCTGAAAACGTTCACCTTTTGAGAAGCAAGCTGATATTCTAATGTTGCATGGACATTTTTACATTTTTTGTGCCGCAATATCGCAAATTATGGCGATTAACTTTGCCACATAAATGGAACGTGGCTTCATCGGCAAACCCCAGTGTGCTCTTGAAACCATTCACGTCGAGGTTTTCTTGAAGTTTCACACAGAAATTCTTACGCAACGGTTTGTCAGTAGGTTTTAAAGCCTGGACCATCTGATATCTGTACGGCTTGAATTGGAGACGCTTCCGTTAAAAACGCCATACCGTTGTGTGAGGGACAGCCAGTTCTGCACCTGCACGTCGCGTTGATTTGGAGGGACTCCGTAAAAATGAATCACGAATTCTTTCAACCACTTCGGGTTTTGCTTCTTTTCGTCCTGGTCTTTAGTTCTTGCATAAGCAGCCGGTATTCTGGAACTGCCTCACTCACCTGCTTATGTTATGCCGATGCGGTGGTTCTTTACGAAATTTCGTGCGAAAATGTCTTTGCACAACAGTTACCGAGGAGGTTTTGGCATATTCGAAAACGCAGTACGCTTTCTCCTGAATGGACGACATTTTGTTTAACAGCGCCTCTAGCGGCGAGTTCGTCATTCGATAATTTTTCCTGTTGCCAAATAAAACTTGTACAATTGTAGTTGCAGAATAAATTTCTTTCGGCTGAGTAAATCCATTACGGCAGTCACACTGCGCTATTCTTTTTGTACCATTCAATATGATACACCCTGTACAATGTATGGAATTCAATAATACTATACGTTGACACTTAAGCTACAATACGACTTTAATCTATAAAGTGCCACCGGCGTATATAAACGTCTCGCTCAGCAAAAGAGTTGATTGACTCGGACGTATATATATATACAACATCCAAATTTTTTTTTTTTTTTTTTTTTTTTTTTGCGTACTTCTATCCATAAAACAATTTCGAAGGCTTTGGAATGCAATAAAATGACCTTGACCGTGTTTGTGAAGGATTTTCTGTTTTCACGGGATTTACTCTTACTTTTTCCTCCCCCACCTCAGTACATCATATGAGCTTGCCTACGTGGGAAACCATAGCATTTGCGAGCTAATTACATAACTTTGAATCGGCAGTTAGGGAATTAATTATAACCATCACAAATGATCAAGACAAGTGTTAATTTGTGTATATTATTTTATATATAAAAAGCCCAAAAGGTCACTGGTAATTATTAAACTTGTTCTTAACTTAGTATTGCAAATTAATTATAAATGTATCAGTACTGATCAATGTATTTAATAAGTGTACTATATAAGTATAATTTTTTTTAATTCTATTTTTTAATGTCAGAATGTGTTTTGTTTGTTTACTTTCAAAAAATGAATAGTTTTTTTTAAAGAATCTTTTGATTTTAAATTTATAATATACTCGGTCCCCCTCTTAGAGTTATCAAGCCCCCCTAGGAAGCACGCCCAGCAGTTTGAGAAACGCTGACTTATCGTATCTATATTTTTAAGATTCATAGTGCACACATAGGCTATTGTTTTAGCTCGAGGGCCACATTGTAGGTGTGGAGGGTACAGGATGCCAGAACCCTTTTAAAATAGTCGAACTGGTTTTTGTGCGGTCTTTTTTTATGCGTTTTCCTTTTTGTACGATTTTTTATGTGCGATATTTTATTTATGCGGTGGATGAATTTGAATAGCTTTGGCACCACTGTAATGTTTTCTATCTATTTATTAGTGGCGTAACGGAGAATGTAGGGCATCCCTTTCTTCTGAAAGTCAGGTTTCGTTACGACAATTAAATCAATACAATTCAAGATTCTCTGGTAATTTGTTATAAACAGTCTACCAACAATGCGCATTCAGTTGCATTCTCTCAATGAAGTGGTATACGTTACGCCACTGAAATCTAGACAATTCAAGATTCTCTGGTAATTTGCTATAAATAGTCTACCAACAATGCGCATGCAGTTGCATTCTCTCAATGCTCTATCAGCCCGCGCTTGATTGAAGACGAAACTTTCAATGGCAGTGGCATTATCAATAATTTGATAGATCATGAACACGGACTAGAAGAATCGGATTCTTTGAGAGCGAGTAAAAATATTCAGGGATCCAGCTTTCTAACAAGTTGGAAAAGCATTTTCTTAAAATAGATACCAGTTAAGCACGGAGTATAAAATTCCAAAAAGGACTTCTGTCATGTATGTAGCTGGTTATCGTGACATTTACAAGCAAATGTGTGTGTGACCACCCGTCCTTCATCACAAAAACATATCTCTTACTTTATGTTGCCAAAAAATAAATCAATTGAAATTGCACCTCCAAGCGATGAAAGCGATTTTGAACTTACAGGACTTTGGATTACTATGAGTAGAGATGAATTATGTATGTGCATTTTAAAACTTATCCGTATGTACAATGATAAACTATATGGTTTTAAAATGTTTCCATGTGTAATATTTAATTATATGTCCCTATCCACTGCATAAAAAAAGTTTTTTGTAGTATTTCCACGAATTGGTTTGTTATATGTAAGAATTTATGAAATTTTTGAATATTTTTTAGTGCGATTTTCTTAGGCGTCCCTATCTACCGTAAAAAAACATGTTCAACTGTAGTTATATACATTGCATCTTAGAAAGGATAATATCAATTTTAGAATTAGTTTAATGAAACAAAATTATCCTATGACGCTTTTCTGAAATTTTCTATTTCTCTTCTATTTCTTTTTTTAATTATAAATGTCTCGTACGCGCATTTGTGTTGATGTGACAATCTTAGTGACATGCTTAGATTAATATTACATCGCTAAAGGAAAGGAAATCTCGTTTCAAGTCTGATTTCCTGATTTTCAAAATATACGGAAAAATTGATTTTCCGAAAAATGCATTTTTAGTAATATTTATCACATATTTTTGATACTTGCACAATTACTTAAAATTCACCAATCTTATGGCTTATAGCTTGTGTTTGCTCATTTTCATCATTTTTTTTTTTACTTTTTGGCTAATTTATTATTTTTTTTTCTGGCAACTTTTGCCACTGACAGAGAATATTTGTTTAAACTCTGTTTCTCAAATTTCCTCACGTTCTGCAAAACTTTTCGATGTTAATACACCGGTAGTCACACGGAAATGTTTCAATATATCTAAGAAGTCTCTTAAATCATACCTCATATTCATGGCAAACCTAAACATAAAGACTTGCACAAAACTAACGTTTCTTTCATAACACGCAGGACAACAGAATAACGAGATCGTACTAATTAAAAATCCTAAGTTAGAAACAATATTGTTTCATTGTTTTTTGGAATATATGAAGGTTTTAAAGAATTAATTAGTTTTTTGTTGGAATATTTAAATCGGTACCAATTTTTTCATTCTTCGAAACTAAAACTTTATTACGGTACCTATTTGCTTTGTACTGGCGTTTATGGAAATACCTTATACTTTTTTTATTTCCCATAATTATAAAAAAATAATAGGGGAGACCAGGGCAAGATGACGATGTTAAGAGTTTTTGTTGTTTATTAATTTATTTTTACGGGTAAAAAAAATTATTTTTACATGAAGTGTTAGAGTAGTCCTTTGTAGTATTAAATACATTATCATATTTAATTTTTCAAATAAAAAAAAAAACAAAAACAAAGGATAATTTTATTTTTTCAGAACCTTAACAAATTGTCATCTTGCCCCAATACTGGGGCAAGATGACGACACTGAGAAAGGTTGAACAAATTTTATCTTTTGAATATGTTACATGGTCTTACAAATGATAACTGTGGGTTTTTACATCTTACAAAGTATCAAACTAAGCATAATACATTCTAACGTTATGTTGAAGTATCTAGTTGTGCAGCTAACAATAGTCAAATATAAAAAGGCCATTTTCAGAATTGGAATGTTCCTCCTGACACCTCTCTTGGCATTTACCGCACTGGATCCATTCTTCTGTTGAAAGGTCACAATATTCCTCTTCACAAGTAGAAAATTGTATAACACCATCCTTTGAAGTTGATGCAACTAGATTGTTTTTCTCTTGCATTTTATAGACTTAGGGTTACAGGAATTTAATTTGAGTTTTTTTACTCCCTTTTTAGATTCACGGTCTTCTCTTCTCTGTTTTTTTTTTAATTTTCCTGTTCTTCCTTCTGTATTTCCCTTTGTTCTAACATTTCTTCGATGGGTGTGCTTGTAACAATGCTTGAACTCACTTTTGTGCTTTTTCTTTTTTTTTCTCACATTGTGTTGCTTTAGGCAATGGTTTGAAATAAATAAATAAAAAAAAACACTAACAGGCTTCTTTAGAGCATCGTAATCAGCATTTGCCATATGTTCTGGTTCTTCTGGAGAATTTATATGTTGGTTTTCTACTACCAGGGTCAGAGGATTAGCACTATTATTCTCATGGTTAGTAGCTTTTGAAGCAGCAAAGTCATGTTCGATAAACACAAGAGGATTATGAGTCTCAATCCCACATTTTTTAAACCTTTTAACGGCATTTCCATCTGTAGCTGGCTGCTCTGAAGTAAGCGATGCTCAAACGCTTACCTATATTTTTATCTATGAAGTTTGTCCTAGATAAGTTACCATAAATTTGTTAGCGGATGGCAAAAATGTCTTCCTCTGGTCGTCCCCTTTCAAACGGCACATTCCCCGATCCGATGCACTTCTTAACCCCAGAAGAGAAAAAAGAGCAAGGTAGAGCAGACAAAAACACAGACTAACAAGTATTACAGGATTTAATAGAATATATGACACAGTTAGTTTAATAAATTCCGAAACACGGGGCAATATGACGAGCTCGTCATGTTGCCCCGTCATGTTGTCTCAGACTGACTATTTAAAAATATTATTTTCCATTTCCTTGAAGGAAGTTGATTAATTGGTATTTATTCGTGGTAATATGTAGTATTTAAACTAAGTCACTCACAAATATCAAAAATAAATGATATATCTGGCCTGTATTTGTAGCAAAGCTTATTTACACATGCATAAAAGTTATATCGGGGCAGAGGTAAACAATCAAAGCTTCACAGCTAAGACGAAAATGTAGATTTAGGCTTCTCTATACTATTTTTTAACGAACGACCAATAAGAGAGCCGGTAGTGTTTGGTTGGATCTTGCTACCTAGAAGAAAACGGAAAAATTATGACATTCGTCATCTTGCTTCAGTCTTCCCTACGAACTAATAATTCACAGATATTCTATCAAATAAAGCAGATAATTTTTGTTTTGAAACTAAACAAAGTTTTTATCAAATCAAGTTCAATGTAAAAAAAAAAAGAATACTGCTAGATTTACTTTTAAAATACTCTCAAAATGCTTAATTATTTTTTCTTTTAAACAAAAAATTTGTTAAAATTATATTTTTTAAAATAATATGTTATTTAAATATTGTTTGACGAGTTTAAGGGCATTTTTAAACGCTGACTTCCGGTTACTTAGATATCCATTTTCGGTTTTTTCGAGCTTTACTAATTCTTTAAAATCTTGACTTGTAAGCGACCTAGAAACAAAATAAGAACGGTTTTATAAAGCTAAATAAATGCTTTATTCTACAAAATTAAAAACTGAAAATGCAATTATTTGCAATTATTGATCATTTTAACGTACCATTTCATACCTTAGCACTAAATTTAACCTAATTTGGATCAAGAGTAATTTAATTGATACAATAGTCTTGCGGTGCTGTAATTTTACAATAAAAATAGGTTTTGTAAAGTCTTGATATTTAACCATCTGAACAACAGTTCAAAAATTAAATAATATCAGATATGTATAAAACAGTTTCTTCACAAAAGCAAGTAAATTATAATCCACTGAGAAATAAGGTCAATTTTAATTACCTCTCGTTTGGAGGCACATTTTCTATTTTAAAGAATAATCGCCCATGTTTGACAAAGAAAAGCACCCGCAGGCAAAACGTTCCTTTAAAACCACAAATTCGAAACAGCAACACCCCATTTCGGCAGGGAACGATTTATACCCTTTCTCCGGTTCCCTCTCTGGAAAAATTACAATAAATCACGTTGGGTTTCCACGCGGCTTGCCATACGGAACACAAGGGTTTCTCAAACCCTTCTCGATGGGAGCTATAAATTTTCAAACGCAAATAAATATATGATGGGCTAACTGTGAATAAATTAGGCAAGCTCTGGTTCGTACATCCCAACTGAAAAATTTAATATATCTTTTCACACCCAAACCGAACTAATTCGGGAAACATAATCCAATCTTTCGATGTTAAAAGTGAAATTCAAAATGATTATTACGGTTTGTGTTTAATCATTTAGAATATTTAACTTTTTACTATAAAAATAATTTAGATAAAATTAACTTTTCCATGATCTTAATTTTTATTTTATCCATATTAAATTTTTGAAATGTTAATAAAATGGGCAAACATAATTTTAAGTGCTATACCTAATCGAACATAATGGAGAATCTTTCGATTAAGGAAGTGAAACATTATTTTGAGGAAATAATTAATGATAATTTTATTACGTGTCATGCAGAACTTTGTAAAGAATCCATAGTACTTATAGGTTATAGAATCACTACAATGTGTACTACAAAACGGCCGATTCTGGCTTGTATCGATGTTGTTATTGCAAATATATAATCCATTTTTAAATATGTTCAACTCTAAGACAATTTTCTTTCTGTTACTTTATTAGTTAGATTATTCTACATTTATCTGCAATAATTAAAATATAGAACTTATCAAGTAACGAAAAAGACACAATCAAGTATTTTCTTTTCCTTTTTTTTTTATCATAAACAAGTAATATAAAAAAAATTAAGTCAATTCCTAATTAGATCAAGAAAGAAAAATTTTAGAGTTAACTTAAGCTACTTTTTATAAAATAATTACGTTTAACATAAATATGTATATACATATGACGGAATCACAATATGAAGTGACAAAATAGGAAGCGATTTTACTTGCCATTTTCCATTTTCCTTTCTATATAGGGTGTTGGACTATCTTTTTTTTTGTTACTATTTATTCATTAATTAAATAAAATTAATGAATTAACATTTGAAAAAATTGTATGAACGTCAAGTGTCATCCACTACAAGTTTAAAACATGTAATTGACCTTGAGTGGATGAATAAAGAGTATTTTATTAACGATTGAAAATTTTAGCAAGATATATATATATAT
>BMAV01001171.1:86269-130215 GCA_019973955.1 Trichonephila inaurata madagascariensis
CCACAGTTTGAGAAACACTGATATAAGCATTAAATTCTGCACATGTTACATTAAAATAATAAATATCTTAAATCACCTCTTTAGTAATAAAATAAGTATTATATTACTTTTCATATGTAATGTATTTTGTTTCGGCTCCTTTTGGTAAATTAAAAACTGTTTAAAATAATCTTTTATCTCTTAGACTTCACCATATACTCGCGCCCCCCCCCTGTAGGATTGTCACACACACCCACACTGAAGCTTGAAAAATTCAGATTTAGAAACATATCTGAGTATTTAGTGTGTAAAAATATGTATCTTAATTAAAATGTTATTCGAAAGTTGGTATTTTTAAGTAATTGTTCAGTTAAAATCATTCAAATTAATTTCGAGGTATTTTGATTTTAAATTTTATTATTTCTATTCGAATAAATGAAGCAATGTGAGAATAGTGAATCAGTTTTTTTTCCGTTTTAGTGAGTTGTTACGATAAATTTCACATTTAAAAAAAATAAAACCTGTAAATTATTTCGACATTTGTTGCCATAAAAACATGTTTGTAGAAACGTCCAAAAATAAATCTCAAAAATTGTGAACTTTTCTATTTCCTTTTTTTTATCACCTAAGAAACTATTTTTATTCAAAGATACGTTCGTAGACAGAAATAAAGAAGAAAACATTTTTTTCCCCTTTTGGTAAGATTTCATTGCAGCATTTCAAAAGGAAAAATTCAGGAAATATTTCTATGAATAATCTCATAGATTTCATGTTGGGGGCAGCTGTAATATTTCAAACTGCAGATATCCCGAAAGGGCTACGTACATAAAAAAAGAAAATATTCTCATTTGTATGGGTAATAGTTTTTTCCTTCCAATGTTTAAACAAAATTAGTATAGTTACCCATGTTCAGATAAAAAATAATGTTACTATGATAAAAAAAAAAATGTCCAGTGCCACAAGTAAAAAAACAAATATTGGAAAAATTTCTTATGTTTAAATTTTGTTTAGTGTTAAGAGTTTTTTACTTTTATTTCAAGACTAAATTAATGAATAAAAATTCCCTTGCAACAATGCATCCAATTACGTAATAGAAAACGATATTTAAATAATGAACACATTTTGTCTCGATTGCGATTTCGTATAGTGCCAATTTAAATATTTTACAGACACTTTCACGACAGAAAAAAAAATAAGTAGTCAACGATTAACTGAGCATTTATTTATAATTTATTTTAATGAATTCTTTTTCAGAAGAGCATACATTTATTTAAATTTGAAGAAAATGTTTGAGAAGTTCCCACAAAAACTTATTATTATTTTGGTAATTTTTGAAAAATTTAACTTAATAAATGGTTAATTTAATTAAAAATATAAATATGAAAAATAGAAACAGAGAAATTAAATAAGAAAAATTTACTTACACATCTGTAAATTCCAATATAAGGGGTCTCAGGGGTGTTAAATGTTTCTAGAGGTCTGAAAATATAAACAATTTTCAAACAGGTATAATTCTTTTAAATTTAAATTAAATGATTCAAATCTTTTACACATTCTTTATAAAAGAATGGGGCTTCAGAAAAGTATAAAATGTTTAAAATATGATCATAATTTTAAAAATCATAAGCATATGAAAATTCTATGATAAATATTAAGTATTTTTTGCGTTGCGCACGCTATTTTCTAAAATAGTAGCTTTAATTACTAGCTATAAGTTGAATAATAAAGAGTTAAATGTATTCTAATTACACTGTAGCTATTTTTATATAAATAGAATAATAACTTACATATTTTAATAAATAAAAAAAATACATTTTAAAAAAATATTAGAAAAATTGCAATTTCTTACAAATATTTCGAAATACAAAAGACATATAATACTAAAATTAAGTACGGCTTAAAGAGTATGATGCATTTTATAATTCTATAAATTTTTATACATCAGATGCTACTATTTTAGAAAATAGCGTGCGCAACACAAAAAATACTTAATATTTATCATAGAATTTTCATATGCTTATGATTTTTAAAATTATGATTATATTTTAAACATTTTATACTTTTCTGAAGCCCCATTCTTTTATAAATAATGTGTAAAAGATTCGAATCATTAAATTGAATTTTAAATGCATTATACCTGTTTGAAAAAATTGTTTATATTTTCAGACCTCTAGAAAAATTTTAACACCCCTGAGACCCCTTAGAAATAAATATTTTATTAGCATTTAAATGTGATGGTCATGGTTTTCGTCAAAATTACTGCATGTTCTAATCTAAAAATGGCTTAAAATGTGATTAAATGTAGCTGTCTTAAAACCTGTGGTTTGTTACCCTCTGAAGGACCCATAGCATATATGTCTCATTGCATTTGATTGGATTATTTAGAAGATATGGCCGCGGTAGCAGAGTGGTATAGGTATCGGACCGTGGTTTGTCTTGTCATGAGTTCCAGCCCGTTACCACTAAAGTCCCGCCGTGTAGGGCAGCAATGCACGTTAAATCTGTCGAGAGCTGAAACGTCCTCCCGTTGGTGTGGTAGTTAGAAGAGAGGGGTGCCAGCTCAGGTGTCCTCCACGTCACTTGACCATGGTTCAAAATTACGTGGTCCGTCGCCAAAAGCCCTCGTGTAGCTGAACAGTGCGACGTTAATATTCAATCAATATTTAGAAGATATCCCGTTTTTCGTGCACAAATTATTATTAAAAGTTCATTCTTCAAAACACGAATTAAAAAAAATATATTTTTATTAGTCAGATAAAGTAAATGCTATAAGAACTTAAAAAAACTCTAGTTTTATGTATTAGTCCTTCTTCCTCAAAAATTAATTTCTTTTTTTCCTAATGACCCAAACAACATCAAACACCTAAAAAGCAATTTTTCAACCTAGTCGGATACCAAGCCATTTAGTGATTTAAAATAATATCTCTAAGAAAGTACCAAACGATATTGATCTCACAAATTCTGGCGAGAATTTTTTACGATTTTCTGACACCAAGTTATGCATTCAGGGAAGTTTAATAATTTTTATTTAACGCAATTATCCACCAGTCATTTTTCTTCTTGTATTATGATTTCAGCAAATTCTCCATCGAACTATTAATAAAAGCATGTAAAAAGTATAAATATTCTTACGCGTCTTTTTCAGCCCGTGCCGTTCTCGTTTTCAAACTTGGAACACTCAATATGTGTTTCACGTTCTTTCATTCCTCTTGTATAAACTATTACTTCCCTTCTTATTTTGAAATCTTCGTAAGCAGGAAGAGATGAGAGAAAGAATGTGCTAAGTGATGTGAAGGGAATGATGAAACTCCATTCGAAAATCTTCTAAGACATTTTAATCTGATTACGGAACTGTTAATGTCTTTTTGATAGAGTTTGCATTCAAACTGGAAGCTAAATGACACTTTTATTCCATCGCTTGGGAGAGATTGTTGTTGTTTTTCCCAGAAAATGAATTCGAAATCAGATTCCATTGAAAACTCGGAACAGGATTTAGTTCCTTCGTCTGATTGGATAGTTTGCTTCCCATTGTGCTGTGTTCATTTAAATGAATAATATGTGAAAATTAAATATGTATGAGTTAATATTTGGTGGACTTTGATATATCTAATTTAAAAAGGAGGCATATCTGAAAATGAGCATAAACAAATATTAAGAAAGTTATAGCAAAATGAATTTATTTCAGAAAATCATACATATTTAATTTTAACATTTGAGTTAATTAGCTCCGTTTATGATACTAATATGTCAAAGAATAGTATCTTCCATACAACACGGCGTTTTTTTAATCTATGGGGCATCCCCCCCCCTAGAGAAGCTAGATAACCCTACGAGGAAGGCGTGAGCCTATCAAAAAGTTGAAAATGAAATACTTAAAATTTACAAATTTACTGAATGAAGTACAAAGCAAAAAACATTCAAACATAATAGAAAATAAAGTACGCATTTACACTGATCAATATACTTATAAATGTATCAGTACCGCACAATGTATTTAATACTAAGTTATCTAAATACTAAGTTACGAACAAGTTTAATAATTACTAATGACTCCCTGGGCTTGTCACGTACAAAATTACACTCAAAATATAATACTTATCTTGATAATTTGAACGGTTTATGATTAAAATCGTATTTTATCCCTTCACGTCAAAGTGCATTATTATTGCATTCAACACATTGTTATTGTAGAAAGAGGGGTGGGAGAGCGAGGAAAACTATAATGAAAAATTGGGTCAAAAATATTGAAAGTTTAAAGATCACTGATATAATATCTAATATAAATTTTTTATACAGCAGACAAATCCTTTTGATGATTAAGAATATTTTGTTGGATAGTTTTAACTAGAAAGTTTTCATAATTTTGCATGATACCAGTACAAAGCCATGATTTTAAGACAATTCAATTTTTAACTGCATTAGGTATTTAATTTCAAGCTACAGTTTGAATAAACTAAAGATTCTGTTTCATTTGATTATACAAAAAATATGCTTCCATACTCCTAGCAAGGAACTTGAGGTATCACTCAGATGTGTCTTTACGCACATGTTAAAACTATTTCTAAATTACAGCAAAAAGTAAAATTTAATATATTTAAAACTATTTTTTTTCAATATATTTCTACAATTTTATTTTTTTTCCAAAAAAATAAACACTTTATAAAATATTTGAGTATTTAAAATGTTCGATTTTGTGTAGCTAAAATTGATTTTTTAAAGTAAGATACATTTGTCGAAACTTTCCAATAAATACTAACATCTAAACCCACTTTCGTCTTGTTGGTTTTTCAGTGTATTAAATAAAAGTAAGTAAGAAAATATTTGAAGTAAAAAAATAATGATGTAATATCAAACGTTTCACACAAACATTCTGTTCAGTAAAAAGTTTACAATTATAAAGAATATTTTAAGGCACTTTTGAGAGATCGCTACAAAATAAGGCGGAATGTTTCGGGAAATCGTAAAAAAAAGCCTTGAAGTTGTTTATTTTCCACCGTAATATAATATTATATTTTTATGCGTCGTATAGATAACGCTTTTCTGCATACCATTATATTCAAGAGGAGTACTTGGTAAGAGAATACGTCTTCAAACATGCATCGGAATATTAACAGTAGATGGGTAGACTATAATTGGTTAACAATCTTTTTTTCATTCCATTCATAATTTTAATAAAAAATTGTTTTGAATTTTTATACAGAAAAGGAAATCTAAGTATTAAATGTGTGTCACAAAAATTGAAACCAGCATGAACTTTAAGAATGTTTGAATAATATTTTGAAAATTATGACATGTAGACAAGCATCCGAGTGACTGGCATGCATGAAGTATATTTCGTGTCACTGTTTTTTCAACTATCATTTACATCTATTAATTTGGATTTGTGTTAAAATATCCGTAACCGTAACATCTTCTTATAACTTATGTTAAATAATAAACATATACTTAGAAAAGTTCTGCAATATAATTTAAAATGAATACCAAATTTGACAGGTAATTTCCAGTATACTCAACCTTATTCATAACATGATTAATTCTCAAAAATTATATTTTTAATAAAGATTATGAAAGAATATTCAATAAAAGCAAACGTATAGTTCAAAAAGCTATCTGTTTGCTGCAGAAATTTTATTATTATCGTTTTCTTACGTTTAATATAATGTGTGAAAGATATAAATAAACTTACATTTCAAACAAAACAAACAATTTTTAGTGTACCTACTTTAATTAATTTTTTTTTATTTGCTCTTCAAATGTTTTTTTCACAGATGCATGAACTTCAAGAATATTTTGAAAATAATATAAATTTCAATAACTTTTTCATAACATTTATTGAAAAATTATCAATTTTATTATTTTAAAAATGTACTAGTAATTATTAGCAATATTTGAGATAAGTGCGTTTCCTATATTTTTATTTTACTTAGTACATTTCTGTTGTAACTAGAAACAGTTATAAGTAGAAAAATAAAAAGTAAAATGTGTTTTATTTGCATTACCTAATTTAAGAACTTCTTCATTTAACACATACATTTTTCAAAACTGTTATATTCCATCGAAAATTATAGTTTTATTTTTAAGCATTACCCCATGAAGTTACAGCAAATAATAATGTGTATCACCATTAAAAAACATCAAATTTTCATAAAATGGTAGATTATGATTTGTTAAATTTACGAATTTTAAACTTTATTAAAAACGGCGGAAGAGATATATTACCACTTTATATAATTGTTTTATTTAGTACTGTACATAAATTAATTTATTTTTTTCTTCCTCCTAAAGTTTTCCAAAAACAAACAACTGAATTCGAAAATTTCCAACTTTTTAAGATATGCAAAGTGTATAATTTAATATATTAATTGTTAAAAGAATATTTATATATTAAATAATTATTATTTCCCCTTTAATTTTTCAATAATAGGCATACTTATTTCCTATAGAAATATTAACAATATTATATCGACTTCTTTTCAAGAGAATTTGTATCCCGTACTTCTATTGAAATACGTGATCCAAAGACGAAGAAGTAACCACTCGAAGACGAAAAACTGTGATGTACTTAAACATAACTTTGTTAACAAGAAAAAAAATGGTTTGTATTGAAAAGTATTTTTCTGCCATTCAATAGCCTTTAAACTTTTTTTTATCACAACACATTTAAGAAAGTCAAAAGTAAATAAAAAAATTTGTGTGAGGTTATATGTGTGTGCTATTTGTGTATCATGCTTCTTATAAACGATATTTCTGGGGTCCGTTTTGTTTCTTTAATACCCTGCCCCCCTATCATGCCATTATTTATATAAAACTCCAATTTTAAGTAAATTTTTATAGTTTGAAATTGTCTCACGATCATTATCGAGATTTATTTGCCCTGGGTATAAGCATTTCTTTAAATAAAAATTAAATTTTGACATTAAAATCGAATAGTACAAATAAGTCATAAATAAAATTTTTATTGAAATAATTAATAAGTATTCAATAGTTTTCCACACATAAACATAATTTCGATTTTAATTAATTAAATCTAGATGTGTTTCAAAAATTCTCTGTTATTTTACTTTATAAATGTGTTCTAAATCGAAATGTCATTAACAATTATTTTTTCAAAGTTGATTTTATTTATCATCTTCGCCGAGATCCAAAACTTAATATACTTATCACAGACTAATTAAAATGAAATAGTTCCAAATAGAAAAGGTCATGGTTATTATTTTCTTCGATAAAAACAACGGAATAGAATGTAAACATTTTAATTAACATATGAGATCGAAAAAAAAGCAAGATGTGCTTTTATTTTCATTTCAGTTAAAAAGAAACCCAATTAATTACATTCTGCACAGTCGAAAATTAAAAATCTGAGAGAAAATTTGAAATCAATGCGTTTCATACAATTAAAATATTTTAAACGGTCTTTCAAGTAGTTTATTATTCATAGATTGTTTTTTTTTTATTTTTTGGTTCTTCAACTTTTAGATCATATTTCATTGTCCTTATTAATTTGTCGTTTCAAAGAAAACTAATATTTAAAAATAATTGCACAGATTCGGCGTTTTAATTAAATTCCCTTTTCAAGCTATAAAATATCACAGGTTATGCATACTAAGCAGAAAAAAATCGTCTCTATTTTCCAAAATTTCATTTATTTATTTATTATTCTATTTTTCCAAGTCCGTGCTTTGTTTTTCTAAATAAAATAAGAAAACAGAAAATAAAAAAGAATTGATTTATTAAAAAATTTAAAAATAAGTGAGCAATTTGTGAAATTAATTTTAAATATGTGCAAAAAATTTTAAATTCCAAGGAAACATGTTGAATTCCATACCTAGTGTACTCCCTTTTTGTAAATACTTCTATTTTTACATTAAATTTATTTCATTTGAAATTATTCTTATGGAACACGGGACATGTATCCTTAAATTCTTTTTACCATGTAAAACAGAAGCCTTATAAGAACGTTTGAATATATTTTGGAGACAGATTTGAGAAACTTGTGAATTTTTTTTAATGAATCGTTTAGTTATTTAAAATTAAATAAAATATATAAATAAGACTTTATCAATGTATAAAGTTATTTATTAAGTATGCAATCTTCATAATCAATTACAAAGAATAATATCCCAAAAATTATTTCTACAACTTTAAAAATTATTAAAACTTGGAGTTCTTAAATGCTGCAGCAAATTTAATTTTCAATACCCATGCTATTTCATATTAAACTGTTTTATTGAAATAACTCAGAATTTTACGCCATTGTACTGAAACATGAATTAAAACGTTTAATTAAAATTTAGTAATTATCTATTTGTTTCTTTGATAACAATCTTTAAGTAACATTTTTTTTCTTAAAACATTAAATAATAAATTATATCTATATAAATCATATCAAGTTAAAAAATAAAAAGTTGGGAATTTAAAAAAACATTTGATTGAATAATTTTTGTTAGTTATATACAATTTTTTTGGTTTATAGATATAACTTCATCAACATATAGGTTGAAGTATTTAAAGTTGAAAAAAAAAACATATAACATGAATTACTTTAATTATTTGGTTTTCTTATCTGAGAGATAATCTGTGTTTTATATTTCTCTAAAATATATACTTAATACTATAATACACTTTAGCTATTTATATTTTAAAAAAATGGTTCTAATCAGAATATTTATCGGTTTCATCTTAATAATGCACCAATATCTGACATAAGATTATTTTCAACTCATTAAGGCATCCGACTAGATTTGGAACCATGATTTTTCAAAAGCGGATAAATGGATAATATTTATGATATTTAGTGTCACTTAGATTAGAAAATGTACATAAAATTGTTTTAAGAATAGTATTAAAATTAAAAATTATTTAAGTACAATATTTTGATAAAAAATGAACATAGGACGATCCATTTTCAATATATTCTCCTTTAGCGAAACATGCTTCTATTATAATAATATTTCGCCTGTATATAGCTCAGACCACTGTACAGAGGCTCAACTAGAATTTTTTAAATATATAATTTAGAATTGAGTTTATCCTGTTTTACTACCACAGAGGGGAGAAATCTTAAGAAAAAAATGCCGAATTATTTCAATTAGCTGTAACTCTAAAAATAATTTGAATTTTCCAAAACTTATAGTTGAGCCTCTGTAAAGATGTCTGAGCTATATACAGGCAAAATATTATTATAATAGAAGTGTTTTTCAGAAAATGAGAACATTTTGAAAAAAGGTTATTCTAAGTTAATTTTTTGCCGAAATATTGTATTTAAAAATTTTTTTGTCAAAATTCCTTAAAATAATTTTATATATGTATTCTTATCTAAGTGACACTAAATATCTTGAAAATTATTCATTTATGCGCTTTTTTAAAATCACAGTTCCGAACGTAGTCGGATATCTTAATACGAAATCATTTACTATAAGACCGAATTCTTATATAATAAAGTATAGCATATATGTTTAGTCTTATTTTTCTACTTGTGTAACAAAGAATTACTTACTGTTACGACAACACATACAGCGAAACGACTAACATTTATTATTTTCCAAGCCGCTCTGTTGTTGCTGCTTCTTACCCCAGATAGTGTAGCATATATATATATATATAGCTACGCCATCTTCATAAAACCAAAAATCACTAAAACCTCCAAAAATAAAATAGGATTCTTTGAAATTTCGTGCACGGTAAAATTCAAGCAATTAAAAATATGACTGGGGGAGGACTGATCAGCCTTGCAAGAATTATACTCTGGAAGGACTTTCAGGACCCTATTGACACAATATGAACACTAAAAAAGTGGGACAAAGCTGTCTACTGATTTCTAGGAATATTGAGTTGATGACATGAACGGGGTATCTATCCAAAATACCAATGGTGAGAAGTGAGCAGTTCAGTGCGTGCAAAGTGCGTTTAATTCGATCCTTTTAAGGTATCCTACTACGTTCCGAACCATGATTTTAAAATAGCGCCTAAATGGATAATTTTCATGATATTTAGTGTCACCAGATTAGAATACACGCATAAAGTTGTTTTAAGGACATTTTGACAAAAAATTATTTAAATACAATATTTTGGCAAAAAATAATTTTAGAATAATCTTTTTTCAAAATGTTCTCCTTTTGTGAAACAAGCTTCTATTATAATAATATTTTGCCTGCATATAGCTCAGACCTCTGTACAGAGGCTCAAATAGAATTTTGAAAAATCACCATTATTTTCAGTTACCATTAATTGAAATAATTATTGGCGTTTTTTTCTTAAAGTTGATCCCCTCTGTTGTCGTAAAATATGGATAAACCCACTTTTTAGTTATAAATTTCAAAAACTCTAGTGGAGCCTCTGTAGAGAGGTCTGAGCTATAGACATGCAAAATAGTATTATAATAGAAGCATTTTTCACAAAAGGAGAACATTTTGAAAAAAGATTACTCTAAGTTAATTTTTTGCCAAAATATTGTATTTAAATAATTTTTTGTCAAAATGTCCTTAAAACAATTTTATACATGTATTCTAACCTAAGTGACACTAAATATCATGAAAATTATCCATTTATGCGCTTTTGAAAATAACGGTTCCGAACGTAGTCGGATACCTTAACGGAGGAGAGTTCTGTAAAACAGTATTTTTCAAACTGTGGGGCGCGCTCCTTTAAGGGAAGATGATAACCCTACGAGGGAGGCGTGAGCCTATTAAAAAGTCAAAAACAAAAGATTTTTTTTTAAAAATTATTAATTTACTGAAAGTAAACAAACAAATAAATTCTTACATAATAAAAAAATAACTACTGATTAACACTATGATACACTTATAAATGTATCGGTATTGCACAATCTATTTTATAATTAATTTAACAATACTAAATTAAAGACTAGTTTAATAATTTTCAATAAACCCATGGTTTTGTCATACATAAAATTACATGCCAACATTAACACTTATCTTGATAATCTGTACGGTTTATAATTATCCCTTAAATGCCAATTAAAATTCCCCGATTGGCTCCCCAATGCCATCGCTTAGCACGTAGGTAAGGGTTTGTGGTGTATTGAAGGGGAAAGGGAGAGGGAGTAGAAAAGGAATAAATGATGAAATCCTCTGAATTAATTAAATTCTTTGGAAAAACTGTCGAGGTCATTTTATTGCTTTCCAAAGCCTTTGGATTAATTTTATGGATAGCAGTTCACAGAAAAGACAGTACTTCGGAACGACGTATATATACGTCTGGGGCAATTAACCCACTGGCTGAGCGAGACGTTTATAGACATCGGTGGGACTTAAGAGGTTAAAGTCATATTGTACTTTTAGTGTCAAAGTATAGTATAATTCAATTTAATACATCTTTATTGTACGGAGGAGGGCGAGACACAAATTATGATTGGATATTGCGTCGCAAATATTGAAACTTTGAAAAGCACTGCTGTAAATGTTAGACTAAAGTTATCCTGCAAGGTTTCAGCAGAGGCAGACTTGGCCAATCTATTGATATCTCGTAGAAATGAAGCATTCCAACCTTCCACACTGCAACATTAATAAGAAAATTGCTTTAAAAAAGAATAGTATGCATTTTATATCTAAAAGATAATGTTCAATAACTAATGCTTTTTATGCCCAGTTTTTAAATATATTGATCAGTATTGTTCATCTTTTTTTAGTCATTTAACTGCCTAGCAGGGCAGCAACCCATTTTCACAAATGATACCAAAAATTACCCTCATTGATCTTTTACATTTAAGAAAATTTTCATTTTAAAACAAAATATTAATATAATTGTTTTTATTTACATCTCTTAATATTCGTATTTCTTTCTTTTTTTTTGTGATACTTACTCATATATTTCAAACCAAATGTTGCATTTTATACAAGTTAACCCTAGATAAGTAGACTTACATATGCGCCACTATTTAGCGAAACCTTCGGCTCAAAGACTGTGAATTAAAAATAAGTATATATTTTTATATTTCCTTTTATTGTTTATCAAACTAATTAGTGTAGTACATGGATAGAGAGTACAAATTCTGTGTATGCAGTGGAAGGGTAGTCTATAAGGATAATATTTAGTTATGTTTGCTTAAAAACACATGAACTTTAAAAGTCTGAAAACCGTAAATTTTAAATAACTCTTACAAAGTTTTCCTTCTATATCAATCTCAAATTATTTTTCTTTTGTATTTACGCACGGTTTTACCGTTATTAAAGTTAAGGTAGTCCCAAATGGTTCATTTCTCACATTGAAAATCAAGCCAATTTAAACATTCTCAAGGTATCAAAGATACCTGAAGCACAGGGACCATCCCTTCTTTACGTTACATCAACCCGTTGTTTTTGCCGTAGCATAGGAAAAAAAGAATAGCTAATTAAATTTTATCGCTTCTATTAAAAGTTTAAAAGTAGTTTATTTAAAGTTTTTTATCGGTTGCATTTTATCCAACTGTAGCTGCTTTGTTCTGTAGGAAATGAAAAAGGCGTTCCCGCGTTTTCCATCCCACCCACCTCCTCTTTTATAATAATTTCTTTATTTAGATTTATTTGTTCGGCACTAAAACGATTGAATATACTTATATCTACGTTTTCTACCGTTGAAAGTGCGATTTTTTTTGTCAGTTTAATTCTAAGATTAATTAGAACTATTACTTAATTTATTAGATAAGTGTTTGTATAATTTTTTTAAAAAAAAAATAGGTTTTTAGAGTGAAGGGTGAAAATTGTAAAATTCTTTGACAATAACCTAGACTTATTTAAACCTATCTCCTTGTCCACATTACGTTTCCGTTTCTAATAATTTTCAGTTATTACAGAATATTTTTTAAGCTTAACATTTCCAAACCAGCCTCTTTGGCCCGAAATATCGACATTAACATGACTAATCATTTAACAAACATGAACTCACTTACTCACTTAACCAATGCGTGTAAAAAAACATAGTGATGTTGATCGAGAACTAATAAAATATTTGTCTCAGACGTTATAAAATATTTTCTGCTGTTGTTTCTGCTATCGTTCATTGGTTTGGTACTAGTTCTAGTATTTTCTTAACTTAGTCATCTATATTTGGAACAAACATATATCATTACTGCGGAGATAATCAAGCATTTTAAAGTATGAGAATAAATTCGTTATTTACTGCCTTATGTGGTGTAATGTAGACGTTAAGAGCACTTGCGTACCGTGTAATCGCTAGTGGATACATGAAATGTATAGAGCAAAATCCCATAGTACATAGCTTATTTAGGTGTACAACCAGTGTATCCATCGCAGAAACCATTTTAATGAAGATTTTCTTTTAATGAGATTGAAAAAATTGCAAAAGTTGAGTTTTTCAAAACGTCTAGGTTACAAAAATTTGGAAAAGAAGGAAAATTAAAATTAAAACATCTCTTTGAAATTGCAAGAAATGTTCCTTGCAACAAAAAGCTTTTCCATGTTGGTTACATAAGTGTATTGTAATTTTTGTGTTCCATTTCTTCATCTTCTTCATAACAAATAGATACCGGTTGATTCATAAATCATGTCACCAATTTCAGAGAATCATGAATTTTTATTAAATTAAGTTATTTCCACGGAATTTTAAATGTGGTTTACTCTAGCACAGTACACTTTTTGTAAGAATTTCAGCTAAGCTAAAAGTGTTTTTTCGATCACTTTTGAGGTTTTTTTAGAACTCCCTCTTAAATTTCTTTTTGAAGCCCTTTTTTTTTAAAATGCTCTTACTTTATGTCTTTAATTATTTTTTTAAGTATCCCCACACAAAATAATAAGAAGGAACACACACACAAACAGGGGATAGTAATACTCATTTATCAGAAAGCAGAAAAGTAATTTTTTTAATCTTTCAGGAATTTTATAGTTGATTTTGCAGTGTGATTTGGTGCAGAATCTTGGTGAAATACAAAGTTTCGTTGATGATAAAGACGTTTACTTTTTTTGATCAGGTGTTTCTAAACTTTTTTCCTGTAATTTTTAAAAGCAATTTTAAAGTTTGGTTCTACAAAAAATTGTTTTGTTAAGCTTTGAGAGGACATTTCCGTCCATACCATAACACCTGACGGCCAACTTGCATTTTTCAAAACAGCTACGTCTTTGCGACGTTATTTGCTTGAAGTATACTGAATCTTTGTTTTGCCAGTAGTAAATGACAGATGAAACAGTGCCTCATCAGAAGTTATCCATGCTTTGTATCTATCTTTACGTAACATTAAAGGCAGATGCCAAGAACGTTTTCTTCGTTTTTCAACGGTCTTAACAGACATTTCATGACATTCAGGAGATTTTACTCTTTTATAACCAATTTTCTTTATCTGATGATAAATTGCCGATTGCTATATCTGTAATATCTATTCTGTAGGTTTTTGAAGCAAAGGAGTCTCTACAGCGATAATTCTATTCAACTTATATTTTTCTTTTTCATTAAGAACTTCTTTTCGTTCACATATTTTCCCTTGGAGCTTTTGATTGCAAGCCAAATTTTATTTGTGATTGAAGTTTAGGTAATAATACAAAAGATAAATGTCTTTTTTAATTTTTAAGGTATCCGACTACGTTCGTAGTGATTTTAAAAAGGCGAATAAATAGATAATTTTCATGATATTTAGTGTCACTGAGATTAGAATACATGTATAAAATTCTTTTCAGGACATTTTGACAAAAAATTTTATTTAAATACAATATTTTGGCAAAAAATTAACTTAGAATAACCTTTTTTTCAAAATGTTCTCCTTTTGTGATAAATGCTTCTATTATAACAATATTTTGCCTGTATATAGATCAGACCTCTGTATAGAGGCTCAACTATGATTTGTGGAAAATTCACATTATTTTCAGAGTTACAGCCTTTTGAAATAATTATCGGCTTTTTTTCTTTAAAATTGCTCCCCTCTGTTGTGGTAAAATATGAATAAACCCACTTCTGCATTATACATTTCAAAAATTCTAGTTGAGCCTCTGTAAAGAGGTCTGAGCTATATACAGGCAAAATATTATTATAATAGAAGCATTTTTCACAAAAGGAGAATATTTTGAAAATGGGTTATTTTATGTTCATTTTTTGTCAAAATATTGTACTTAAATATTTTTTTTATTGTTATACTATTCTTAAAACAATTTTATATACATTTTCTAATCTAAGTGACACTAAATATCATAAATTTTATCTATTTATATGCTTTTGCAAAACCACGGTTTCGAACGTGGTCGGATACCTTAAATGCCTAATTATTTACAGAATTCCAACTACCATCCTTCAAAAGCTGTAAAATTTTGTTCCGGGTTTGAGGATCTAATTTGAGTACTGTAATTTACTCCCACTAATAAAAATGGTTAGATTAATAATTTAAATATTTCATTTTTCATATAAAGCCAGTAGTGAAACGATAGATATTTATCATAAATATTTATTTGCTTTTAAATTTGGTAACACTAATTTTGAATCAACTGGTAATGTCGTATCAATGTCACTGTCGTATTCATCGGGTTTCGATATATATATATATATATATATATATATATATATATATATATATATACTTATTCAGTATCACTTACGTTGAAATCAAGCAACGATATTATATTGGCAAGAAAAAGAAGAAAAACAGTTTTTTAAACATTATAAGTCGAAACTAAACATGAAAGAACGTGTGCCTTAATCAGCGCCAAAAGGAAAAAGAAAAACTGCGTCGTAGCGTTGAGCTTAGTATTCCTAGAAATATGGAATTTGCGTGTGCGCTAGAAAAAGCAGTGTGGTACGCAAGGAGTTAGACTTAAAAATATGAATTCACCCAATATTTCATCTATCTGTCCAACTAAGGTCGGTTATCCCTTTTTGACATTTATTAAAAAATATTGTGTTTTGTCTTCAGTAATACATTTTACAGTATTTAATTGATGTAAATTAAATGTTTCAAGTCATCATAAATGGACCAATTTCATTTATAAGGCACTTTGAGTAAATTTTCTTAATATTTATATCTTACAATCAATTTAGTTGTAATTAAAATCTCTATTGATGTTTGTATTTTATTAAGTTTAAGAGTCGCAATCTAAGATTAGATCATATATTTTTCAAAGTTAAAGACATATTTACTATGAAAAATAAGGTAATATACTTTTCTATTTTTATGCAAAAGAAAGATAATTTAAAACTTCCCCCTATAACCTCACACTGTGCAATAAAATTAAAGGAAAAACGGGAAACTTTCACCAGATCCTCACTTACAATTTTACCCTCTAAAAACAGAAAATTCGCTCGCTCAATTCTTGTTACAAGTGGGGTGTAAGCGGAGTGACTGATTCCATCTTTAAATCGAAATATTTATCAATAATACAGAAGTCTCAAGTCAATACCGGATATCCGCTTAGTTCAGGGAGGGTGGGGAAAGAAACCTTGATGCTATCCATCTTTGAAATCAAAGAAGATACTTCGGGATGGAATAATGCAAACCCATTTTTTTTCTAATGCATCCTTCCCCTTTCGTTGGTTGCTTAACGGGGCAACCAATGATCTGATGCAGCAACCACGTGACAGGTTTTGATAGATGACTTGATGCCCTGAAGTAGTTGCCATCTTTTTCTTATCTTTCTTTACGTTCAGGGACATCTCTATCCATTAAAAGTTAACTGCGTTTCGTCCTCCCTGCCGGCATTTACAATTTTCCTTGGAGAAACTTATCCATTGCTAAGGAAAGATAAGATGGATGTTGTGTTCTTGTAACAGATACACAAGGACTAGATATGTTGCAGCAAATTTATCATTTCAAGATAAATAATTGTATTTAATTGTACGTCGTTAAGTCTTGAAACCATTGTAACGGGTCTATTCGCGTTCTTCTTACTAGTAATCCTCTTGGGGAATAATGGGTCTTTAAATATTATACTATTGAAAACTTTCCTCCGAAGAAGAAGACGCAATTTATTCAAATCAAGGCTTACATTTAAGGATTAACTCTCAAACTCGAAGAGAGGGAGGTTAGAAGCTAACAGGATAGCGAGTAGTGAGTAACGTAAAGCTAGGCGAGGGTGCTTCGCAGATTATTTGATTAATAGTAAGATAAACGATTTGGTTAATTAGTTGTTAAATTGGATTCGTGTCGATTTTTGAATTAGATAACTTTAGAAATTATCTTAAAATATAAGAAGGTGCATTGCCTGGAAGTGCTAAGTTTAAGTGATCCGATTTATTATTATGTCTCCTATTGTCCAAATTATATCGTCTACCTCGCTATTGAACCCATATTTAGCTGTTGGTGCATTTCTTAACTAGGGCTGTTGATATTTGTTACGTTACTGAGGATTGTTAATAAATGGTGTTTTTATTGACTAAGGTTAATATTCCTTCCATCCCTCGTACATTAATGGATGGGTCCACCCATCCATTTACACCATCATGAGAGACCACTAAGATATCTTGAAGTAAAATGAAATGAATATGTATGACTATGTGTGTTGTTTTGATATTGGGTATAGCAACTTCTTGAATGTTTGTGTGTGCGTAACATTAGGCTCGAATAATGTAATGTTACGTTCTTGTAACAGAGGTAAAAGGAAGAGATATGTTGCAACAAATTTGACATTTCAAAATAAATATCTGCACACAATTGTGTTGTTAAATCTTGAAACCATCATCAGAGACTGCTATGATAACTGAAAGTAAAATGAAATGAATATCTATGTTTATCTGTGTTATTATGATATTGGATATGTCATATTCTTGAGTATATATGTGTGTGTGTAACGTTGGGCTAAAATAATGCATTGTCTCGAAATGCTTTTGACTGCATTCGCTCTTCTGTGATTTTCTTTAAATATATTCGTCTTTAAGTTTCTTTTAAAGAAATATATTTCTTGCCTTCAGTGTATGAGCTTATAGAAAACTATGATGTTATTAAACTACAGTATCAGTTTTTATAATTAAAACCATCAAATACATCCAACTATTTACCCAAATGTAATCTTTTTTTTTTTTAATTTCGTTTTTTCAGCGTTAAAAATATTTAAACTTCAAAATTATATAAGTATTCGTCCATTGTGTATGAAATATGTAAGACATTCCCCAAAACTTTACAGAATCCAGTCAAGTGAAACGCATGTGGTGGTAGTAGAAATGTCTGTTTTTTTTTTTGTTTTGATAAAATTTTGTTTTGTCATCAAAATATGTATTCAAGAAATTTAAATAAGATATTATTTCTCTAATTATACGAACACTTTTATTATTTTATTATTTATAAAACTAGACCAAAAGATAAGTATTAAAATAATGACATTCACCTATATATTGCTATAAAAAGTGTTTGTATACAGTGGAAAGGGAAAAAATGAAAATACAAAAGTGCAAAAAAAAGGACAGCTCACTGCAATGACAAAGCGAAATTTAAATAAAAAAAAATAAAATAAATAAATAAAACTTCTGGTTCATATTTTTCAAAAAAAAAAAAAAAAATTGAACTAAAATGTTGAAATAATTATCAATAATTGAAACAAAATTTTAGTAAAACATGACTCTGATTTTATTTTCTTGATTATTATAAACAAGTAAACTGAGTCAATAGAGAATTCGTAACTAACTTCTCACCTCTCGCAATTATTATTTTCATTTATTCAAATAAACTCTGAGTAAGTCATCTTTCCTACCTATTGATAGATTACTTTTTAAAAACTTGAGAAGACTGTACTCTTTTAAATTATAATTTCAGTAATAGGCGTTTCTTATTCGGTGTACAATTTCCTAGACATTGAAAACTTTCTATGCATCGTGTTTGAAAGAAATTCTTCAAGACAAATTGCTTAAGTGCAAAGAAATGAAAGGGAAAGCTTGTTTCTCTCTTTTGCGGTTCGGGGGAAAGGAGGATTTTTGGGTCCAAGTATCGTTGAAAATTAAAGAGACAATCAGAGCAAGAAAAGAAAGGATTTTTCGAAGAAGAAAAGTCAGGAAAAAGAGAGTTGGCATTAACTAGATAATTGTGCAGAAAAAAGGTTTTCATGGTGGTGATTTGCTTACATTGTGAAAACCAAACTATTTTGCTTTTTTATTTATATAACTTCCTTTGTTTTTAAATTGGCATTTTCAGTTTTAGTAAAATGTGTCAATTTCTGTCTGGTTAACAACTCTTGAAAGTGTAAAAAAGAAAGAATTATATCTCTGCAATTTGTAACGAGCTATTTTTATTTTCTGTTAAGTTCCAGCACTACGTGATGGAATAATTCATCGGGAAGTTAAATCTATATTAAAATTTTCTTAGATTAATTTATTGAATAATTTATGAAACCTTTGCTATTCGGTTAGTTTCGCATATACAAGCAGACTATATCTAAATTATTAATATCGTTGTATTCAATTTGAGACATACTCTGATTATAAGGCATCGATTTTCTTATGATGTGCGTGTATGGTTTCCTATTATTTTTAAAATACTCTTAACAGAACTGATTGTCTAATGATAATTATATGCAACCTAAATATGATTTTTCATCACTATGTATCAGTGCTTCTTAAACTTTCAATGTTTGTGACACAATTTTCAATCATAATTTCATCGCGCCCCCCTCCGTACAATAACAAAGTTTTGAATGAAATAATAATGTACTATATGACTAAAAAGCTATAATACGACTTTAATTATGAACCGTACAAATTATCAAAATAAGTATTAAATTTTGTATATAATTTTGGATATGACAAGCCCTTGGAAATCACTATAGTAATTATTAAACATCTATTCTTAACTTTGTATTAATACATTATATCAAATACATTGTGCAGTACTGATATATTTCTAACTATGTTATATCAGTGTAAATGTGTCAGAATGTATTTTGTTTTGCTTATTACTAGTAAATCAGTAGGGTTTTTTTTCTTCTTAATCTTCTTTTCTTAATCTTTCTTATCTTTCTTAATTTCTTCTTTTTTTTAATAACCTTTTAGTTTGAACTTTTTGTTATGATCACACCCTCCATGTAGGGTTATTACTCCCCCCACAATTTTAGAAACGATTCTATATATATTACTTTTTTAAGTCATTTTTGTTTGTATATGTTACTTTCTTCACAAGTGCATAAAATTTATTACATAACATTCTTGCTCGCATTTTAAATATTAATCATTACATTTTTTATATTAAAAAGGTCGCTATTCAAAAAGAGAGAAAAAAAGAAAGAAAAAGTAATTTAATCCTCATTTACATTTTACCATTACCTGACAGAAAATATAAAACTTTTAACTAATGAACAAAGAAAACAAACGGAGTTTCTTGATTTTATCAATCTGTATGTATGTATATATGATTGAAAAACAAAATAGCTCATCTTTAATTTATATGACGTATTTATTTTTTCTTCTCTATTTACACAACACTCTATGTAACATTTTTTGTTACATATACTGCTATTTGTTTAAATATAACATTCTAATAACTAAAATGGTTTCATGCTTAGTTCTAAAAATAATTATAAATGTTTTATTAATTTATATGACATTTTAAAATTATTTTTTAACATATAAATAACAATATTTTAAATACATCATTGATACAATAATATAATGATCAAAATATTTGTCCCTAAGAAACGTTAAATGTTTAGTATGCAGATTAATTTTAAAAAATATGACTAATTTCAAAACATCATAAATTTTTATTGAATTAAATTATTCACATGACATTTTCAATGCGGTTTCCTTTAGCATAGTACACTTAACATAAATGTTTAGACTAAGCCAAAAGAACATTTTCGATCATTTTGGGGGTATTTTTTCTACTAGCTCTTTGACTGTTGTATGAAGACCTTAAAGTGTCCTTACTAAACATTTATAAAATTATTTTTAAGTATCTCCGTAAAAATAATCACAAGGAGAAAAATCAAGGGATGATAGTAGCCATTTTTTAGAATTATTTTTTTCCTTTATTGATTAATTAATTAATTATTTTTATTTTTGATTTTACAGTTGACTCGGTGCAGAATCCTGGCGAAAAACAAAGCTTTCATGAGAGAGAAGACGTTTACTTTCTTTGATCAAGCACTTCAAAACTTTATTCTGATCGTATTTAGGATCAGTTTTAGCTTTTGGTCCTACAAAAAAAGGTTTTGTTAAGCCTTTAGAGGACAATCCCATCCATATCATAACACCTGACAGCCAAATTGCCATTTGTAAAACAGCTGCGTCTGTGTGAGGATATTCGCATGAAATATATTGTATCATCATTCTAACAGTGCATCATCCGAAGTTATCCATGTCTTGTATCTACCTTTGTGTATCATTAAATACAGAGGCCAAGAATATTTTCGTTTATCTATGGCCTTTGCAGACATTTGAAGAAAGACTGGTTTGTTACCTTTTTTAAAGCCAATTTTGATTTCCTGACGACAAATTGCTAGTTGCGATACCGGTAGTTTCTTTGCTTAAGTTATTTGATGCAGATGGTTTTCTACAGTCTTTTCAGATTCTTTTTTTTTCTTTTTCACCAAATCCATCTTTTCGTTCATAATCTTTTTTCTGGAGCTTTTGATTGCCAGCAAAATTTTATTTTCTTTTAAAGTTTAGATAATAATTCATTTAGAAAAATGCATTTTCTGATTTTTAAATGTTTTATGTATAACATAATATGAGCATCCATCCTTCAAAAGCCTTAAATTACATTTCGGGTTTGAGGATCTAATTTCAGAGCCATAAATTACTCCCATTAGTAAAAATAGTTAAATTAGAAGTTTAAACGTTTCATTTGAAAAATAAAATTGATAGTATATATAGTATATTTATGGTAATAAGATTTATACCATAAAAAGTTATTTGCTTTTAAAATTGGTCACATTAATTTTGAATTAACCTGTGCGTACTCTTCTGATATTAGTTAAATAACGCTAATTTATCACTATATCATTTTGACCGTTTGACTCGGAAATTCTAAATCAAATTGAAGGACACTTGTTAATTTATAATATCGTTACACGTTGTTTGAATATCTTAGACAATATTATGCTTGAGTAATTAGCTAATCATATGTCATCTCAATCTGATTAATATAAATTGGTTTATGAGGAAGTTAATAAGATATCATTCCTAACATTTCAACTGAGTTAAACGCGAAATTTGAATACATTATCATGCAATGAAATGTACTTATTGCTTTAATGCATATAACGAAACTGTTTGATACAATATTATTTTAGATCTAATCTATTTCATATATCACTATACAAAGCATTTTAATCATTTGAAAAATTCTATTCTGAAACAGCTAAAGTATATTATTAATAATGTATAACATTTTATTAAATTTTGGTTATAAGAATACGTTCTCCTAATAAAAATGTTTTGATTTTTATAAAAAAAAAAAAAAAAAAAAAAAAAAAAAAGTTCATTCTTTACAAAAAAATTAATAATGGGATTTTATTTTTTTATCATTCATTTAACCTATTTAAGATTTAATCACGCACAATATGTTGACATAATACAAAATTAGTTTTGAATCTTTATCTATAGCATTATGATTTAATGCAGTTTTTTTCATGTAATTTTTTTTTTTGAATCACTACATTGAAAATTCAGTGATATACAAAAGCAAAATAATCAACTTTGGGAATATTAATCCATTAAAGCTAATTAATTAATTAAAGATATTCAACTGTAGAATTAATTGTATACACTCTTCACTTAATATAAAGTCAAATCGTTTTTTAAGGTCTTCATTAACATAGAAAAAAAAATAACACTTACGTTTTGATATTAACTACATTTTCGGAACAAAAATGACAATCTTCGCAATCCAATCAAAATGTCAGCTGAAAACGCAATTTCTGCTATAAAACTATTCGCCTTACCCCCTAAAACACTCACCATAGAATCCGCGCGTGCTGCCCTGTATTTTAAAAGATTGCATTTAAAAGAATAATACTGCTCAGTATCGTCAGAGTATTCGTAAAAATGGTTATTCTGTGTAATTTTAAAGTGACTGCTACTTATAAGTCCGGCGGTAGATAAAGGGTTAAAGTGAGAGTTTTGTGTGTGTGTCTTAAAAAATATGTCATTAACAACTGAGAACGTGCATTTCTCTTCTAAAGCTGGAACTATTTCATCAATAGGAGATTCGTAATGCATTACTTATTTAACTCATTATTTCATAATTATTTCTCATCTCTCATTTGAAGTGTAATTTTATTACGTATACAAATGATGAGAAAATCCCCAATTATAATCAAAAGCAAAGAAATATGATCATAGTATTAATCAAATCAAAATAAATGATTTCTTCCCATAGATTTTTTTGTCATGGATTACCCATGGAACTTTAAGGCAACCGAATACATTCGGAACCGTTTTTTTCCAAAAGCGTATAAATATATAATATTTATGATATTTAGAGGCACTTAGATAAATGATGTATATAAAATTGTTTTAAGAATATTATTACAATAAAAAATTATTTCAGTACAATATTTTGAGAAAAAATGAACATAGAACGACCCATTTTCAAAATATTCTCCTTTTGCGAAAAATGCTTCTATTATAATAATATTTTGCCTGTCTATAGCTCAGACTTCTGTACAGAAGTTGAACTAGAATTTTTGAAGGGCATAACTTAGAAGTGGGTTTATCCATGTTTTACGACAACAGAGGAGAGAAATTTTAAGTAAAAAACGCCGATCATTATTTCAATTGGTTGTAACTCTGAAAACAATGTGAATTTTTCAAAGATCATAGTTGAGCTTCTGTACAGTGGTTTGAGCAGTATACAGGTAAAATATTATTATAATAGAAGCATTTTTCACAAAAGGAGGACATTTTGATAAAAAGTTATTCTGTCCCTTTTTTTTTGAAATATTGTATTTAAAAAATTTTTTTCGTCATTATGTCCTTAAAACAATTGTATACATGTATTCTAATCTAAGTGACACTAAATATCATGAAAAGTATCCATTTATGGGTTTTTTTTTTTTTTTTTTTTTGCAATTACGGTTCCGAATGTAGTCGGATACCTTAAATTTAAAAAAAACAAACAACTACAGGGGATCACAAGACTGTTGTTGCAAAGTGGTTACGGTTGTAAACATATGATCGGTAATGTCGACTCCTAGCGCTACTGAAGACCGGCCATTTAGAAAAGCTGATGCACGTTAAATCTTTCGAGGTTGGCATTAAGTGCTCAAATAAATTTGATGTGGAATTTGCAAAGTAAAGTACAGATTCAGATGCAATTCGTATCCTTTAATAGTAGTTGAAACTTGCGAGTTCCTTCGCCAATAGCTCTAGTGTTGCCGCAGAGTTCAACGCGAATCAAAATCAAAGTAAATAATTATTCTAGTAGAACATCGAAATGCTTAGTTACATAAAAACAAAATGTAAATGAATCATTTTTTCGTTATATTTCAAGGTATCAGACTACGTTCGGAACAATGATCTTAAAAAAAAAAGAGCATAAATGGATAATTTCGATTATATTAAGTGTCTCTTAGATTAGAATACATGTATAAAATTGTCTTAAGGACATTTTGACAAAAAAAAATTATTCAAATACAATATTTCGGCAAAAAATGAACTTAGAATAACCTTTTTTCACAATGTCCTCCTTTTGGAAAAATGCTACTATTATAATAATATCTTGTCTGTATATAGCTCAGACCTCAGACAACAATAGGCTCAACTATGATTTTTGAAAAATTCACATTATTTTCAGAGTTACAACCCATTGAAATAATGTGACCGGCGTTTTTTTCTTAAAATTTCTCCCCTCTGTTGTTGTAAAACGGGGATAACCCCACTTCTAAGTTATAGATTTCAAAGTTCTAGTTGAGCCGCTGTACAGAAGTTTGAGTTATATCCAGTTAAAATATCATTATAATAGAAACATTTTACGCAAAAGGAGTGTATTTTGAAAATGGGTCATTCTACGGTCATTTTTTGTCTCAAAATATTGTACTTAAATTATTCTTTATTGTAATACTATTCTTAAAACATTTTTATTTACATTTTCTAATCTAAGTAACACTAAATATCTTAAATATTATTCATTTGCACGCTTTTGCAAAATAACGCTTCTGAACGTAGTCGGATACCTTAAAGTGGGCGAGAGAAAATGGAATTAAGCTTGCTATGTGCATGAAATGCACATCTGACTCATAATTCTCATGAATAAAGATATTGAACAATTTAGTTAAGTTCAAAACACGTAAATATAAGATTTGATGCACAAAAACAAGACGATGTTCTTAGATTAAAAAGAGCTTATTTGGTAACAACTGTTTTGATGACGTCATCCCACGCACCTTCTCTATCCACGTGGAGAGTTTCACCTCATTCGATCTTGCGATTTGGAAGTACTACGTCATTAAATGAACACGTTCAACTGCATTCTGCCTGAAAAATGTCGAATCAACATCAAGTTTCTTCAGAAAAAAGGTATCCGACTACGTTCGGAACCGTGATTTTGCAAAAGCGTGTAAATGGATAATATTTATGATATTTAATGTCACTTAGATTAGAATATATGTATAAAATTGTTTTAAGGACATTATGACCAAAAAAATTATTTAAATACAATATTTTGGCAAAAAATGAACTTAGAATAACTTTTTTCCAAATGTTCTCCTTTTGAAAAAAATGCTTCTGTTGTATTAATATTTTGCCTGTATTCAGCTCAGACATCTGTACAGAGTCTCAACTAGAATTTTTGAAGTGCATAACTCGGAAGTTGATTTATCCATGTTTTACGAAAACAGAAGGGAGAAATTTTACGAAAATACGCCGATAATTATTTCAAATGGTTGTAACTCTGAAACTCTGGTTGTAACTGAATGGTTGTAACTCTGTTGTCTGAGCTATATATATAGGCAAAATATTAATACGATAGAAGCATTTTTTACAAAAGAACATTTGGAAAAAAGGTTATTCTAAGTTCATTTTTTGCCAAAATATTGTATTTAAATAAATTTTTGTCATAATGTCCTTAAAACAATTTTATACATGCATTCAAATCTATGTGACACTAAATATCATGAAAATTGTACATTTATGCGTTTTTTAAAACCATGGTTCCGAACGTAGTCGGATACCTTAAGGAATCAATCTCGAAAACATTTCAAATATCAACTGAGGGTTATGAAGACGCAACATTTTCTCTTGCACATGCGTTTGAATGGTTTAAGTGGTTTTCAGGAGCAAGGGTCAGTGTGAACGATGATGAATATGCTGGGAACCTAAGATCAGCGATTACCGACCTAAATATTGCCGAAATTCGTCATATGAGTGGGTTCCCACTCGCGTCAGTGGTCAGACTATTAATCAACTCTACTACATTGAAGTACTAAAAAGATTTCGTGAAAGAGCAAAAATGCCAGAATTGGGGAGTGATGAATGTCTATTGCACCAAGATAATGCTTACGCTCACACAGTCCTAAATGTCAAGCAGTTTTTGACCAGCAAAAATACTACTGTGAACGCGCATCCTCCTTATTCACCTGAATTGACCCCTTGCGACTATTTTATTTAAATCTTGCTTAAAAGAACCCGTTTTACCTCAGTTGAAGAGGTTCAGGTAAAAATGGAGAATCTCCTGAAGGATCTTCCAAATACCTCGTTCCAGAACTGTAACCAGCAATGGCAGCACCGAATGCATAAGTGTGTGAATATTGAAGGAAACTACTTTGAAGGTGATACTGTGACAGAGAACTGATTCTGTCCGTACAATGACTTATTGGACCAGTCTCATTTTTTTGTGTCACACCTCGTATACTTACAAAAACTAACACACAAAAACCTATTATAAAAGTTATTTAAGTTTTTCTTACTCAAATTACTTAAATATAATTAATCGAAACACATTAACCACTCATTAAAAGAAAAAAAAAGAAATTATCAAAGGAAAGCATGTATTTAAGCCTTTGCTGTCAAGAATAAATAAGCTTTATTCCCTTGAATATTAATATTTTGTTATACCTTAGGTAAGCATTTTTCTTGACACAGAAACTTAAATATGGGTAACAATAATAAATAAATTCCAGATTTTATTTATAATCAGAAATTTGGTAGTAGTAGCCCCCCTAAATTTGGTAAGAAGACATATTCCACCTTCTCAGTGTGATCCACCTCTCCCAAATTTAAATTAAAAAGAACTCAACAATTGTTTCAAGAGATTTTCAAAAAGAATTCAGAAATGTCTTTATCCCTATTTTATAGTCACCTTGATATTATAAATTTCCTTCAAGGATAACGACTGTGAATTAATAAAATGAAGAGGCTAATTTAGGTTTTTACACTGCTGGCCACCGTAAATGCAACACCCTGATGGAAGCACGCAAATAACATGAAATTTGCAGCATGCATTAGCGGAGGTGAGATATGCAAATGATTAGAATTTCAGCGCAGACACACATAACGCGCGCCTGTGGCGCCACCTCAAAGCGCTGTTTAAGGCTTGGAGATTTCGACGATTTCAAGTTCGGCAATTGTGTTTTTCTTGTGGTTTTTTCAAAAAAAGATCAGCTATGTCTCGTAGAAACCAGTGATTAGCTTTTGACCAAGTATCCGAGTTCGACAGAGGAAGGATAGTGGCTTACTGAGATTGTGGATTACCTTTCAGGGAAATCGGTAGTCGTGTTGGACGAAACCAAACAACTGTAATTCAGATATGTGGCCGGTGGAGGAAGGAGGGTACGGTGGACCGACGTGGTCAACCGCATCTACCTCAGTGCAAACTTCACGCAAGTACAGGAAAATCGTGTGCATGGCAGTGACGGATCGCTGAGTCACATCACGAACCACAGCACAGCACATTGAGTCTGTAACGCATCATTCAGTGTCTGAGCGTACCATTCGACGTCGTTTACAGCAGATTGGTCTGTCCGCAGTACGTCCATTGCTTGGTCTACCCTTGACGCAGAGCCACAGACGTTTCCACCACCATCGGTGCGATGAAAGAAGGATGTGGGTGGCAGAATGGAATGAAGTTGTCTTTACTGACGAGTCACGCATCTGTCTGCAACACCATGATGGTCGGATTTGAGTCTGGAGACACCGTGGAGAGAGGATGCTGAAAAGATACCTTATGAACCACCACACTGGTCCTGCACCGGGTATTATGGTATGGGGCGGTATTGGATATCACTCTCACACCCCTCTAGTACGCATCGCCGGTACTTTAAACAGCCAACGCTATATCTCCGAGGTGGAGCCAGTTGCCCTCCTTATCTTCAAGGCTTGGCCACAGCCATCTTTCTATAGAATAATGCGTGATCACACGTGACACGCATTGTCCAAAGTGTATTCGTCAATCACCAGATTGAATTGCTTTCCTGACCGGCTCGCTCTCCGAATCTTTTGCTGATATAAAACTTGTGGTCCATGGTTGTTCAACGATTGACCCAGATTACACCCCCAGCATCCACACCAGATCAACTTTGGCAACGTGGAGAAGCTGCTTGGTCTGCTGTACCCCCAAAACACATCCAAAGTCTCTTTGAATCAATGCCGAGGCATGTGGCAGTGGTGATCTCCAACAATGGCGGCTACTCTGGCTACTGATTCTGGCAGGAACCACCCTTCACAGAATTCTATAAATTTAATCATTTGATACCTAGTCAACATGTTATCTACAAAATAAATTTTGTTGTGATATCTCTTGGCTTTCTTGATGTTGCATTTATCGTGGCCAGCAGTGTACATCCAGGAAATGAAATGTAATCAGTGTCATCATAAGTTTAGCGAATTTGCTTGTATGTGAATAAAGTTATTTTTATTTGTTATGACATTTAACAAGAAATCCAGTTTCAAGATATGATTAATCCATCCAGATATCTCCAACTGGTGTATAGAAAGGATGAAAATATTGCTACGAATTTTCTGCTAAATAGTATAAATACTTTTGTATTTGGATGTTATATTAGTCTATTATCTATTATGTTATCTCTTATATATAACTTACTCTAAATTAGATTTAATTTACGTCAAAATTGTAATATTCACAAGCAAACGCCGCCCCTTAAGTTATAACTGGGATTCAATGGGAAATTGGCGAAATCTTGGCTCAGATAGAGCCAAGTTAATGTCATTTGTGGCTACCAAGTGTGCGACTTTGACGACTTGGCGACAATTTATGATTTAGAACCCTCTGGATTCTTCTAGAAATTGGTAGAGAAATACACTAATTTGATGACCTATGACTCAAGCGTGTCTTTTCTCGAATTATCTGCGAGGGAAATAAATAGAGAGGTGGACGACGTCGAAAGTCAGTCTGGTCTTGACTAGCGATCAGTTAGTGTTGCTCTCTCTGATTATTGAAGCGATTAGTGATTACTTCGGCTGTTGAATGAGTGATTGCTTGTGAATAATCTTTTATATACGTAACGTTTAGACACCGATAATTGTGTCTGAGTGCTAATGAAGGTGTGAAGACCTCCTGAGATTTATTTTGTGAATATCGCTGCTGATTCCTGTATTTGAAGGATTGGAATTTCTACAATAAATTCTCATCGCTTTTAAAGCATCTCTCTTATTCTTTGCGACTGATTTGGCATAAAATCCTTGAACCCTGGACCAAAGAAACAATATAATTCTATATTTTACGTTTCATAATGCATTGGGGCAACGATAGTTGAGCTCATAACCGATGTTGTTTCAATCTAGTCATTGGTTTTTTTCTCGATCTCCATTAACCCCTTAATTTCCACTGGCGTATATATCCGGCTTTCTTAAACGGTGTGTTGAATGCCCCGGATGTATATATACGTCCTATCCTTCCTATTATCTTTCCGAGAAATCGGCCAACGCGTTGGACGAAATCAAGCAACTGTGAAGCGGACATGTTAGTGCTGGATGCAAGAGGAAACTACGGACTAATGGGATCTACCTCGTTTCACCATTACTCATGATGACAGGTGGATTGTGTGCTTAGCAGTGATGTATGAAGCAGCCACATCACGAACCATTGCACAACAGTTTCATTCTGTTTCGCATCATTCGGAGTCTATTCGTACCATTCGATGACGTTTGCAATTGAGTAGAATGTCCACAAATTGTCTAATGCTTCGCTTACACTTGACTGGAAACCACTTGCGTGTCAGCTGCCAACGGTGAGATGAAAGGCAGATGTGGACTACGGAATGAAACGACATTATGATGACTGACGAATCCCGCTTCTGCCTGTAAAATCACGATGGTCGGATTCGAGTTTAGAGACACCGTGGTGAGAGGTTTCTGAACTGTTTCGTTATGCATCGCCAAACTGCTCCTGCACCTGGTATCATAGTTTGGGGTGGCATTGAATTTTACTGCCGCACGCCTCTAGTACGCATTGCCAGTACGCAGGGTAGCCAGCGCTACTTCTCTAAGGTGTTGCAGCCCGTGGTTCTACCATACATTCAGCGCTTGCCATCAGCCATATTCCAACATAATAATGCGCGACCACACGTAGCACGCAGTGTTCAAGAGTTCATCTTTACCCATCTTATTTAATTGCTTCTTTGGCCTGCTTGTTCTCCCGATCTATCACCAATCGAAAACATGTGCTCCATGCTTGCACAACGACTGGCCCGGGATACATCACCAATGCTACACCAGATAAACTTTTTCAATATGTGGAAACCGCATGGACTGCTGTTTCTCTAGGATACATCCAAAACCTCTTTGATTCTATGCCGAGACGTGCGGCAGTGGTTATAGACAACAATAGCAACTGCTCTAGCTACTGATTTTGCCATCATCCACATGTAACAAGAGGCTGTATTTTTAATCGTTTGATTTTTGTATAACATGTTAACAACCAAATAAACTTCACAGTGATCTTTCTAGTTCTTCTTTGTGTTGCCTTTTGTGCAACCAGCAGTATAGATAAAAATATTTGCTTCTACACAAAAATTCAAATTTGTCTTGAACTTTGAAGATTAATACAGAAATATTGGAGTAAGCCTAGTAAAATATCATCGTATTTTATGAAATACTAAAATGATTCATAACGACATCCTATATTTGAGAGAGGATTGATTCCCCGCGCACTTTCCAATTTCAACTTAGCTTCTCGTTTCTCTATGTTTTTGTGATCCAGGATCATGATTTTTTTCCATAAATCCTTCAACAATAATCCCTTATTTCTAACACTTATAAAAATTTTCTGTGAAATTATAAATAAAATAAAATAAAAATGGATTCTCTCAAAAGTCATTTCTTATACTGGACGACCTCCCTACCATCCTCCTCTTTTTTCTCACTTGGTTTGTTCGATATTTCTCACTTTCATTCTTCTTACCCCAATCCCTTAACTTTCTTTTCTAGTTCTGAGATTCTCTTAATGGGATTCTTTAAAACGGGAGGCGAGACAGGAAGAGAAGTGAAGAGAGGGAAAAAACCGTCGGACGATCTGAGAGGGGAATGATTAAGGGCAGTAGGAAAATTTTCTGGGATCCCTTAATCGGATTATAAGACCATTAATGTGTTTTTGATAGTGTTTCCAATCGAATTTGAAGCAAAATTTAACTTTTATTTGATCACTTGAAAAATAAATCTGTGATATTTTGTCGATTTGAATTCGAAAACCATTCGAGAAATCTGGCACGTTTTGCATTTTCAATCCCGTTTGACAGTCCTCTTCTCGTTATGTGATTTCAATGGAAAAAATTACAGATAAGTTAATATTAATGTACTAATAATTTTTAAATGTCCTTTTTAGAAAAAAAAAAGAAATTTAAAATGTTTAGAACACAAAAATGCTTGAAAACACAAAGTACATTTTCATTCAAATATGAAAATATGCATTTATTTTTAGTATTTGCTTAGAGTTTTTAACACCTTATCTTTAAGACAAAGTACTTTGATATAGATTATAAAATAATATTGATGAAACAAGAAACAGTGACTGAGTATTGTACAATTCTACACCATAACTCAATACGAGAGTTACAAAAAATGAGCAATATGCATGAAAAAAATATTTAATTTTACCCTATAATCTAGCTTAGTCTAGCAATCAATGTCTTAACAATCTGATTTTTTTTATTTCAAATTATTAATAACATTTGAAGAATTTATAAAAAAAATATGTAGAATTATATGATAATACATTACATAGAATATAGTGTAAAGAAAATTGCGTATAAAATGTGAAGATTAACAAAAAATTTTATAACATTTCAATCAAATAAAGACTTTGATGCTCCAAATAAAGAAATTTTGCATATTTTGACTGGTTTCATGAAGAAAAATTAACAAAGGGTAAAATTAATAATTTAAAGACATAAATTTCGCATACAAAAATGAACGATTAAATAATATATGCGTGTTTTTAAACTCACATATATGTTTTGGGAATTTTACCTTGCGAATTTTAATACTTTTAGTTCTGCGTAGTTTAAATTATTTTTTTCGTTCTTCGTTCACCCAATTTAGTGATTTCATGGGTATTTTTTTTTTCTTTTTTGCAATATTTGGTGAAATTTAGATACTGTTAACTACATGGCGTAAAATTAGTTATCATCTACGTTTGTATAATGGACTGAAATGGCAAATCGTTCAAACATTACATACTGTTCAGGTTCAAGTGCAAATTTCAAGCGATAAATCACGCTACAGCTTAATATCATGTCCAGCATTGAGTTGCACCAATGAAGACACTTAAAAGCGACTGTATCTATAAGACAAGTAAAATATATTTAAAAAATCAAGTCAATTCCTACTTAGATCATTAAAGAAAAATTTTATTTTAGTTACTTTTTAGTAAATAGTTACTATTGATATAAATATGTATATACATATGACAGAATCTCAACCTTACGTGGCAATTAATTTTATTAATTATCATTAATCTATTGTATTATCATCCAAAACAATCGCGTTTATAAAACTTCAGTTCCAATGAATGCTTTAAAATGGGGGGAAAAACAAACCTTTTAAAGTTTTGACCCAAGTCCCGCTAAAAATGATGCCAACGTGGCTGTATCTGTAATTCTTTAAATAATTAGTTTCATTCAATTAATTATTATTAATATATCGTATTGTCCCCCAAAACCATAGTGTATGGAAACTTTCAACTCAAATGAGCGCTTTAAAATGTGAGAAAACACCTTCTCGAGTTTTGATACGTCGCTAAAATGGTCGCTAAGTCACCAAACATGATGCCAACGTGGCTTTATTTGTAATTCTTTGAATAATTAGTTTTAATCAATTAATTTCTATCAATTATAATTAAATTGCTGAATTGCCATCCAAAATAGTCATGTATATAAAATTTCAGCTCAATTAAGCGCTATGAAATTTATATTATTAATGATTGAAAATTTGAGCAAGATAAATAAATATAGAGAGAGTGTGAGCTAATAGTAGGAATTGGAAAAAGACATCAGCAGGAATGTCCAAGATCCACAGCAACCAACAAACATAAATATTTATCTACTACAACGAGGTTCTACAAGATTGCTACCTCTTTTGGGGTAACTCCCTAACTTCATGAGGCCTCAAAAACCGAGGTATCAAGAGTTACTGTATGTTAAATGCTATTCGCTATGTGAAATGTTTGTATCCTAGTCGTTTCTTCGTTCAGTCAAGTCTGTAGTAAGGTGTAGAGCAGAGTTTCTCGAACTGTGGAGCGTTCCTTCCTAAATCGGCGTGATAACTCTACGAGGGGAGGGGGTGAACATATTGAAAAATTAAAAACAAAAGATTATTTTAAAAATAATTATTTACTAAAAGTAAACAAACAAAATACATGCTGACATAATAAAAAAAATACGCATTTACGCTGATATTATGCCTTATAAACTTCTTCATGAGACGCGAAGTGCTTCCTAGAAACATACTTCTTTGGGTTTGTGAACAGATGGAAGGCTGAGTGTGCCAAATCCGGAGAATACAGGAAAGGCAAATCAAATCGTTGAATAAACCTCACAATTTTCCCATCACCAGGGCATTTTTTATACGGATGCGTTGTCCTGAAGAAAGATAAATTTTTTTTCTTCTTCAAGCCAGATTTGGCATTCAGCTGGTCCAGAACTTTGGAATAATATACATCTGTAATTACTCTGCCTTTTTCATCTCAATCAATCAATGGGATATATTTCGCATCCCAAAACACGCTGGCCATGACTTTTCCGGCAGATGTGATTCACTTCACATTTTCGGCACTGAACTTACGGATTATCTTCACTGCTTCAACAACTGTTTCGTTTTTGGCATGTAGTAGTTGACCCAGGCTTCCTCCATAGTGAATAATCGCCACACAAAATTGGTTAGATCCCTGTCGACTCGGTTCTAACATTGCTGCTAAAATCATTTGCGTATTTGCTTTTGATCTTCAATCTTCATTCAACAAATACGGCACCCATTTTGACATGGTGTTCACACCCTAATCTTTGGTGCAAGATATTCCGCAACCTTTCTCCTGATATCCCTACAGCCTCAGCTATCTCATTCACTTTCACTCTCCTGTCGTAAGACACAATATCATGCACTTATCAGTGCGTACAACATCCGCCATGCAGCCCTGAACTTGCACCAAGTGATTTTCATCTGTTTTACGGCTTTGAAGTAGAATCTCGCCTAAAGGTGCTTTGGAAGCAACGCTGAAGTCAAACAAACCATTAAACGCTTCTTCCGTACGCAAATCCCTGAGTTTTTTCCCGAACTGTTTTTTGAAACTTATCAAGCGGTATGACAAATGTCTCAATGTTCTTCTTACTTATGAGGAAAAATAAAGTTATGTCTCATCTTTAATGTCTCATTCTATGTTTTGACTTTAATACTCAACTCTGACCACAGTCGACAAGGGAAACTGATTTTCCGACACACCCTCGTACATTAATGATTTAAATTGTGCATATATCACTATGTTATATATTAATTTAAATTAAATTAATTTATATTACTGATATGAATAATTCATGTACATTAGTTATATATAAATTTAAATCGCTCCAATTAATATATAATTTATGTTAATAATTTATTTGTATTAAAATTACTGCAGAATTTCCAAAGAACCAAAATGATATTTAAAAAAATACCGGCATGAATACTACAGTACCTCAAAAGTATTCATGCAGTTGAAATTTAAATATATTAAATTATTAATAACATTTCTTTAGTCGATCAGCTCAAATTATAGAAACATTTCTTGTTAAAACTTCATTAAGGTTTGAACATAACACCCTCTTTACACGCAATGTAAGTTGCGTGTGAAGATCATAAACTTCAAAATATTTTAAATAAACTATTTCTCCCAAAATATCCCTTGAGGAAAGTCAAAGGATTTAAATAATTCCCAAAGACTTTCAAGAAATAATTATGACAGCATACTTCAAAATCTGGTTTTAAATAACCATCTATATTTGGAGATTTGATCAATAATGCAAACATCAAATATTTATTCGCCACCTTTTGGGAGTAATGCTTTCATTCTTTGTAAAATACATCACAACTCAGGTCTGTTCGCCTTCAGGTAATTTATCACTGTACACAGAATCTCTTCGATTTTGATGTTATATTAATTTAGATGTTCGTTGAATAGAATATTTAAAATATGCGTGCTCGGAATCGCTGTGCAGATCTGGAATGTATTATAAGGCCATTTGACAGATTTTGACGGAATATGAAGACTGAGTAAATGAATGATAAAAGTCTGACAAATTATGTCAGCGTATCTAAATGAGAAATAAAATGTTTTAAACTATTTTTATAAATAAATAATTACAGATAATATTGATGAATTGTGAGAAATAAATTCTTGTAAAGGAATTGATTAACTTATACATAAGAAATTAAATACATAAAAATATTTAATCTTTAACTTTAGACTCTAAAGCTAAAGATTTGGAGTGTCAAATGTTATAAGATAACAGTTTGCATTTTTTATAGGTATTCTTTGTCTATCAACAACTTGAATGCTAAGGTGACTGCCTACCTTCATACCGAATTTTTTTATAAAAACGAATTTTTGAAACAAATTGAGTGTTTTTAGGAAGAAAAATAAAAAAAAATATTTATATGTAAATACATAAAATATTTTTTAATAAATATTGTACTTTTAGAAAAATTGGTTGTTTTCAAAGAAATTTTACCAATTTTTTACTAAAATGAGTAGCACTGATTAAAAATGTTTAATACAATTATCATAATTTTCTTTATACACAACATACATATTATGGTGCTCTTCAAAGTGAACCAAAATCTAAGCGAAATTACAGACAATTATTCATAATAATATCAAAATTTTGACATTTTTTAAGTTTTTCCTTTATTAAAAACTACCTTAAATGAAAGAAATATTTAACCTACAACAACACTTATGGTCCTCTTTATGAAAAAAAGGTATAACAAAGATTCCCACAAAATTTCAAAACGTTATCTGGTTTGACTCTTAAGATATCATGTATCTAGTAAAATGTTTCTTTCGAAAACATAATTTTGAGAAAAACTCCTTTAAAGTTTTATCTTACTGCCCTTTTGCATAGAGGGATGTTTTTTAAAATCACTATAGCTTTATTTCTATTTCGCGTAAAGGAAAAACTGTTTTGGAAAGAAAAATGTTCAAAATATAAGATTTGAAATGAAAAACAAATGCCTTATGTAGACGAAGAACGACATTTTCAAGGTATATGCAAGGGAAAAATCAATTTATCGATGATATCTGGGCTCATTTTAAAGCTTTTAAACTAAAACCTAATCTGTTTACTGGCGTGCGTATGTTAAGAAAATGCCATACCTGACTTCGAGTGAGTGATGGTACATTAACTTTGCCCAATTCAGTTACACGAGGGCTTTTGGCGATGGACCTCGTAATTTTGAACCATAGTCAAGTGACACCTGAGCTGGCACCCCCCTCTCCTAACTTCCACACCACACCAACGGGAGAACATTTGAACTTCAACAGATTTAACGAGCATCGCGTATTTTTTAAATACAGCACTTTCGTGACAAATTAAACAAATATTGACCCATGTTTATTTTTCACTACAAAATATCAACCTCTCAATCGTCTTGAAACGATATATTTTCTTCGAAGTTTTTTTCGTTTGAGAGATATGAAAGTTAGTTAAAAATATGTTCCACCCCTAAAATTGCCGTTATTCCACTATTGTCTGCTATCACTGACTGTAACCATTCCAAATAGAAAAAGAATATCAATTCGTACCTCTACGACACCGACAGCAGAAAGCAGAATTGATATATGTGATTTTTTGACAAAGGATTTCCCACCAAATTTTTAATACAATGTTCTTAAATAAGTAAATTTCTTAGAGAAATGGGCCATGACCGGGCCACTTAAAAATGTTTGGTGAGCCACAGGTTGAGTATAGCTAATCTAGATACTTATTGGTGGCCGTGGTAGCCTAATGTCCATTAACATTGATTCGTGACTTTCGTGTCATGAGTTTGGCCTAATGTCGCTGAAGACCCACCTTGTAAAGGGAATCACTGCACGTTAAATCTATCGAGGCTCAAACGTACTCCCCTTGATATGGTATGGAAGTTAGGAGAGGAGAGTGCCAGGTCAGGTTTTATCCTCGTCACTTGATCTAGCTTAAAATTTTGACGTTCATAGCCAATAGCTCTCGGGCGGTTTTATTGTCCAACTTTAAAAAAACTCTCCATTCCCACTTGAAGGTTATTCAATTTTCTTATTTCGAATGGGCTGCGTATTAGAGTTTGTCCATTGCATACCTAGTACATTCCCCGGAAGCTGGTATCTATTTTTAGTCCGGCACTGTATAGGTGGATACTAATCGCCACATGTAATTTTTTTGACGCCCAGTTTCCTTCCCAGAGGGAGGCATCTGAGCTCTCCCTGTACTAGGATTTAATTTTGCCGAGAGCACCCAAGCCACACATACATTCTAGGGATATTTTACATGCCATATAATCATACAACATGGTCACATTGTCGATTTTCTGCATCAGAAAAATCCACCTACTTGGCCAGGACTCGAATCCGCAACCATGGGTTCAGAATGCCAGCGAAAAACCAACCATGCCACCCAACCGCGCGCGCGCGGTTAAGATAGTTATTCATAAATAAGAAGATACACCACACACACACTCACAAATTATCTAGAGCAATTAGTTAACAGAAGACGTTCCAATGTAGTTGATAAATAATTAAACAACATGCACGGAAATAAAAAAGGGTTGTGCTTTAATTTAGTAACTACATAAACATTAAATGAAGACTTTTCTGAAAACAAAGAGTTATTGTAAGTGGTGTACATTAAAAAATTCAGAATATTTATTATATCTATAAATCCAGGCAATAATTTTAAACGCAAAAGAAGAAAAGAACGTGATTAAGGAATTTAGCATATTTCCTGCAATATATTTATTTAATACATTGTGTCGTCATTTGGCATGGCATGGACCAATCTGCACTTATTTCTTCTTACCGAGGCCATAGTTTTGATCGTAACTGTAAGGTTGAAGAGTCAATTCTGAACCCATGATAAGAATGCATGGTTGTTTTTCGTGTTTCTCTAGAAGAAAGATTTAAAAATATGCCCATACCATAGGGTATGTTTTTGTTTAATTAGTAATGTAAATGAAAGTTAATAAAAGTTTTGTAAATAAAAGTTATATAATTGTCAAATTTTATCTAATTAGAGTCCACTTCAATTACATTGTACTTAAATTACATTAAAATTTCTCTCACTATATCTCTAATAAGGAAGTACAAGTATTTTACTCCAACAAAGCTCATTCTGTTGTGTAGCTTACACTCTTCGATGCAAATTGTTGCCAGTTGTCTGCACTCCAGTGCCACTTAATTGTATTCAAAAAACCGAGTGTGTGTGCGTTTCCAAGAGCACTTTGATAAGCATAGGCAATAAATCATATGCGAAAGGAAAGTACATTACATCGACTTGTAAATTATATTTCTTTGACTTTTGAATGAGATGTGTAATAAAGTTTAGAGTGTTACCTGGAGAGATATTTGTAAGTTCCAGCCCAGTACCACTGAAGAACTGCCTTGTAGGGGAAGCTTTTCTTTCTATCATTTGTTTATCGCGACTTTCTAAAAAAGAGGTTGCTGCATTTTTGAAGTATGAATTAAGCTGTCACTGCACATATTTAAAAACAACTGTTTACAATAAAATTCCATTAATTAGACATTGAAATGTGTTAGGAGCGAAAGAAGAAAATGTATTTACAAAAAAATCATTTTTCGCTATAAGTCTCTCTCTCTCTATCTCTTTCTAAGTTAAATAAGGATCCAGAATCTTAGGGAACTCGATACATACACCAGTTATTATCTTCCTGTAACATATTTATTTTGGTTCAGTCCTAGGAGAGCCCACACCATTGGCGTGAATTATTTGGGGTTGGCGATAATTGTGCCATCTTGGTAACCCTACTTTGATACATTAGATATGGTAAACCTAACTATTTCTGGAAATTTCGTATTTTGTCGGCGGGCATTTCGAATTTCATTTTGTTTGTTGGAACCGGGCTGGAATGTTTGCGTGTGTGAAGGAATATATCTTAGAATTTTTTACTTTGTTGAATGCGAAAGGTTAGAAAGAATTGATTGAATAGTGTATGAAGGAAGAATTGATTGCTTAGAGATATGAATGTCCTAAATGTAACGATCGGCATGATCTAACACACTTTCTTAGAAATCGCACCAGCCTCGACGAAGGTATGTTCGACCATTACCTCGCAGAATAAAAATGGCGGCGCTCAAACGATCATTGACTTAGCGATGAGACCTTCAAGACTTTTTAAAAATATATTGTTATGCTGTACACTCCACTCGGAAAAGATCAGCAGTAAGAAAGTAAGTGCTGTTTTTATTTTTTTTTATCTTAAATGTTTAATTTCTGTATTGTTTACATATATTTTCATTACGCTTCCACCTTATCCCGCTATATTAACTTGCCGCCATTGTCGGTTTCGCTTGGCGCCATCTCGTTCTGGCTTGGCGCTTTTTTTGTATTGTCGCCAAGGGTGTGGGCTCTCCTAGGGGATTTTACCTTATAGTTGTACTACAATTTAATGTAAAAAATGAATTAATTGTCAATTCAAAGATATTTTTGAATTGAAAAGAATCACTAATTCTGCCTTCATTTTTTAATTGTAACTTTATACTTTGAAATTTTTTACTATTGAGTATTAGTTTTATTACAAATACAAGTTTAGCTTTAAAATTACACATGCATAACAATCTTGCAAATCCTCTTTTCTAAATATATCAAATTGCTTTCAAACGCAAAATCTAATTTTTCGATGTCTATCGACCTATATTTAAATATTCTGTTTCTTCAATATATTTTGTTTAAAAAGTTTAAATAATGTTTAAAATCTTATAAAGTGTGCTATTTTAAAATAACAGGAGATTACACGCTTCCAGAGACATTTTTCTCTTTAGATACAGAATACACTACATTAGTTTTTTATATTTATAAATACTTTGTTTTAGAAAATTAACTTTTCTTGGTTCATTTTCTGTTTATTTTCATCATATCTTCTAAAAAAAACAATAAATATGCTTTTAGTGTTCCTTCTTTTTCAGTTCCTGAAATCCTTCACAACATGTTTCGTTTTAAAGGCAAAAAAAAAAAAATAAAACATTCAACTTTCCTGAATAATTAATATCTTATCAATAAAGAATATTATATGTTAAGGTTTTTCTTTTCTTATCCTCAGTCATTCTGCGAGATTTTTTTTTTCATCTCATTCAAACTTCTTGTGGAGTCTATTAATCCGGCAGCATTTTTAAAAATACAATTAAAATTTTAAAGTGAGGATCAAGATATCTCTTATAACTAAGTAAACTAGTAGAAAACACAAAAGAAACTATTTTAAGTAGTTTTCTTCTTTTGGTAATCTTCAGTTTTTTCCCTGACCAAATTTTAAACGTAAATAAAAATTGGGCTTTTTTAAGACCATTGAATGTAATTTTAAGCGAAAAGTATCATCAGTCTTTTTGAGAGTGGAAAAAAAGTGGAAGCCTCTTTAAAAGTTTTGAAATGAACTTTAAAGTGGACGTGTAATTTTTTGGGGAAAAAAAGTAATGTGTTATGTTTATTGATCGATGCTACATTAAACTAAAATCACAGTTTTTTCCTTCTTTTATAACCGATGTTTTGCTAAACATTAGTTGTTTATTTTACTAATAAAAAGAGTAAAAAAAAAAAAGGAAGAAGCTCGCATCATTAAGGTGTGGGCGTTGGGTATCGACTCCAAATCGTGATGTATATTTAAAAAGTTATTTAAAAAAAACAAAAAAAAAAAACATTTCTAAAATTGTTTTTAATAATTTTAGGCAAAATTTGAAAAAGAATTCCTTCAATAGATAGGAACTGCTTGGGAAAGAATGTTACAAAATAATCAACACTGGATGCAATATCTGCATGAAAATATAATCATCAGAGCAATTTGTCAAAAATCTTATTCGCTAACAGTTTGCTACAGTTTGTTTACTAATTTATGGAGTTTACGTACCTCAGTTAGAGATGGTTACATCACTTCCCCTTTTGTCCTGAGATAATAACTACTGTAATCGAAACAAGTTTAGAAGACGTTCAGATTGAGTTGCAGTTATTACACTAAGGCGCGGAGATGGCGAACCTTTATAGATCAACATGCCATTTTTTCTAAAGAAGTGTTTAATGTATAGACTTCCCGTCAAATAATTTTGATTTGTGATTAGTGGAAAAATAATAAAACTAAATACTAACAACACAAAACCCTGTATTTATTACAAAAAAATATTTTTGCTCTGTATAGTTTTAAATGTTTTAGTAATACGTGTAATTCAATTTAAAGTAAACAGCGTAACTTTACTGTTGTTGCAGAACGTGGAAGATAAATATCTTGTATTAGGATTGTAACATGTTATTTTTAGTAGAATGTATGCTCAATTGGAGTCATCTGCCAAACTGTTTCTATGCAATTAATTATTTTTGCTGTGGTGCGCTTTTTTCACAAGAGCATTTGTGATTTATTTCAAAATGCCGTTTTACAGACGATGTTCTGCATGCCACTGTTTCAGAAATTAAAACACACACCAATTTGTCGCCTATACTAAGGATACCATATTTCTGCATTGACCAAACTTGAAATTCTTTGTTACACTTACTGTCTTGCACTTTTTGTTCTGTTGTTAAACTAGCCATGTTAAATAACAGTTAAATAAATTATAGTTTAAAAAAAAACTAAAAAACACGCTTTTATAGTGAATTGAACTAAAAAGTAAAAAAAAAAATAATTCTTAATATAAGATTAAAATGATTAACGAAAAAATTGATGTCATTGGGATAAAAAAAGCGTGGGGTTAGTTGTTAAATTAATGATCTATATTAATTGTTAAAATTTCTTGCTAATACTATTCCAAAATGCTGAGTTTCTGTGAAAATGTAGTGCAAAGCACCCCACGTTTTTAACACAATGACATTAATTTTCTAGTTTATCATGTTATTCTTATATTAAAAATTATCTTTTTACTTTTTAGTTCGATTCACTATAAAAACGTGTTTTTTAGTTGTTATTGTTTTTCAAACTATAATTTTTTTTAAATTTTTTTTGTTCGATCTACAATAAAACCTTGTTTTTTAGTTTTTTAATCTATCATTTATTCTTTGTTGAATTTGTCCTTAAATTTGCTATTTGGAGCCAGAATTACGTGGCTGCTAAAATTAGGATCTTCAATGAATATTAGTTAACGGGTTTGAAGGGTATTATCTGCGTTTACGGGGCCTCGCATGGGTCCGGTATTGTTATATTTCAAGATTCCGTTTCTATATATACAGGTCTAACTAATAAATGTGTGTTAAGAGGAAATATTAAATGTTAATAGCCTTTTTTTATTTTTTTAAAGTATTGCTATAATGTTAATTAGTATCATCACTTCTAAACGTATTGCTTTATAAAAATAAAAAAATATTTAGCAGTTAGAACATAAATTATTTTTATTCACATGCACGAGTCCTTTTTTCTCACATAAAGAACACTTTTTTTTTTTTTTTTATAACAAGCATTTTAATTTTTAGGGTTTGACCTTTTCAAGGGGTAGGATCTTTTAGTCGTCATATCTGGAATCAGTCACCAAATTTGGGAATGAAGAATGGAATTAGTCGCCAAGTTTGGAAATGGTATATGTATTTAGTCGCCAAATCTGGAAACAATATAATGAATTAGTTGCCAAATCTCGAAATACTTAAAATCGTTATTTTTGACGATTTTGATCAGGACAATGGAACAAAATTTTGAAATTAATGTATTGTCATCGGTACTTGACAAGTGTGCAAAATTTCGAATTAATCTGACCTTTTAAAGTGGGTAAAAATCGAACCCAACGATTCCACTACATACAAGTGAAACTTATAAAAGCATGTTAAAATCGTAAATATAACACAACTAAACTTTAAAATACAGTTAAATCACTGAAATTGACCATGCTATGCGTGGACAAACATTACATCACAAGCAGTTGTAGTCCACGACCTAACTAATGCAAGACAATAACAAACGAGTGTGCTCCCTGTTGTCCCTCGACCGATCAATCGCGTTTATTCGTAATGCTTCACAGTGAACTTTGTTATTTTGAAATAAAATGCAAAAAACATTTTGATCACTGGCATGCCCAAAATATAATGTCACGTGCCATCAATGGCACGCGTGCCACTTGTTCGCCATCCCTGCACTAGGGTATTCAACTTTAGGAGCTGGATCACAGGGAATCTTCTTGTAATGTGAGAAATGGTCTTAAGTTTTCGATAGAACCAATAACTTTATGGCATTCTTTATTTACAGACTATTATTACTTTTTATACGGTGGAAACAACGAAGTACATATATTTTTTAAACAAAAATGGAAACAAAAGCATCCTAACATGCTAAAACATAATCAGTCTCACCAAATTCGCTATGCAGAAATGTTTTAAACATAAAATAACAGCGTCGCTGGTGACTGATATTGGACGCTAATTCTTATGTCCCCTGAAACCACGCAGCCAATACGAGGAAGAAATCATTTAAATTCTATCGTTATAAAATTCATGTTTGTCCATATTATGCTTGGTAGTTTT
>BMAV01001171.1:142213-173461 GCA_019973955.1 Trichonephila inaurata madagascariensis
ACATACACGAGGGCTGTTTTTTAAATAAGGTCCGTTTGTAAAAAAAAAAAATGACAATATTTTGTTTAAAAACACCTTTAGTTTAGGACTATACATACTTTTGCCAATTTTTCTACACAGTTGCTAAGTTTATTAATGCACTTGTCATGCCTTAGGACTATGTTTGGAAAACCCTCTTCAAAGAAGTCTGCCACCTGGTCAGACAGCCAAAAGTTCACCGCCGCTTTCACTTCTTCGTTGTCCTTAAAACACTTCCCTCGAGGACTATGTTTGAGATACCAGAAAAGGTGGAAATTGCTCGGATCAAGGTCGGGGTTGTATGGTGCATAACCCGAAACGTCCCAGCCAAACGATTCGATTAACTCCCGAGTCGTTCGAGAAGTGTGACGCCTTGCGTTATCGTGGAGGAGCAAAACACCTTTTGACAACATGCCGCACCGTTTATTTTACAATACTTTTCGGAGCTTCCGTAGAGTTGCGCAGTAGGCACCTGAGTTGATCATTGTTCCTTGTGGCATGAAATCGGTCAACAAAACACCGCGCCTGTCCGAAAACACTGTTGCCATAATCTTGAGCTTTGACAGCGTTTGCTTGGCTTCGACTTTGTCGGGAGGATGTGGGTCGCCCTTCCATCGACTGTTTTTTTTGATTCCGAGGTGATATGAGATACCCATGTTTCATCTTCAATAACGATTCGACTCAAAATGCCATCCCTTTCTTCCTCGTAACGAATAAAAACCTCTTCTCTTTGTATTCCGCTGTGAGTAGTCTGCGTACCCACCGAAAACACAATTTCTTAAAGTTGAGGTCTTCAGTCACAATTTTACACACCATCAACCGAGAAACATTAGGAAGTTCCAATCAAAGAATGGTTATAGAGAATCTCCTGTTCTCGCGAATTTTTGTTTCAACTGTTTGCATCAAATCATCAGTGATTACAGAGGGCCGGTCGGTGCGTTCTTCGTCATGGACCTTTGTTCATCCATCTTTCAACTTCCTGACCCATTTTCGAACTTTGCTGTCACTCATTGCTTCTGTGTCATAAACTTCTGTTATCTGGCCAATAAATGAATGTCTACAGCCGATATGTGTGTTTCTCACAGTTAAAAAACAGCTAACAGACCGTATCTCACACTTGGCGGGAGATTCAATCACCTTAAACATTTTAAAGACCCACAGCGAATCTTACACGACTGCTACAGAGCTGGAAATAGCAGGAGTGTGTTCGACAAGGATGCTGGTCAGTGACGCAGATACTCGTTGTGACTCACGCGCGAACTAGGGAACTATTCGTGCCAATGGACCTTACTTTAAAAATAGCCCTCGTATATAAATGCAGTTAAATTAACGGCGCACTATATAAAGCAACACAGGGACTATTTATGACGGACCTTGTTATTTTGAACCTCGCCCAAGGGATGAGAAAATCCCTGATCTAGCACCTCCTCCTAACTATCTTACGTACGGGAGTATATTGAGCCTGATATATTTAACGTGCATGGGTCCCCTATATATGACGGGTTTTGGGGATAGCAGGACTCGAACCCGCGATACTTCTGTCAGGGGATTTAGAACGAAAGATAGTATTAAAACTCTCTTCTTCTCTTTGCAATTATTGATACGAGCTTCTTTAAGGTATCCGACTACTTGCGACAACTTTTTTTTGAAAAAATGCAGATATGGAGATTTTATGTGCTTAGACTTATTCAGTACATTTTAAGAAAGAAAAGCTAAAACTAAGAATAGAAAAATAAATTATTATTACTAAAATGGGAAAAGCTGGCAAACATACTTACAAAAATAATATATAAACGGGTCCCATTCTGTACAAAATGTTGGTGAACGGTTTTTCAAGTTTTCAGTTTTATTTTGCTATACATTTTTGATTTGACCTTCAGGATAAGAAATAGCTAATTTTTTACAAAGACTAGATCACTTTATCTTAGTTTTTAAATGAAATTGAAAAAAGAAACAACAATTTTCATAATCAAATAAGGGAATGAAATTTTTGTTGTAAAACAGTGTTTGATAAATCTGAAGATTTTGAAACTCTTCTACTATTATACAGAACATACACAAAAAAATATCAGTTAATTATTTTCAAAACTTTCTGAGCAATCACAATCCCCATTTGAGCATTTTCTAAAAACACATTTCGAGTAAAACGGGTTTTATAGTCTCATATTTTGCTTAAGGTATTTAGATCTTAAGGTTTTTAAGATTTTGCAAAAGCGAATAAATGAATAATTTTCATGATATTTAGGGTCACTTAGATTAGAATACATGTATACAATTGTTTTAAGGACATTGTGACAAAAAAATTATTTAAATACAATATTTTGGCAAAAAATTAACTTACAATAATTTTTTTTCAAAATGTTCTTTTGTGAAAAATGCTACTATTACAATAATATTTTGCCTGTATATATCTAAAATCTCTCTACAGAGGCTCAACTAGAATTTTTGAAACATATAACTTAGAAGTGGGTTTATCCATATTTTACGACAACAGAGGGAAGCAATTTTAAGAAAAAAATGCCAATAATTATTTCAATGGGTTGTAACTCTGAAAATAATGTGAATTTTTCAAAATTCATAGTTGAGCCTCTGTTAAGAGGTCTGATCTATATACAGGCAAAATATTATTATAATAGATGCAATTTTCCCAAGAGGAGAACATTTTGAAAAAAGATTATTCTACGTTAATTTTTTGCCAAAATATTGTATTTAAATAATTGTTTTTTCTCTAAATGTCCTTAAGACAATTTTATACATGTAGTCTAGTCTAAGTGACACTAAATATCATGAAAGTGTTTTATTTATGCGCTTTTTTAAAATAACGGTTCCGAACGTAGTCGAATACTTTAAAGTAGTGTCATCTGCTTTCACTAAAACACTTGCAGTGTTTGTTCTAAGAAATGGAAAATAATAAACTTGGTGTTTTTATAAAGCTAATAAAATGACCTATAAAATAAAATCTTAAAAAATTGTGTCAATTTTTGGCAAAATTCACAATTGTAGGGTAGTCGGATACCCCATAAGGAAAAGGAGATTTAAGGATTTTTTAAGATTTCGTATTATTTTAAATTATAAAGGGATCTAATCCAAAACTTGACAATGATGTGCAATAACTTATTTTTAAGCACACTTATAATGAGAAGACACATAAAATATGTGAAAAATGACAAGGCTAAAGTTTCTGTTTTATCTCAATTCGTATATACTACTTTAAAGCCCGAATGCCGCTAATGTGCAAATTACCCACTTAATCTGCTAATTAACTGGTTTGCTGCGTCAAATTGCGGAATCAAGATTTTTTCCAAAATTATAAACTTCTCATTTGTGGTTTCTATAACGTTAAAATTCAAGAGTACGTTCCTCTTAGTTCCTTTTCTTCAGGAAGTTTGTTTGCAAAAACCCTGACTCATTCCAGAATAATTTATCCTAAACATTTAGAAACAGAATGACATAGATACTCTGAATCTATAATATATAAATCATTTCCTTCGTTGTAAAATGCTAAGCCCTTTGATTATTTTAATTATAGTTTTTTAATTAAATGATAATAGATTCCATAGACTGAACTGTTTTGTTTGCTTGATTGTGATAACGTGCTTCTTTAGGTATAAAGATATAAATACGATAAATGAAAATGTATGGTGATGAATGATTGATGATGCATGATGATTCATGATGGTGCTTCTGCGCTCCTGTGCATCATTGGCTGGATATGGCAAACTCTGGCTGCTGAATAGAACATGGGGTTCTGGTTCTATGACCAACACAATCGCCAGATCTCACACCTTTTGGATATTTTTCCTATGAGACTATTGGAATTGGTGCATCAAGACATAGAGACTACACGAATGGACTCAGTTGTTCGTCTGCATGCTGATTGCACTTTGGTAGATACGACGCTGGTGTAGCGACGTGTACGCATATCCATTCAACGGCATGCTTTAGCCGGTCTTGATATGCAGGATGGGCACTTTTGACATCTGCCTTTATAAATATATGCAAATCCTGCTGTTTATAAGACCAGCATGGCTCTGAGACGCGTCATACTTTGTCATTCGTATTTTTCTCGGGAACTATGGATAGTACAAGTACAGTTCTTTGAGCAAGTTATATATACTTCCAACGATAAATCTGGCTGTACAGATTTTAGGCACTATTTTGGGATAAACTGTATAAAAATCTAACCTTCAAATCGATATAATACGAAAGTTCCACTCAAAATGTAACACAATATTAAAATGCAAAAATAGAGGTAAAATATAATGCAGTATTTTTCAAACTTTCAATATTCGCTACTCAGTTTTCAATCATAATTTTCATCGAGCTCCAAGCAAAAATAATGTAATGAAATCAATAAGAATGTACTTTGACGCTAAACCTACAATACGAATTTAGTTGTAAAGCGTACTAATGATCAAGATAAGTTTCAAATTCTGTATATAATTTGTATATGTCACACCCTATGGGTAACTAATATTTATTAAACTTTTTCTTAACTTAGTATTGTTAAATTAATAATCAAATACCTTGTTTTGTACTGATATAATTTTAAGTGTATTATACCAGCGTAAATGTGTATTTTATTTTTATTATGCTTTAATGTATTTTGTTTTGTTTCCTTTCAGTATATTAATAATATTTTTAAATCTTTTATTTTAAAATTGTCGATCACAAGAAGGGTTATCACGTCCTCCAAGTCTTTGTAACGGTGATATAACACAATAATATAATAAATAATTAACATACGAAACATAACCCACAATAATATAATGCAAAATGTTTTACAATAAAACATAAAAATTTTAAAGGAATATAAATTTTGATATTAGTGCACAATGCAAGTTAAAATCTATTCAAAATCTATTTCTACATTGATTTTTTAAAAGCAAAACACATTATAATCTTAATTCAAGCATTGACACTAACATTTCCAAAAACTAGAATTAAAATAAAGGAATAAGAAAAAAACTGTACAAATGGTTGGATAAATAGAAAGCGCCTCCATTTCTCGAAGGATTAAAGATTCAAATTGAGCCTTTGGATCCTGATAAGACAACACTAAATGTCTATCCCAAGTGATCAAATGAAAGTACAATTTGGCTTCAAATTCGAATGCAAACTCTATCAAAAAGCCATTAACGGTTTCATAATCCGATTAAAGAATCCCAGAAAAATTTTCCAGTGGGGCTTAATCATTCCCTTTCACATCATTTGACTGTTTTTTTCTTCACTCCTTTCCATCTTATATGTTTTTAAGAGAATCACATTAAGGAAGTCTTGCAGTAAGAAAAAGAAAAGTAACGGTGGGTACGGGAAAAATGGAAGTTTCAGATATCGAGCGTTCCACGAAAGAAACAGAGGAAGAAAATGTCGCTCGCGAGAATGGATTTTATTTTATTTTATTCATAATCCCGTGGAGAATATTTCCGAGCCATGAGAAAAAGTTCTGAGGTTGAGTATATTGATGTAAAAGACGATCCTGGATCCATACGGGAAAAGTAGAGAAAACCTGAAACCAAATAGATGTTGAAATTTATGCTGAATCACAATATCTCTTTGAACTCTTTGATAGAATATTCTTTTAATTTTATTAGATATAAAATTCACTGTGGTATCACGATTTATTTGGTCACTGCCTTTTTATATTTTTTATCACACAAACACACACACACATATATGTATATCAAAAATATTACTTTATAGAGATTACTTTATTACTTTATATAGCCAAATATTTTTTTTTTTCTTTTAAGAATTTAGTGAATAACAAAACTTCAGAAAAAAAATATATTCTCATTTAGAGCATATGCAATAAAGGAACGTAATAATTACAAAACTAAGTTATACACTTCATTTGATTTAATGAATTGTATATAAAAATGTTCTGTAATTAAAACAAGTAATATTAAAAAAAAATTAAGTTAATTCCTACTTAGATCAACAAAGAAAATTTTTATTTTAGCTACTTTTTTATTAAATATCTAGTTACAATTAATATAAATACGTATATACATATAACATAATCACAACATTAAGTAATAATTAATTTTTTTAATTACCATTAAGGTATCGTACTGTCATCCAAAACAATCGTGTCTATAAAATTTCAGTTCAACTGAATGCTTTAAAACGTGAGAAAAAAAATTAAGTTTTGACGCAAATTGCCAAAAAATGATGCCGACGTGGCTGTATTTGTAATTCTTTAAATAATTAGTTTTAATGGATTAATTTTTATTAATTATAATTAAATTTATTGTATTGTCATCCATCATAACCATGTATATAAAATTTCAGCTCAATCCAATGCTTTAAAATTCATTTTATTAACGATTGAAAATTCCACCAAGATAAATAAATAAATTAATATTGAGAGAGTGTGAGCTAATAGTAGGAATTGAAAAAATATTCTGTCAATATTAATAATGACAAAAATAGTTAACTAAATTGAAATTAAAAATAAATCTTGTAAAATTGGGTAATTTTTTTTCACTCTGAGATAAACATTTTAACAAAGACGAAGATATGTGAATTATTACTAAGTTAAAATTGATGATCGTCACTAAGAGCTTTAAAAAAGGACGGTTCTAGAAGGGGTCGCTTTCCTTCCGGTACAGCGAATCTCTCGTAGTAGTGCAACAGTCTAAAGAGGGTCAAGGCCTACAGAGCTCATCGCAGGATTCATAACGTTGGGCTCTGAGGTGCATAAGCGATGATCTGGTCAGGTGGTCAGTCTGACGCTACACCCCAGGTATTTAGTTTTCAAGCAAGCTTGGTGATCTTCTTTTGGTCTACTGAAGGGATGAAAGTCTGAGTTAACTTTGCTGAGCCCGGGCTTGTAGCGTGAAAACGTGTAAAGCTACCTCTCATCCACTAGGCTTGGTATAGCGAATCATTTTTTATAAAATGGAACGAAAAATAAAATTGAAAAAAATATATGAACGGGAAGTGGTGACTTTGTTTAAATAAATGTATACGGAGTTGTAAGATGTTTTTGTTTTGCTTTTTTTATCTGATTTTACTCTAATTGCGCTTTTGTATTATATATATTTATAATACATACTGTCTTTGTAAGAAAATTTGAATGTATTTTTTGTTTTCCTTCTCTTACCTTGTATTTCTTACTTTTTGAGTTTTGTACATTTTTCATTCAGGTATGCTTTTTAAACTGGGTAAAACTTTTATGCATTTTTCTTTTACTACTTGTCCTTGGTTTGAAACTACCCTCTATAACAAACAAACAAACAAAAAAAGAACGACACCCCAAGATGGAGTTGCGCAATTGTTATGAAATTTCGCCTGCGAAGACATTTAGACCGAACGTGCAAACGACTGAAATTTGGTGGCCAACGAATGAATAGAGGGAGCTACAGCGCATCGGAACTGCGCACTCAGCAAGTGTCTCTCAGAAGCGATTTTCAATATGAATGTCAAAATTTCTGTTGCATTGCGGCTTAAGATACTTTCCAAGGACTGAAAAATAATTGGCGCAGGATTCGAGCTCATTAAGAGCAACTGTCTGAGATTGAAAGAGGTTCTATCATTGAATTGAAATAGGCAGGTTAGGCAAATCGGAGAATCGCTCGTCATATGGGTTTAAGCAATGCGGCCATTAGAAGATGCTAACAGGAATGGGTGGGCAGTAGCAGATTTCAGCGCCAGGATGGTAGCGGTCGACCAAGGGCCATAGTTGATCGGGAGGATAGACTGATTGTCAGATCAACTTTCACAGACCCTCATTCATCGTTATCACCATCAGATGCGTGACCCACACGTGAATGTCCACCATGACCATTCACAGACCTCTGATAGAGCGAAATTTACGCTCGTACCAACCGTTGAGCCAGCTGCCTCTTATGCTTGCACACTGTCGGGTCAGATTACGGTGGTACTTGGCTCGATGAGGCTAAAATCATGCTGAAACAGGTGTGTTAGCGACGAATCTGGCTTCCAACTGTGTCCTGAAGATCATCGAAGACGTGTCTAGAGACGCCCATGGCAGTGTGGCGATCCTGCTTTCACTAGTTATTGCACGCTACACAGGCCCTCAACAAGTGTTATGGTCTGGGGTGCCATTTATTTTGACAGCCAGACCCCTTTGGCTATCCTTATAGGCACACCTACAGCCCAACGGTGCGTCGATGGCATTCTTAAGACTGTTTTGCTACCGTTCCTTTTTCAGTACCTTGGTCTTATTTTTCAGAAGACAAGGCAAGACCACATGCGGCACGTGCTACTATGAACTGTCTTACAGCTTGTCAAAGACTTCCTTGGCCAGCAAGATTCCCAGATCTCTCTTCAATAGAGCATGTCTGTGATATGATAGGAAGGCGACTGCCTCTACCAAGGAATGTTGATGACCTTGCCAAATGATTGGAGTGAATTTGGCAAGAAATACTGCAGGATAGTATCAGGGTGCTTTATCACTCTATGCCACGTCGTGTGGCAGCTTGCATCCAGGCTAGAGATGGGTCAACACCTGATTGAGCTCGTTATTTTTTAGATATGTAACTCTGTATAAATCTTTCAATTTTTCTGAAATTTTAATCACTTTCTATTTCGTATTTAATCTTTCTACCCACCAATTTTCGTCTTTATCAGACAACTCATTCTTGGTGCATCCTTTTTTTTTTGTTGTTATAGAGTGTATATGGTTGAACTTGCATGTAAATTGTGCAGATTTGCTTTTGTGTACTTCTTTCGTAAACAATGTAAATGAGTAGGTTTTTGTTCTGTAAAAGCTGAGTTGATGGAGGATTGTATCTCGAAAAATTGATTTATAGCTCTAAAGCCTTTTGAGTGAGATCGGAGACTTTGGGAACTTTGCTGTGTTTTGTAAAGTAATTAAACAAGAACTGAATTAAATCTCTCTTTGAGATTTCTTAGCAAGGAAGGTTATATAAATAAACTAAAGGATGCAATTTGTTTCAGTTTCAAAGAACTTGAAGACCAAATATATACTTGCAGGAGGAAGTAAAATCCGCAGAAAAAAAATAAATATACACAATGACACTATAGAATCCTAGAAATTCTCTCAATATATTATTGGAAACATTATTAAAGGGCCAATATATTCCTTCATGTCATACCACACGAGAAATTAATTTTTAGATCCAGAATCTCCAGTATTGCACACGAGGAATTTTTAGCATGATCAATTCACCAACTCTCAAATTCCCGTTCAAGGTTACACAATACCTTTATATGTATATTACGGTAATACTATGATTAGTTAGAAAAAGGTCCCAAAACAATGATTTTATGCTTTTGAAAGCACGATGCTTGAACTAATGCATCCCAAACATAACGTGGTTAGAATCGGTATTGAAATCCTTTTTAAGTGGATCACTTTTCATTATTTTCTACCTTAAGACATTGGAAGAATTGAACATTGTAGTGCTATGCTTTAAACCATGGTACTTTTTGTCAAAAAAAAAAAAAAATCTCTACTATGGCTTTCATAATATATGATATATAATCCACATTATAGGAAAGCAGTTGTGTATGTCATCGTCGTACTGAGGATAAAAATGGAAATTACATTTAAATCATGAAGATAAAAATTTGTGTTAATTAGTTTTTTTAATAACTATTGTGATTTTGATATTTCAAAATTTTCGAGGATATTTTTTATTCCCTTTAAAAATTAAAGTTTAACAACTATTCTGACAATCAGCATTTAAAACTCCTAAAACAAAAAGCAAAATATAAAAAAAATATATTAAAATTATATCATTGACAGTAAATTATGTTAATCCCCTCTACTCTTTCTGCAACAAATAGTGCCCTGGCTATTTTTAAAATAAATGATATATTTTCATAAGGATTTATGAAAACTGCTGTTGTTGCTTCTTATGTCCCCTAATCTTGACAGCGTCAGATCCAGGCCCACGAAATTCACCGCTGCAAAGGGCTGGATGTACGACTGTCGTGAGCCGTAGGTTTGAACACAATACAGGTGACAGTACGATTTGACTGTTACACCCCAGTTTTGAGGAAGAACACGCTTAGTAGGTCAGGGACCACTCACATATCTCCTCCTTCCAATAACCAAACGAGAAAACTACTCCATACCGCAAAGGCACTATAAATTTACAAACATCCATGTCTTCCCCGGGATTCAAACCAGGCCCAATGGCACAGCAATCAGCTTCACTAATCACTATATTGGATGGGTGGCCCATTTGTGGAATCAAGTAACTTATATAACTAATTTTTGAATTGGTAACTTCTACTGGCGCGTTTTGCAGGAAAGTAAACTTGAATGAACGTCACGCTCGGGTTCATAACGCTCCTTCGGCTTTTTTCGTCTCGAGTTGGAAATCTTGCTTGTACAAGGTCGTTCACTGTTTAGCTACACGATGGCTTTTGGCGACGGACCACGTAATTTTGAAACATGGTCAAGTGACGTGGATGACACCTGAGCTGGCACCCCCCTCTCCTAACTACCACACCACGCTAACAGGAGGACGTTTCATCTCTCGACAGATTTAACGTGCATCGCTGCTCTACACGGCGGGTCTTTAGAGGTACTGGGCTCGAATTCATGACATGCCTGCCATGATCGGATGCCTTGACCCCTGGGCTATCGCAGCCCCTGAGACTGAATGAAAAAATAAAGAAAAAATGACCTCAAATGCAAAAGAAAAAAAATTCTGTTTCACCAAGACAATACTCCGTGCTACAAGGCCATGAAAACGGTGGTTAAATTGAAGGAATTGCCCTCCGAATTACTTTCCTTCCCACCGTACAGTCCAGATGTAGCCCCCAGTGACTACTGGTTGTTTTCAGACTTTAAAAGAATGCTACAGGGAAAAAGGTTTGGCTCAAATGAAGAAGTGATTGTCTCAGTTGAAGCCTATTTTGAGGGCAAAGACAAATCATTCTACTAAAAAGGTATTAAAAAATTAGAAGAACACTGGGCTTAATGTATCACTCTTGAAAGTAGGTATCTTGATAAAGTCTAACTTTGCCTAAAAGTTTTTTTTTTATTGTTAAGCCCACACAGGCTTATTGAGTGATATGTTACTATTCACAGACGTACCTAATCTGTATCAGATAAAAATTCAAGCCGTGTTTTGGTCTTTTTTTCAGACAGCAAGACACCAAATACTTTCAATGCAGCAATGACAAAAAAACATTTATAGAGGAGCTGAAATCACAATTTTGGCTGGAATCTTTCTGTGTTTTCACTGTAACCTTGTTTCTAAAGAGGATCACTGATTGTTTTGAAATATTGAGGTGAGATCTGACACGTCATGAGCTGGTTTTACTGGGGATATTTTTGTTTAAATAGATAAAATTCCTTACGCTTCTGATCAAGGTTTGTTTACAGAAGATCAGAGTTTAGAGCGAACGGAAGAGCCACCTAGGATTTTAGCCTTTACTTCGAGTCAGTATCTCGTCAGACAAATGTGCCTGGGGCCCTCCTCTAGTTTCCTTAAGGAGAGTTGGACGCCTCTATACCGATAATGTTAAATTGGCTGTTATCGATGTATCTTTTCTCAAAATCTGTTATATGTACATGATTGAAATTTTTCCTACAACTAAAGTACACATTTCTCATTATACTGAAATGAGCATTTAGCTAATTGTAAATTGTTTCATAATTTATAACGTATTTTATCAAACACCGTGAAATTGACACCCTTTTCACATGAAAATTTGTAAAAAATAAATTTTTGAGTTTTTTACAGAAAGCTGATTTTAGTATATATTACCCATTATTATAAATATATCACAAATAATTTACATACGCGCACACGTGGGAACAGTAGTTTCTCAGAAAAGATACATCAAACATCAAAATTTACATTTTGAGATCAATTGATTTTAATGTATACATTGAGACTCCTAATCGGCTTAGAAATAAAAAGAAATAAAGGGCTCAATTTACAATAAAAGATAAATAAGTTTTGGTTTATATGAGAGGTTCAACTTTTAAGTAAAAGCGAAGTACTGTGTTTACATTTTTCGACATTCAAATGGGCGGGGCCCAGTTTCAACGTTTATTTAAAAATAGGCTTAAGGGCTTCTAATTACCCTAGAGATTAAAATAAGGTATTTTTAGAAAGATTAAAATCTATACAATTTTTTAAAACGTAAAAATCTCAAAGTGCCAAAAAATAAGATTTTAGCTTTTTAACACCCTCGAGTTGGTACAAGGGATGGGGATAGATTAAAAAAAATCTCTTTTATTGCACCCTTTTTCACACAACTATGTGGATTACGTTTTTAATCAAACGATAAAATTTAACATAAAACTTAATTTTTATTTATAAACAATGACTGATGCGCTAAAATTACATAAGCATTTATAAGTAATTATTTAATGCACAATTCCTCAAAATATCATCTTTTTGTGTTAATTTAAATCCAAAAGCTACATTGTACTTTAACTCTTAGCCTTCACTGTACTTTTTACTAATTTTATAGCACCTTTATAATGGCTTGAATAAAAACATAATCAGTAACCATATTTTTTTAATTTATTTGTAATTGTACAATATTGCACTGCGTGTTATTTGTAGTATCTTATAAAGAAGAAGAGATCATAAGAATACTGATGCATGGACAAAACTCATTAGAAAAATTGATGTCAGATAAAAAGGGCTAAAAAATGTACCTATTATCTTTCAAATAAAATTTAAATATCTCAGATCTCATCGAAACCATATTTTATTGCATTTTTTAATAAATACAAGAACTCAATACTGGACGCAATTCAATTTAATTATGATTTAATACATGCATACCTTCTCATTCCAACTGCTACAGAGAAGCCCATTCATTCTAAAAGGAGACTTTAGCGATAATTACAATGTTTTAAATGTTTTACAAAAAAATTTCAAAAAATTATATATAATTTAGTAAAAAAATCCACAGTTCAAATTTTATAAAAAAGTATAGTGAATAAAATGTTACCTGCTTTAATTTCAACATTTACTAAGAACATTAAAAATGTGAAGGGTGGTAATGTCTAGATATTTCTCTTACGTACATGTAATAAAAGATCAAATACTGCACAACACTTTAGATCATATTCCAATGTTATCACGAAAAATTCTAAGCCATGGGTGGTATCTACAAAACGGAAGAAGAAATAAAATAAAACGAAATCTCCAACCCAGAATAAAAAGATAAAATTTGGTTCCCCAAATCAACCCGCTTAAGACGCGGAAAGATTCATTATATTTCACTCTGGGGATTTATAAACTGGAATTCGCTTTTCCACCTTATCTATTCACAGTCGTAGCATCATATATAATTTGGGGAAGCAAATTTATAGTCCCCCCAAGTAGAGTCTTGGAAACCCTTCTGTTTGGTTTCGCAAACCGCGTGGAGAACTGACGAGATTTATTTGCTTATTTTTTTTTCCTGGATTGAAACTGGAAGACGGGATATACCTAAGTTGCGTTATTTTACAGGATTGAAGTGTTGCTGCAGTGAAGTTTTGTGACTTTCTGAGCATTTTTGGAATTTATTTGTTTATCTTTGCTACCAAAATGTCGTGTTTATATTTCGAAAGAAGCTTTTTTAGGGGAGAGGTAATTAAAATTGATTTGTGCTTTTCGATGGAAGACTGTTTATTGAATTTCAGAAGAAGATTTTGTATATTTTGTGTTTCATTAAAATATTTCACGTTTTGCTTCATCCGATGAAAATATTTTACTACACAGGGTGTCCAGGCATAAAGTATCCAAAAGAGTAATGGTTTATTATTACGGAACCACACCCATCAGAATGTAATAAACTGCATTCATGCATTGAAAAACTCCACGAGATTTTTGTGTCTATTCCGATCGGCCGCACGTGCAAGCATTATTTGTCAATCGCAGACGATAAACTTTTTACACTAACTTCATTACTAAAGATGTGGACGCCACTGTAAAAGTTGTAGTGCGTATTTTGGTTAACGAAATTTAAATCAGTCACGCATGTACGGCGACGTGTTCGAACAGAATGGAATGTCGTTACTGGATTGTCTAATAGACATCAGGACTCTTACAAAATGTACCAGGCATATGTTCAACAGTGTATTCTATCACGAAATCTTATGGCTACTTGCCAGTTTGAGATACCAAAGTTCCCGTCTACTTTGAAGTTATTTCCCCTTGGTGGATAGATTTTGATGTCGGTGAGTCGACATATGATTCTGTATGAAAACATCGGTGTACACGCGAGACTGATTTAAATTTTGTTAACCAAAGTACGCACTGCACTTTTTACTGTGGCATCCACATTTTTACTAATGAAGTCAGTGTAAAACGTTTATCGTCTGTCATTGCCAAATAATGCATGCAAGTGTGGCCTATCGGACTAGACCCAAAAGTCTCGTAGAATTTTCCAATTCCTGGATGGACAGTTTATTACATTTCTGTGTGGTTCCGTAATAACAAGTCATTACTTTTGGAGATTTTAAGGTATCCGACTACATTCGGAACCGTGATTTTGCAAAAGCGTATGAATGGATAATATTTATGATATTTAGTGTCACTTAGATTGGAAAACGCATATAAAATTGTTTTAAGAATATTATTACAATAAAAAATTATATAAGTAAATATTTTGACAAAAAATGAACATAGAATGACCCATTTTCAAAATGTTCTCCTTTTGTGAAAAGTACTCCTGTTATAATAATATTTTGCCTGTATATAGCTAGATCTCTATACAGAGGCTCAACTAGAATTTTTGAAATATATAACTCAGAAGTGGGTTTATCCATGTTTTACGACAACAGAGGGGATAAATTTTAAGATAAAAACGCCGATAATTATTTCAATGGGTTGTAACTCTGAAAATGTGAATTTTTCAAAAGTCATAATTGGGCCTCGGTACAGAGGTCTGAGCTTTATACATGCAGAATATTATTACAATAGAATCATTTTTCACAAAAGGAGAACATTTTGAAGAAAGGTTATTCTAATTTCATTTTTTGCCGAAATATTGTATTTAAATAATTTTTTTTTTGTCAAAATGTCTTTAAAACCATTTTATACATGTATTCTAATCTAGCAACATTAAATATCATGAAAATTATCCATTTAAGTGCTTTTTTAAAGTCACGGTTCCGAACGTAATCTGATACCTTAAGCTCGGACTTTAAATTTTGGTTTTATTTTATTAGCGTTCTTTGCAAATTAAATTCATAACCTTTCCATGGATTACTAGCAGATACCTAGATTCTTTTATAAATAACTTAATGTTTTATAGATATTAAATTTTAAATATGAAATTATTTTCTCCCTCCCTCCGAAGTATGATTTTGAATTATGGTTTTATTTTGTGCAGTGCGGAATACATTAGTGTTCTTGACAATCTTTGCTACACGACTTTTGATTGATTTATTACTAATAATATCTATAAGCAAATGCAGATAAAATAAATAAAACGAGAAAATAAGTTTTGATTAATATATTAACCACAAGATTGATATGTTATTAAAATTGATTTGAGGAAATATTACCTTAATGCTTCAGAATGATATCTATAGAAAACTAAAATTAAATTGCTTAGAAACTGATTTTTGATAAAAAAAAAATTACACAGGTGATTTAGTCTACATTTTAATTGGAGTTGTGTAGTTAAGTTATTGGAAAAAAGTTTATTTCTTGAGCTATTATCGTAAATCAAAATCTAGAAAGAAAAACATACGCGTATTTCTTTGTGTGAAATTTCTTGTTTCTTGAAAATGGGAATTTAATGATACTGTAGAAAGAAATTTTTTTATCAAATTTTGTAGTACATATATTTATCTGAAATAAATCTATGACCCATAGTCTTCCAACAAATGTAATAAATATACCAATTGATTTGCTTTTGACTTTGACATATTTAAATGTGAAAGTGTTAATTGCGATTGTGAAAATTACTATCTACAATGCTATAAATGGAAATTACCATCTATATTGTGAAATGGGGAAAATTACTATCTGTATCGCGATACGTAAAAATTTCTAATTATAATGAAATACTTATTATTGAATTAAAGTATATAAAAATAAAGTTTCCAGTTGTATGCAAGAAGAGCAAAAAGTGTTTTTGGATTTGAAGTAATCAGATTATAAATAAATTTTAAGAACTTAAATTGTGTTTTATTAAAATCATTGAATAACTGATTCCGTAAAACGCTTTATACTAGTACGTAAATTTTAGTAAATAAAATTTAAACCCTAATAAAGATTAATTGTTTTTAATGTATTGCAATTGTAGTTTAAAGAATTGAATTAAATTTAAAATCATCTCTCATACTAAAACTACCTCGAATTTTTAATATTTTTATATAATGGAACAATTCAAGTATTTGCAGAAAAAATACTATTTGATAATTTCTAAGCCGTTATATATATAGAAATAAAAGGAGACAACATTGATAATATTTATAAGAGCATAAACTTTTTTTATTTTGTAGTGAAACTGATATTATTATTAAATACATGGGATTTGAAGCCTTAATATACTCTACATATAAAAATTCTTCCATATTTATTACTAAACATTAAGTTAATGGAAGGGTATTATCACATCCTATATCTATAACGTAACACTACGCATGAAATGCTTAAGGATATACAAATCTATAATGATAAGATTATATGGTATTAGTAGCATGCATCATATGTACACTCATTGCAAGAAGAATCACATTTACATTATATTCATAACAAATCTAAATCGAATGTACTGTTATGATATGTAACATATAATTAAATTGTGCACGAACTACTTTAAAATAATCAGAGTGAAATGAGGTATGATTTGCCTATTCCTCAAATGAAATTAGGCATTAGAGATATATTAATATATACAATGTGTATAATATTATAAATGAACCTCAACATTCCACTGATTTGATTATAGAAAATACATGATGTACAGAACAGATAATATTTTATTATTATTCATATGTTAACTATAGTTAAAAAAGGTAAATTATTATTTTATGTAACTGCTGGTGTAGATACCGATAAAGTTTCAATTTTTATTTAAAATAAAATATAAGTTATGAGAAATTAAAATTTAATGTTCAGAAAAAAATAATACATAGTTAGTGTATAATCTCCTATAAACAATCACAATTTAAAATGTATATGAACGCAAATCCATAAATTATTAAAAAACAAAATATTTGAAACACACGCAATTCTTTTTATATGAGTTTGAAGTTAAGGGTTCAAAAAATGTGTTCTTTTTTTGAAAAAAACTATTTGATTTGAATTTTGAAAAAAACTTATAATTGTGCAAGCGACAATGAACGGACTAGTACTAACTGTAGTTTTTTTGGTATTTCTGTACAGAAAAAATTCCCGTCTTAACCATACTTTTAAAACCGGCAATACTTTTCAAACCTCTGATGCAATAACTACTAGAGAATCTTCCTAGTCACCATGAAAGAGTTTGACGTATAATGGTATTTCTGGTAATGCTAATGACTGTAGTCCAGGTAATCGCAAACAATTGCTCTTTCTTTTGGTAACGACGAATAACTTCTTTACTGTTATTTTTAATTGATTTCTGAAATTTCTGCTCTTAAATTTGTTTTAACTTTTTTTTTTTTTGGTCTTATAATTCTTAATTTTACTTAAGGTATCAGAACACGTTAAAATGACCAAATTCGGTCCAAACACATTTTTTTTTACTATATTGAATAGAAGCATAATATGGATTAACAAAGCATACTTTGTGTTGTTTCTACGCTACCTAGAGACCAAGTTACAGTCATTTTTATAAAATTAGAAAAACCGGAAGTGTATCTTTCATCTACCAAAAGTGGACATTTAAATTGTTCGAAATCTATCACGACGAGTCTGATAGCTCAAAATGTTATAAATGTACTTCTATAAAACTTTTTGAGCATGATAATTATGTTATTTTCTAGAGAAAGTAATAAAATATTTTTTACTGTATGAATATTTTTAGTTATGGCATGTTATCTAAATGATGTACTCATAAAGAATGTCACATTTCTTCTAGTGTTTACTCAATCAGCTCTAAAACTTTCAAATTTAAATAAAACATTAAAATTTTAGTACTTTCTCTAGATAGATGCATCAGCTTTGTCTTATTAATATTTATACAGATATAAGTTTATTATTTTTTTTTCTAATTGCTTCGAAATTTTTAAAAAATATTTATAAAATTTCACTTATAATTGTGATTTTTGCAAATATTAGATATGTTTTTAAATATTACTATATATACAGAGAGAGAGTTATAAATATTAATATTTATTTGTAATGATTCCTAAAAAAGCATTTATAATGTTTAAATATGTTATTTCTTAAAGAAGTACTCCGAATGTTTTCGGATACCTTAAATGTTCTTTGTTTGTTTTTTGTGGTCATTTAACTCTTAATACTGCTTAAAAATTATGTACCGATGTATTTCAGAATTTATTGCGCCATATAATTGCTTATGCATATGTTATCCGTACGCATATGAAATTTGTTACACTCTTCGGCATTTTTACGAGTTTTTTAAACTAAATGTTGTTCTTTATTTCATCTTAATGATTTTCGGATAGCACGAAAGTATCTCTATTTTTTTATAGTAGGAAGTTTTATTTTTTTACACGCATTTTTGCACGAATTTCTCAAGAATTATCGATCGTGTACAGAAAAATGTGTTGGGAGAAAACATTCATAATTTTTACCATATAAATATGTACAAAAATATAACTAAAAATACAATATCCCTAGGTTTCATATATTTGATAAATGATTTAAAAACGAATAGGTTTCCGAATATAATTTACAAAAATCTATGAGAAAAACATATTTTTTAATATATCTTATATTAAAATAAATAATGCATAGATTTTTACAACTTATTAAATAATTTCATTTAAAATTTATTTTTATTATAAGAAAAATAGCAAAATACAAATGTTGCAAAAACAGGAACGTTTGAAGATTACTTAAAAAACTACTTGCTATTAGGCTGAAGCAAATGATGATATGTCTTTAAATATGTGTACTTTTCATCAGAGGAAAAGGCATTTTATGGCTTTATTTCATATAATTCCATACACGTATTCGAATGGATAAGTTGAATTTCTCGAAAAAAGGAAATTAAAAGGTTATGTATATATATACCCGGTTAATGTATTAAACTTTAACTAAGCTAATAAACTGAATTAAATATTATAGTTTTATGTATATCAAAATGCATCCTGCGTAATACAAAAGGTCTTTCACATTTTATGGAAATATTTTGTAATTCATTTTCTCATTTGCATTTTAAGATAAAACTTTAGCAACTTCAGAATTATATTCTGCTAACGTGTTATTTTGATTGGAATGTATAATGAAAGTTTTATTTTGAAAATGGCTCTTAAAATTGATAAATGAATCGCGCGAAAGTTACGTAATTGCTCTTTCCGAGAAGAGATATTTGTATCAATAAATTAGAAAATGTTATTAAGGTTAAAAAAAGATATGTATATTATATAAAATTTGTGAAAAGAAGAAAACTTCTAGCTGAAAGTAAAATAATGAAAACTTGACCACGAAACCTCATCCTAAGACTGTTCGAAAGCAGACAATTATCAAGAAAGTGATGTCTCTGATCCCAAAAGGAAATCCACGGACTCAAATTTTCATTGCATCGAAAATAGGAATGTCTTCCGGCACTGTTTATAAAATAACCCATAAAAATTTTAAATTTAAAAAAGATGTTTAAACCTAAAATTCATCTGTTTTTGCCAAAACATATTGAGAAAAGAAAAACAAATTGTAAAAAATTAAAGTACACCTATCTTCTTTTACGAGAAAAAATCCTTTCACTTCCCTCGCATTTATTTTGGCAGCAAAATTAGTAAAGGAGTAAAGAAGAAATATATGAACCTTTCTAGCTCTTAATACTTCTCTTTTAGACAAAGTCAGCACATTTTTTGTCGCCATTATGTTTGAAATTCCATTATTTCAGTTTCTTTATACTCTAAAGCTTAATTTTAATTTAGAATCTAGAGTTTTATAACTGAGTACATATTTTATACCCATTTCAGCATCATTTAAACAAAAATCTAACCAGCTTTGAAATATAGATAATAATTCTTAATGCTCTGTCTTCCCTCTAACAGTATTTTACAGAATAAGGACTTAAGGGGTTCACCCATGTGACGTTCTGATTTTCGAGCATTCTTAGGGAATTTTTATGACGACTAGTAAAAAGATAAAACTTTAAGTTTCTTATGATTTATTTATATGTATTTTAAGAGTATTTATATAAATCTTTAGGCAAAAATATCCAATAAAACGTGAGTTAAAGCGCTCTGAACATACTCGCCTCGAAAAAGTGGATGCTCACTTCTTTCACGATTCCGGCAGATTGGCTTATCCAAAATTTAAAAAATTAACTGCAGTTTAATATGTAAGCTTAAATGTGCAGTGAATGGACTATATTTAATTAAAAATACCAAAAATTGGACTTTTGGTAGACTTCTGAAGAAACGATTTCGAATTTCATATTTCTTTGTTATGTGTTTTTGTTATAAAAAATAGAAAAATATTATGAATTTTAAAATGATCGTAGTTCATCCTGTGCGTCCATATGTGTTGAGTATGCCCTATAAATTTAAAGTTATTCTGTCTAGCTGTTCTTAAGATATGATGGAGGAAATTGGAAAAACACAGTTTCGATAAAAACGCGTTTTAAGTTTAAAGTCTGGTTAGAACTATAAAAACAGCTTCTTCTTCTAACTGCTGTATCTTTATAGCGACTTCGGATTTCGAAAAAAAAAATCACCTTACCACCGTATTTTAGACATGTTAAGGAAGAAATTTATAAAAGAAAAAAAAATCAATTTTTTGAACCCATCACATGGGTGAACCATTTTAAACTTGTATGTAAACGCCATATGCAGAGCATATTGGTTTCAATAGGAGAAAAATAAGGGTTTTGGTAATTGACCTCATGTCTGAAGTACTGTAAAATCTCTTGAAATGACACCTCCCTTTTCCCAGTCATATTAAAGCAAAATTTTAAACCGTGAATCTAACGACATTAACCAATGAGAAACCAAGTTCCCAGTGCAGGAATCAATCGTAAGTGAAAATCAAATGATCTAATTTAATCCAAGTTTCATTTATCAGTTATTCAGTACACATAATGATTCTCTTCTTCCGAATTAAATGAACTATTAGTCATTTAGCTATCAGTTTTCTGTAACTTTATTTTTTAAAAAAAAGTCTACTACGTGTTACCACTGAATAGATATTATCAATTTTCCATGAAAAGACTTCGGGTATTGAGTATGAGATCAAAAACAAAACAAAAATAAAGTATTCCTTTTCACTTGCGTCTTATATGAAGAATAATCGAATGTTATCCATTCAATTAATCATTCAGCAAATTAATCAAACGTGAAATTCAATATAGAATTTTACTCCGATGAAATATCTCCTCGTGCGTTGCCAGCGTTTAATGGAAAAATAGTTTGTAAAAATATGCAAGGGCTTCTATCGACTTCTTTCATTTTCAAACACTATTAACCCAAATAGAAAGCTGCATTCAAAAAAATAAAATTCAAGGAAAGGGGTGAAAATAAAATTAAAAAAAGGCACTGACTTTGCTGGAAATTCGCAGTAAGCAAATTACCACCGTGAAAAATGACTTTTATGGCATTCCCCCGCTAATGAGATCTTCTCTTCTGAGTTTCAGTTCCTAAAGTTTCCTATATACGCGAACGGATACATCTCCGAATCTTACTCAGATTAATTGAGTCTTAGGGTTGTTTTGACACAACACTTCCCAAAAATAGAGGGAAAAAAACCTAAAAGTTTTTCTATTTCGTTGATTAAATTGTGTAAGTTTGTTTTTGAAGAACTTCTTCCGAACAACACAATGTAAATGAATGAAGTATTTCGCAAGTGAAAAAGAAATTCACTGAAGCCCCGAAATCAATTATAGTAAAATTTTGAGTACAAAAAAAATTAAGTGATAATTTTTTCTCATTATTCCTGCCTGTTGAAACTATTTTGAGCCACTTCTGTATTTTCAAAATTTCCTGCACATATTTTGATGATTTAATTAATAAAGTAATAATTTAAATGAAGAACAGTAATTGTGGCCACTAAATTAATTAATAAATAACGTTTAATTTATGGAAACAAAATACAAGTGTGTTTAAATTTATTACTTTGGAATAAAAGTACTATGCTTGATCTTATTAAGGCCTTAGGCTACTCTAGAGGCCGAAAAAATATGCTTTTTAGGAATTTTTTTTCAGAAGTACTACAAAATAAATCGAGGTTACAAAAACGAGGTATTATCATACATATCAATGACTGTTTAAAATATTTTTTTAAGCGTTTATTTCAGAATGGTGGTTGTGCAACGTTTTCGAGATGACATTTTCGTTATTTCAGGGTTCACCGCTGTTAAGATCCTTTAACTATTTAATCATAGTGATCCAATGATTTTTTTTCGATTATATATAATCACTGATATAGTAGTACGTAAGAATTTTGAGATACAATGATTTTGACCAAATGGCACACTATTAAAATTGAAAGTGAAAAGTTAGCTTAAAAATCGTCAGATAATTGTTAATAACAGAACTATATAATTTTAAAAAATGTACTTCAATAGACAATGTAATTTTGAATATATATTCAAAATTCCAAGTGAATCGGTTGAAAAGTGTTTGAGTTATGATTCAGACCAACTTAAAACGTGATATAAACGCTTTTGTAGCAGAAAATCATGAATAATTTTGCAATACATTTAATCTACATGCATTTGGCCTTCTAGTTTATCTTCCTGCTCTTGCATTTATTTTCTGATTGATCTTGAAGCTATTCTTTCATCTTTTATCCGGTCTGATAGCGATCTCTTTACAATCTTGTCGATCCCCATGCACATTTCGAAGTTTGGAAATCGAATTTGAATTTTTGGAAATCGGCCCGATTTCCAAGTTTGTTGCCTTCATTTCGCACAAAAGCCCGTCATTAAACACACAAACTGCAATATATCCGTAGCTACATCCATGAGTGTTTGTTGACTAGCGTTCTTCTCCAGTGCTTCGCTGTGCCTAACTGACTGAAACAGACGTTTGATGTCTAAACTTGTCTAGACTAGTCAGAAAGTAATTTTTTTTTCAATAACATCTACCGTATACATGCTCTAGTCCTCTAATGCAGTGTTCCCTAACCTTTTTTATCGCCATGGTCAGGTCAACGTTTGTTAATTTTACCGCGGCCCGCTGAGGGGGAGGACGTTGATTGTTTATATTTTAGACTGTTTTGATTTAATAATTTTAATTTAATTGTATTTAATCGTGACTTCAGAATAAAATACAGATACAGACAAAAGATGAATATAAAGTGATTTAACAAGGAACATAAAGTGATTTTTATAAAAAGTAGCCCAAACCCAAGAAAAATATACCACAGTAAATAAAAGGGAAATAATTTATTGTTTCTTATGCGGACCGGTAGTATTTGATCCACGGACCGGGGGTTGAAGACCACTGGTCTAATGTACCTTCCCTCTAGCGCTCACAGAAGCAACAGGCTGTGGATCAGACGGCCTTGTTCTAAAATTCGAAAACCGAGTACTTAGAGATTTTTCCTGGCCATAATGTTTTGAGACGTCATCCTTGAGGTTCTACAGAACCATTTAATTTTTTTTTTTAAAAAATGATTTTTGAAAATTCTAGCGTGGCCTAAGGCCGTAATAAAACATTTAAGTGTTTGTATTTAATGCACATACGACTTCACTTTATACTACAATATTTGTAGGAGATTGATACCATTTAAAAAACTCTTGTTTCCACACAAAATACATATTAGTTGTTCCGATAATTTTGACAATTTTGTTTTTCTAATTAAGAATTAATATAGTTTTTAATTAATATAAAATCTGCTAATTTAATTTGTTTTTCAAATTTTCAAAAATATATTAGAAAACATGGCATGTTTCTAAAGTTTGCATCGATTTAGATTTTACACAAACATTATTTTCATAATTAAATTAAAATACGTTCATAAGACTTGACATATTTATCTAGAATATAATGAAATTAAAGTTTTTTGACATTTTTTCAAAATGAAAATTAAAATTATGTATATGTACAAAATTTATTAATTAAACTCTTACAAAAGGTAGGAGTATAATTTGTGTTAGTTTATATATTTATTTACAAAATGGTCACAACTGAAAAAAAGATTGTAACAGAACAAAACACAATATAACTACTACCAAAGTTTTGATTTCCGAATTAAATCATAAATTAAAAAAATAATAAAGCATTTTTGGTAATAAAAAACCTTTCAGTGACTAAATTTTGGATTAATTCCGTTACGAACTCTATTTTTTTGTGGCCTTTCGATGATGTATTTTTAAAATAATAGGATTTACTTCATAACGATAAAGTACATCTAAAAGGTTGCAATAAAACACATTCTAACCCTATGAAAAGTGCACATATCTCGATATATAAATCACCGTTGTAACGGTGTGTTACGTCATTACTGGGGTAAGCCAAAAGTAATGTGGAAAAAATCTCAGGGTAATTAAAATATTTTAATGAAATAAAATAGCGTAGTTACAAAGGACAGACACTTAGACACCATACAGGGTAAACATTTGGAGGAAATAAATGAAAATTAGGTAAGTTACATAGTCCAGGATTGGACAGCGAGACGGGTAACGCCCACTCATTCAATTCCAAACTCTCTCTGACGATAATACAGTGTTTCGTTCGGTCACATTTCCATTACAACTACCGCCACCTACATTTTGGTCTCAGAATTAAACCGTGTGTTACACTGTTCCTTTTCTAATTTGAAAAAAAAAAAAATACGTGCGCGCGCACGCAATTGATTGAAAATAAAGTACATACAAAAATGAAATCGGTTTATTCAAAACCAAATGTAGCCTTCCTGATGAGTTAAGTATGACGCTACATGGTGAGAAACATTATTTATATTGTTTCAATGGTAGAATAAGGTAATGTTTTGCCAAGTAGCCTTCCATTGTGTCACACTTTGTCTGCATAATAGTTGTCTCCAACTCAACTATCTTATGAGATACAACATAGGTTCAATGAAGGGAAGCTCCAGTAGGGCTGTAGGAATAGGATTCAAATTCCATTATGTTCTTCTAGAGTTCATCGTGTGACATTGTCTGTCTGGGCATGTCTGCACGCAAGATCAATCCATGGTAATCAAATCTTTTTCGAAATAACACTTCAAAATAATTATTTTTTAAATTTGCACCATAACTACCCGCTAATTGAATGTGATACTGCCCCCAAGAATAATGTGCTCTTCAAAAGATAGAGTAACACTTAGTCGCTCGCGTTGTCAGTCGTCATTTCTTCCACATATCTCTACAATTGCCTTACTTGCTCAAATGAGAGTTAGTTCTTGATTATAGGAGAGCAAAATGGTTCAACAGCACTTCTGCGTTTTTCTATATGTGAAAAATGTACTTTTATTCTCATATAATACTTGATTCCCTTTATTATTCAATAATGACGACACTGTGTCAGATATTGAGCTCTGATATGAGGCCTAGATAATATCAATATCACAATTGGAAAATATGGTTTCATTTCTCACAGATATATCGGTTAATAAGTGGGTTTTGGATGCTGCTAGTCACAAATCATGCAATAATTAGTTGGTTGTTCATTTACGTAGAATATAGAAGGAATATTGAGCTAATGATAATGAACACGTAATTTTGAACGATAGTAAATTGATGACGACATCAGAGCTGGACTTCGTTTCTTCTAATTTACACAACATGTCAACAGGAAGAGTCTTCTTTAAAGTGCATTAGTTTCTCTACGTGAACCTGGAATCAATTTGTTCAGAGGTTGAATATAACAACAACCGCGATAAGTCAAACCGAGTGGCAAGGAGACATCATTATTCGCGATATCCTCGCCAGTAATAGCACTTTAGACTTTCTCTCTCTCTCTGTGTATTTTTAATAAATTTCTCCATTCATAATCTCATAGTAAAAATGATGTCTGAACCTTGAAAAAGCAAAACCAAAACCATTTTAGAAAATATAATAGGTATTCAGACTTTTGTGTTATTTTTCTCTTGAGCATGATGAAGGAAATTTTGTAGGCTGAAATACCGGACATCCACAGAGTACTTGATAAATTTTGAGAATATTTCTTTTGACGCATTTTTTTAATGATGTAATGGATTCTGGGTGTTTTTATACAATGTAATAGATTCAAGAGTTCTTTTAACCAACTGATTCAATGTATATTGTTTGAAAGATCGATATTATAATCATTAATGCCGAAATACTTCTGTGAGACGAGAAAAAAGGTTGGAGTATTTGTGAAATGTAATATATTAATATTGATTGTCTTGTGACGAATCTATACGCATCCTCTCACTACTCCTTTGGGTATCTTTGGGCTAGCATTCGCGTTTAATTCACAGCCATCCCTCTCAAGAAAAAACCGTAATATTCAGATTAGTTCGATTATTTATAGTCAGATTTTTGTAATTCTAGAGAAGGAGGTAGGAAGTAAGCTATATTTGCTACCCAGGTAAGATTGAAGAGGTTTACATTCACATGTAAAGATTAAGAGTGGTGTTTTGCCACTGTGTTGAATTAGATTTAAGGTTAGTAATCAACGACATAGTAGGTTGAGTTAAATAAATTGATTCCGCATGTTTGCTTAGTAATCATTGCTTTCTCCGTGCTACTCTTGACGTTAACTTTGAGAATAGATTGTTGTTGGTTAGTTTGTTTGACTAAATAAATAATTGTGATTATGGAATTCTCTTTTTCCTTCTTTCATTCCTCCCACACCCTTAGGTAATCAAGACAGTGAGAGAGAAACCTCGATAACAAGTTTCTCACTGTCAGTTTAGTATTTAATAGATATTAATGACATATTTTCAATTCATACGAGATATTTTTTTGTAACATTACTTTGAAAATATTAAGTATTATTTTTTAATTTTTCATATAAACTTTGCTATGATCATCATGGGTAACACTAAATATTTATATTTATTGTCATATAATTAAATAGAATAATTTTTGGAAGATTAGGCAAGTACACATCATTGATTAGAATCACTATAATGATAATTAATTGTTATTGTTTTTGTTTAAATATATTCAGTGGAAATTCAGTTTCAATCAATAACAGCACCGAATTCACGTATTTTCCAGGCATCATCTGGAAAAAGAAGCTGTGAATATGAAAATTAAATTTTGATATTCAAATAAAGCTATGTGGAGATATTTAATATACTTCTATATAAGACATTTAAATACTGATCACTCTAACTATAAGAAGTGTTAATTACATCTCTTGTAATTTTAAACTATAATTAAAACGTGGGTGGTTCCGTTCAGTGTTGCCAGATCATGCGATTTTTGCGAATTTTGCTACTTTTTGAAACTTTCCGCTACTTTTTTTATCCTATTGATATTTCGTCAATTTAATGCTACTTCACTTGAAGATCCGCTACTTTTTGCTACTTTCAACCATATATAAAATTATTGGAACAAATTTCAACAAAAAAGATTATTTTTGGAAAAATCTCAAAATCGAAAAAGTGACTCTAGTCTCCAAACAAAACATGGAATTGCGGCATGTTTCACCAATCCGAAACTCTGTAATCCCCCCCTCCTTGCCACCGCCACGAATTGGAGCCTATCAAAGCGGGACTCCCCTCTCTCAAAACTCTTTTCCACTGCAAGTGGTAGAAAAAAGGAACGATGAGATTCTTTCAAATCCCGATAGCAGCATGGAAATGAAACATCTAATATTCTTAAGAAATAGACTTAGGAAGAATTTCTTACATAAATATTAAACTGGAAAAATTAATTGTGAAAGGACAAATGCTTATAGAACTAAATAAGCTGTATTCCAATCCTAAAAGGTAATGCATTGAATTAAGAATAAAAATGTATTTTTGTAATTAACTTACGTTTCAGCATTGGACTTATAAAAAATTGCATACAAAAATACCAACGACAAAAGTAAGCACTTGTCATCTAGAGAGATTATGTGATAAAAATCTGATTAAATCCCCCTTTTGAAAGGTTTAGATCTAAATTAAGCGGCGTAACGTACACCCTCGCATTGTGGGGAGGCCTAGGGATTCTAGGGGTCAAAGCCTGACTGACAACAAGTACGTATTAGATCTTGGGGTCCAAAAGCTGGCCTTGCAAGGAGCCCTAGTATTCTCCGATTACGCCACTGCCTAGGTTCCTCTTTTTCCAATCAACTACTTGTCTTACTATCCCTTTACTTAAATTATTATAATTATAGAATTAAATATTGTTAAATTAGAGCTGCTAATTTTAGCAGAATTTGAGTGGATTAATTTGGCTTTCAAAGTTATGTTGATCATTGCAAATTACTGAAAGAATTAAAAGATTATACCCTTACTCTTTCCAAGAAGTACAATTTACCCTAAATATGTGAATCTTGAAGTTGACATGAGTTTAACAAGCATTTATTAACCTACTGAAGTACTTTATGGGTGTCTTTTTGAATAAACTAACAAGCAAAATTAAAATAATTTCTACAGAATCTACTAAATAAATCTATCAAAGATATCATAATTTTCTCAAGATTTCATGTTAGCAGATTTTAAACCGTATTCCTTCAAATTATATATACGGAACTTTAAAAAAGATAAAGGACTTTTCCCCTGATATATTTTTAAAAATTCATATCGTTCTTTTTTCTTTATCTGCCTTTAGAATTAGCAGACCGAGCTAAATTGCATATTCTGGAGAATCAATGGAGACAAATTTGTAACATACAGTTGAAAGATGTTTTTCTATCTGAATATAAGCTTTTAAATGATGGAGAATTATTTTGGTGCCACATTTTTAGTATGAAAGACACAGTTGGAAATCCATTTTTAAGAGATTTAGTTATATTTTACTTTAAAGCTTTACAACCTACTTATAAGTAATACCACTGTAGAAAGGGCATTTTACGAAGTGCGTCAAATAAGATAAAATTTAAGGGAATCGAATGTGCGTCGAACTGTTCGAGCAATTCCTCAGAATGAAAATGACTTGGAAGAACAAGGACTTGCTGCGTTGATTTCATTCCATCGCCACAAATGCTTCAATATAATTCAGAAATTTTTAAAAAAGGTACAGCAGATATCGTTACTTAGCAGGAATAATTTGAATGTATTTAAAATGAATTAAATAACAAAGCATTTTGACGTATTTTTTTTAAACAGTTGTACAAAGTTAAAAAAAAAAGGAATTTATGAATTTCAAGTGAAAATCGATTCGCTACTTTTTGATGCTTTTTTTTCGTCTCCGTGCTATTTTGCCGCTTAAGTTTCTGGCAATACTGGCTCCGTTACAAAAAACGCATTTTGACTAATGATTCTCTCAAAAAACTTCTGAAAGCTTCTGAGAGAATACACATAATTTAGATAAAAGTATCCAAAACACATTAACATGAATTCCTTACACTCCAAAAATTCTTTGAATTCGTTATTTAAAGTATGAAAAACGTGTTAAATTCATTCTGAATTAACGATACCGATAGCAAATCTTGTAAAAATCTCTTCAAACTGGAATACACCAAACTCTCCTTGACTTCAAATTCCCCATAAATAGCTATTGACCAAATTTTTAAAAATTTTAAAGAATTGACTTTGACGACAAACTTTTAGAGCCAAATTTAAATAACTTTCTGTATTAGCATATTTAATCACAAAAGCAGCAGTCATTGCGTTGTTATTTTTTTAGAGAAAACCGAAACTGTAGTTCAGATGCAATGCACATATAATGATGTTTTTCATGTATTATAAAATGTATGAATTTGCGCACACATCAGTTCGACTTATTTCGGTGTTCTATTAGTTTAGATGTTCGTTAAAAGAAGTATTTAAGTTTGGAAGTTATTTTATAGTTATTGTGTACATAGGGATTAAAATTACAGTAATAAATGTTCTTGGTTAACTTATTTGATTTCACTGTGATTAAAATATTATTTAAATTGTTTTGTTGCACAAGGAATACGCAAAGTCGTAATTTAATTAAGAAAGAAAGTTCTTGTAATATTTTCCCGCATTTTTAAAATTTTTAGCAATTTTATCTAAATTTTAAAAATTGACTTTTTTTCAATAATTTCCATGTAAAATTGTTTTTTAAGAACACCTTAGTTCCAAGTTTCTTGTTTAAAAACAATAATGTTTGTCGAAAGTGCAACAATTAAGTTTAAACATATGTGCAGAGGTTTTCATAGATCCACTTTTGGAAACATATCTTCTTCACGAATGCCTCAAAGGAGAAAACTACCTTGTATTCTTATAGCATATATTTCCGGGTGCTCTGGAGGGAATGCCGGCAATTATACGTCAGATATGCAGTATTTGCATGATAATTTTCCGACTAATATTAGGTTGGGGAAAAAAATCAATTATTTTTGCATGAAATTCAAAATTTTATTTAACATGTTTCGGATTGTCCGATTTGGATCAAATATACACCATTTTTTGAATGATTTGTTGCCATTTTAAAGGTAGCTTCATAATGCCTCTCTCACAGAAGTCATGGTCCTTATTGGAGAAAAACTCTAGTAATTGATTTTCACAATCTTCCCTTGATCCCAATTTCTTATCACTCAGGAAGTTTTGCAATACGAGGAAAAGGTGATAATCGTTTGTTGCTAGGTCCGGACTATATGGTGGTTGCTTTAAAACTACCCAACCAAGCTCCCAAAGTTTCTGGCGATTCAATACAGACGTGTTTTTAGCTTGGTGTTGTCCTGATGGAACACAACAATTCTTCTGTTGCCAGTTCTGGCCATTTCTTGTCAATCGCTAGCTTCAAACGGTCCAGTTGTTGACAGTAGATATCTGAATTAAGTGTGTGACCCTACGGAAGAAACTCATAATAAATTATTAATTTCCAGCCCCACCAAATACACAGTAGAACCTTCCTGGATGTTAAACCTGGTTTAGCCACCGTTTGAGCTACTTCAACGCGCTTTGATCACAATCGTTTTCGTACAATATTGTCATATGTGACCCATTTCTCATCTCCAGTCACCATCCGTTAAAGAAATGCATCAAATTTATTCCGTTTGACCAGGGCTTCGCAGTTGGAAATTCGATCCAACATGTTTTTTAGTGTTAATTGGTGTGGCATCTAAACATCGAGTTTCTTTTTGAATCAAAATTTGCTCAAATGGCTTAAAAGGGGCTGATCTTTAGCCCCGGCGAGTTATGAAATAAAATGCCGGGCAACTTCGATTAT
>BMAV01001172.1:0-16876 GCA_019973955.1 Trichonephila inaurata madagascariensis
GGAAATTTTTTATTTTTTTTCCAATGTCATTGGGGTTCATATAGTATTAATATCCAGAAGAATTTAATATTTGAAGATAAAAATAATTCGAGTCTTAAAGGGATAAATTACCAGTGGAGTACCGCTTTCATAGGAGGGGTATCATTTTTATGAAAACGTAGACTAAAGTACCAAGACAATCTTTATGCTAAATATTAAAAATCTTTTGATTTATAGGTGGGGTTTGAATCCACTTCTGTACGCTATTGGTAAGAGACTGAATATGAAAATAATTACTGTAGGATAGTAAAGAAAATGAGAGTACGGTAATTATGTATAAAAGTTTATTGAGCTGCTAAGAGTAAATTTTCGTGGTCGATTCTTCTATTGCAAAATTTTCTGCCAAAGAGAACAATATAATTTTTAATTGCAGGAATTCTTAGGTCTTTATGAGACATTAAGTTCGAAAAAATCAGAGGGTATTTATTATTAATGATTTTGACACGTGTACATTTGAGAGCATCTTTTAAGTTTTTTATGGAGATAATCAATTTTCAATCCTAAATTAGTAGTTTAAAAATCACTTAGAACTTTCTTACTTTGGCTATTTTTGATGTTTATCAACGTGAAAATCACACAAAGGGTGGATTTAACGAATAACTTTCCCCATTCTTTATTTTATCACATCATTTTTGAAATGATTTTTAGTATAATGATGTTTTTGACCATTTTTAAATAAATTTAATATACTAGTTACCATTAGTAATTTTTAGCTTAATTTTATGCCACATTGAAGAATAAATCTCAGAATAGCATAAAATGAGGTTACTTAGCGCCCTCGTTACTGAGGTTACTAATTATCTTTTCTTTCCCCTCCCCTCAAATTTCTCACTATTTCTCGAACTTTTTTTCTTGTGAGTGTGTTTAATTTATGTAAACAGCTTCAATTTTTTTTACGAATTTATTTGTGAATTTGCATTGATTATACAGTTGAAAAGCCTACCTCTCACTTTTTCCTTCTCCAAATACTTCGATAACAAGACTTCAGCGCTTGTTGTTTGATTAGCCTGGAGCAGGCGAGACAAATCGCCAGATGTTTTCCTCTCAACTCTAGATGAAATATTGCCAACTACAATCATTTCCTTTTCTTCTCCGAGCGTTTTTAATGAGCAATTTAGTAAAATTATAGTTACAGCAGAGTAAATCGAATTTATATGATTAAATATAAGAGTAGGCGGATACTTTTACGTATTTTGTATGTCGTAGTCAAAAATGTCCGCATAGCGAGATTTGCGGAAGACTAACAAAAATTACAGAGATATATTGTTCATGGGGAAAAAAAAGGTTTTCATGGCTTAAGCAATTTTGTATAAATGAAGAGATTGGATTCCATTTTAAAAATTTCTGATCTTATATTTCAGCAAACATAACTTTTAAAGAAGTAAACGTGCAGGGCTATTAAATCTTACTATATATGTCAGACCCCAGGCCTGCTGGTAAAATGAGGAGGGCATCATCTCTATAACATCTTTATTTTGCTTCAATCACATAAAATGCTAACATGGCGGCCCTTTGGCGCGCAACCGAGTAGAACAATAGACAAAAATTCAGCGAGGAGTCACCAGCTAAGCCTTTCAAGTATGAGTTCTCTTTCGTCAGATCTCACGCGACTTCCGTGAGAGGACTGTGATGTGGACACATCACTCAGCCTCTTATCTGGTACTGAGGTTCATTGCGCCGTGCGCTTGGTTGGATGTGTAGGAGGTGTGGCTTCGTAGGCAGAAACCAATGGGATGAGAGGAGGTCTCGGCGGCTGTGTTACTGTTGGCTTGTGAGCTATTGGACTTAAATCTGACCGACACGGTAGAAAAAATTTAACTATTGAGATAGGCCAAAAATAGCTATTTAAAATTAGAGAAGAATTAAAAATGAGAGAAATTAATATTGAGATACGTTAAACAAACAATATAGAGTTAATCCAGTTTTCGAGTTTCGATTCACGTCTTGGGGATATGGATCAAAGCTGATCCTCCTTCCCCTATCTAACAAATAATGGCGCCTTCGATGTGGATGGTTTGAATGAGAAAGTTCTTTCCTGGGAGGAGTTGAGTAGCAGGTATCTGATTGGTTGGCTAGAAGGTAGAGGGGTGACGTCAGGTCGTGGGAGGTTCTTCATGGTTGCGGCAGGAAAAGTTCAGATTTTTTGTGGCAGGAAGTGAGAAATGGAGGAAATGCACTGGTATTGGGTGACAGAAGCGAGTGAGTAAGCTCTCTATTGGCTGCCCTGAAGTTGAGGAGATTTAACAGAATGGGATAAAAGGGGCTATCCTGGTAGGTGCAGCAGAAACCCCTAGAAATCCACTTCCTATAACTTTAAAAACAGTTATAAATTACAGAGAGCAATTAAAAAATATTACTGAAAAATTCCCTAATTTAAAAATAAAAACGGCAGGAGAGTACATTAAACTTTTCGCTAACACGGACGAAGAAAACAGAGAACTTGCCCACTTTTTGGAAGCGGATAATAATTATGAATTCTATGCCATACAGCCCAAAGAAAACAAGCCAATCAAAGCTGTAATTAAAGGTCTCCCTCGCGTTACCCTAACGTAAGAAATTCAAATAGATTTAGCTCTTGGCTACTCTATAATTAGTTGTAGCCAATTAATTTCAAAGCGTACCAAACTTCCACTTCCTTTTTTCTTAGTTAACTTACCCAGAAATACTTTTAATGCTACCGTCTTTGACATTTCTGATCTTGGTCACCTAGTTGAAGGCTATTCTATCTGGGGTGTTACCCAATGTTATAAATGCAACAATTTACCACACGGCAGCTAACTGCCACATGAAACCGCGTTGCCTTAAGTGTGGATTGGAACACACCATCAAAGACTGCGAAATATCTAGTAGAATGGAAAACCCCTACTGTATAAATTGCACGTGTACGGCATTCTGCCTGTTACACGAAATGCCCTAAATTTCCTAAACCCAAGAAGGGTTCCCTTCTAAATAGGAATAAAAAATAATTTTAATAGCAATAAAAGTTGTAGAGGGTTTGTCCTTTGCCAACGTTACCGCAGGAACAATAAATAGTAATGATAATGATCCCCCCTTCCTCAGGTCGAAGGTACCCCTGGGAAAGTCAAGCTTCTCCCAAACTTCTGCTTCTAATTCTAACGTTCATAATTCTTCTGAATTTCAAAAATATAATGGATTTATTTAAAATATTTGCAAAATATCGCTAAACAATTTCCAAATTACAAAAAGATTCTCCCCGCTCTTAAAGCAAAAACTGATGTCAAAAAACAGCGTTTCTAATTTTGAAGCGCTTATTGATTAATTTTTCCTATTTTATAATTTAATGTCAATATATTCCTTAATTTTCCTTCCCTTCTTAATTTTTACCAATGTCATATTATGTAATCTCCACCCTTATTTAATTTTAATTCAATAGTTTTCTTCCTTCTGCCGGGTCCCGTCAGTCCCTTAAAATCCAAAAGCTCACTACCAACGCTATTCAACACTGGAACCTCGCCTGCACCCATTGGCACCCCCTCAGAAGCCCACCTCCTACCACCGAACCCCTCACAACTCAAAGAAACTTAGCCCCAAGAGGGGGGGGATGTGTTCACGTCACAGCCTTTTCAGAATCGAAATCGAATGAAGGGCGCGAAATAAGTTTAAGTAAAATATGTTAAGAATAATAAAAATTTAAAAATAAAATTTAGAAATTAGCGATCATTCAGGAGGGGAGAGGTGTCTGTTTAATGCGAGTGTGATAAATTTTTTGCGGAAAACGGTGGCCAGCGTAGGATTTGCATTTTTTGGGGGGGTGGGGGCATGTCATTTTTAAAAGATAAATAAAATCTCCTAGGGAATCCTGCGGGCAGCCGATTTTTTGTAATGAGTGTCTGAAAGGGGTTTTGACTCGACCTGATTCGAAAAAGATAGGGTTTAATATGAATAAAGAAGGAGGAAAATTAATCGTTTGTAAAGGGCCCCACTGTCAGACACGGTCAAATCCCTTTTTTAAATATCAAAAAAGACAGCTCTTTGATCTGCCCTCGGGAATTCGGAGAAATTTTCCATAACCTTAGCAATGGGTGGTTGGTGGAAAGTTTTTCTGAAATATTGATTCGGATTTTTGATTGGGCAGAAAAAATATTTATTCTATTTGGGATGATGTGCTCAGTAATTTTTGAGCGTTAAAAAAGGGAAAAATGGGTCTATAACCTTGGGGGCTGGTTCATTTTTCCGGGTTTTTTTAATAAAAAAGTTCAGTTTTCCCAAATTTTTTTGGAAATTAAGAATAAGAATTTTGTTATAAGGTGTTAAAAAAATTTAATGTTTTAGAGAAAAATTCCCAATTTTTTATTGGTGATTTATCTTTTCCCTTTTTTAATTTTGATTCAATTCTTGGGTTATGGGGGGAAATAGGAGAGGAGGGGGATGAAAAAGCTTTAAAGGGTTTTCTGACGTCAAGTCAATCTGGAGTTGTAATTATTTGGTTTTGGTTTTGTGTAAAATTGTCCTTAAATGTAATTCAATAAGTTTTTCCTTTCTTGTCGTCAGTAATGGCGACCAGAGGGCTGGGGAATATCGACGCGCTTGTGTTTAAAAATTTTTTGGATATTCAAAGCTTTGCGCGTGAAAGACTAGTAGTGTGACACCCCTTCGCTTTTCCCCTCTAACAAAACCTCTATTTTTTGACCCACGATTAATGGAAAATTTTTCCCCAAAAATCCAAGAAGGAAACGAAGAAAGTCAAATAAGATAATTTTAAAAAAAGGATAAAAATTTTTGTAGAAAATGCAATTTAGAAGTTCAGTGTAAAGAAAAGTGTTGATCACGACTTACCAGAATAAGACGCCCTTTCCCATAAACCCTGGTACATACCATTCTAAAACCCTTAGGAAAAAAGATTTGGTTGGACGTTGAATTCAACCGAAGGTAGGAAGATTATATTCAAAAACCTAGTATATTTTGAATTGGGTTGGCCCGGGATATAATATATTTATATTGAAAAGGATCTAATTGCTCGATCTGAGTTGTTAAATTGTTTTTTTTTTATTCTCCCCCTTAATATAAGTTTTTTTGATTTTTAAGCTGTTAAATTTTAAAAAAAAGTTATTAAGAATTCAAAAAATTCTTCATTCGAGAACCCCAAAACCCTCTAACCCTGAAACCCCCGATTGGTCATGAAGGCCCCATTAAATTAAATCGTTACATTTATATGCTCTGGGTTAGGAAATTAAAAGCGGGTTTGGTATTTTCCAGAAATTCTTTGGGGTCCAAAACGTGCCAAACTCGGGCCAAAATTTCAAAACGTACTTGAAAAGTTTTAGGGGGGCCGATTGTACTCTATTTGGATCGGTGCTACGCAAGGTACACCACGGATTTCCAGCTAAAAGGCAAATTGGGGGCTTTCCGAAATAAAAATAAGAAAAGAGTTAGAAGGGGGTTTTTTTTGGCCCCAGCAGGGAAGAAATCAGGAACCAACAGTTTTTTGGAATTTTCTTAAATTCATAAAATTTGGAATAGGGATGCCGACAAATTGATCAATTTTGTTGACTGAACCACAAGTCCATGACTATGGGAAGTTGAACGCAAAACACGTAAAATTTTTTTAAAAATATTAGCTAAATTTGAAGAGAGGTATTTTTTAAAATTTAAAAAAGGGGTTCCAGAATAGTGATAATGTAAAAAGACGGTCAAAACCCCATAGGATGTCAAATTTTTATGATAATTGCAGAAACTGGAGAAATTCTGAGGTTGGGCGTAGACCAAATAATGGCAGAAATGATTCTAGAGATACAAAGGAATAGGTCAAATTTAAAGGTGGTTAAGTAGGAATATTTTTTAGAATGATGATCGAGATTCAACCGGGGGATCCCAAATTTCGAAAAGATCAAATGATAATTTTAATAGGGGGGACCCAAAATGGGGGTTCGGTGAAAATTTCAGTCAGGCGAAGGTAAAAAAGGGGGATGATTGAATTTTTTGAAAGTTAATGAAGTTCATAATCAAAAGGAATGGGCAAGGGATATCCCAAATTGCCCCCCGAAGATTACCCGGGGAGTTTCCCCCATTTTCCTATTTTATTAAATAAAAATTTTTGGGGAAAAAAGGGACACCGGAGCAGAGAAATCATTTATATCGGAAGAAATATAAAAAAATTTTTTTTTATAAAAAAGTAAAAATCCGACTCAGGTGATCACAGCACAAGGGCGAAATCCAAAATATAGGAATTGTAAATTGATTATTCAGACCCGGGGAAATTTGTAAAACCTTGGTCGTTTCATGTTTGACGGTTTTGGGAATACCCGTATTCGGTGTTGATTTTATAGGTGGTCGGATTTTTTTAGACTTTGATCAAAAAATCGTTAAAAATTCCCCGTTTCCCAGATAGAGGGGTTGGTTGAATAGTTGAAGAAAAATTACGGTAACCAAAAGAAATGTCTGACAGTATTATGGGCGTTAAAAAATTTCCCGAACATTTTAGGGGCATCCAAATTTAAAAATTTATTACAGATGCTCTTTAAACACTTTAAACCACGGAAAAAAATTTTCGGTAGGTGATCAGATGGGCACTCAAATTGCGGAATTTAATATAGAATGGGAAAAAGACCAACTCAAAATGGGGTGGGGAATTTTATCAAAACCCCTGTTGAAATATAAGGGGAAAAAAAAGTTAATTGTGCAATAATAAGAGATTTAGTATTATTTGGGGGAACAGTTAATAACAGAAAAAAAATGACCCAGAATTAGGTCATATCTATAGATATTTAGAAACCCGGAAAAAACTCTGTTAATGCGACGATATGTAAAAAAGGTCCAAGATTTTCGTCAATTGAAGGCGTTGTTTTATGCGAAACACCCCAACGTCGTTGGTAAAAATGCATACATTCCAAAGTTTTTAAGAACAGCATCCCCACGCAAATTTCCCGACAAACCAATAGCGGACATCTAGGTAGATTTAAAACTTATCATAAAATTCGGGACGTTTGTTTTTTCCCCTATAGGGGAAATTTTTTGTCAATATTCTCTACGCCATTTGCCAATTTAATAATTAAAAAAACGCGTTACCAGCTGGTCATTAAACCGGTATCAAATTACCCAAATGAGGTGCGTTAGATTTTTGGGCCCGTATCCATATCGAGGTAGACGATATGTTTTGAAAATATATTTCAGCAAATGGGCGGGAAATTATCCCCTTTTAAAAAAGGCCCCCTTTAAAATGCGGTTTTTTTTGAAATTTTATATCGCGTTTTGGAGCTCAATAAAATTAAAAATGATAAGGGTCCCAATTTATATCCCAAATTTTGAACATTTAATGAAAAAATTAGGCAAAGGATGTAAAATCTGTTGCATATAGACCCCAAATAGGACAGAAGAGTAAATTGAGATATAGTGCAAATGATTGCAAATTATGTTAAGGTCAAACACGTCTTGGGACCAATTTTTTACGTGAGGTTGCTTACGCTATTCGAACGGCAGTGAATGAAACGACGGGGGAAAAACCCTGCGGGGTTTTTTTTTGGGTCGAAAGTTGATTACCCCATTTTAAAAAAAATTTTAAGTTTCAGACGGAAAGAATTTCAGTAAAAAATATTAGTTTTTTCATGAAGTAGACGAACGAAAACTGGGGTGAAAGATGGGAAAAATAAAATGGGCAAGAGGGGTTACAAATTAAGGTAGATGATTGGGTCTTATTAGAGAACACCCCTTTTAGTTCAAATAAAAATCTTTTCCAAAATTTAACAAAAATTTGAAGGTCCATATAGAGTGTTAGAAGTAAAAAAAATAATAATAATATTGAATATGGAAGTCAGGAAAAAAATTAAGGGTTTAAAGTTGATCAAATAAGAATATATCGTCATAGGGAAAAGTGACGAGGTCGAGTTGGCAGGGGCCCCGATAGTTTTGATCACGTCAGGAAACGGTACCGGAAAAAGTACATCAAAGATCAAATAGTCACACTATGGGAAAAAAAAAATTGCGTTTAAACGTGAGGAAAAAAGGGGTTAATCTCCCAAACAAACAATATAAAAAACAAGTAGGGTCCAATCACTGGGCAGTCGCTTTCCCGGTTCATTTACAAATGACAGAAAAAATAAAAAAAAAGCTCTTAAAAAGGAAAAGAAAAGGTCGTATGGATGGGGGGAAGTGGACCACAAAAAAGTGGCAGAAAAGTAGACCCATTAACATTAATAAAAAACCATTGTCATCCGAAAATTTATATAAGTATGAAGAAGAACAAGATGGAAACAAAATGGAGTTCAAGTGAAGGGAATTAATACGCCAGAAAAAGGGTCAATCCCAAACCCAAATAAAAGAAAAACCAAACAAGGAATAGCCGACAAGGAGTAAAGCCCTAATAGGGAAAAAAAGGATCAAGAGCAGCCGAGAATGAGAAGAGGGAAAGAAAAGGGGTAGCACCGTCCTTAGAGTGATGGTGGGAAAGAATATAAAAAAACAGGTTTTATTGTTTCATTTTTTTTGTTTATTCCAAAAGTGGTCAAGAATTCCAAAAAAGGGAAATCTCGGGCGGTGTTTAAAATAAAAAACAAGCAAAAGTTGACATACAATGAGTGTATATTTTTTTTGAACTTTTGACTTGTAAAAATTTTTTTTTCTCAATTGATGGGAAAACAATTGTAATTATGCATTTGTTTACTTCGATGTATGTCTTCGTGAGGGTGCGACAATTTCTTTGGTTATTTGTTTTAAAGATTTATTGAAAAATGTTTGTAATTGTAAATTTTTTTTTTTATATATATATATATATATATATATATATATATATATATTTGTATTGTTCCTATTAAGGTGCATCTGGGTTTAGGGGAAAAGCGGGTAGTCAGGACACTAACAATAATTGCTGTCTGCGCGGCTCATTTGGGGGTTTTGACGGAGCCAGATGCGGGGTGGAAAGAAAATTTATTGTAATTTAAAAAAGATATATAATCATAAAAAAATTTTGAAACTTACTGGTATTATGTAAATATAGATTTTGCAAAAAACAAGAGTTCATTTCAGGGTGACGAACCCCGAACACAAATGTGTTCCATATGATATGTAGCCCCAACTTGGAGCAGTGGAGCCGGTCCAAGCTCATAAATAAATATTTGTCCTGATGCAGAGTTTTGGGGTGCTTTCCCAGGAAGGAATGCCTAAAACATTTAAGTGTAAAAACATTTAAAAACGTTAAATAAATAGGTTAAGTACATGTGTAAAAGTGAGAATATACTATGATTAAAAAGCAAAATTGTTAATGTTGGCCAGTTAATGGGTAAAATTTATTGTGTGTCGGTCACGAGTTTAAATTTAATGAAATATTAAATTTAATTCTAAGATGAATAAGAAAAAATTACAGTTAAGTTAAATATTGGAAATTATAGAATTAAAAAGAGGATTCAAGGTTAAAATTTAAATAAAACTTAGAAAGTAGGGGGATTCAGAAATAAAAAAATTTGGCACGTAATTTCTTAAGGGTTCTGAGGACCCTTGAAAAATCACGTTTTCTTCTTGGGGGTTTTGACATTCTCGTTCTTCCCTAACATAAACCCTTTTTCTTTGACGGCCAGATTAATGACAAAACTTTTCCCAAACCCCAAAACCAAAAAGTAAAAAAGATAGATCAAATAAGATAACCCTTTAAAAGGATAGAAATTTTGTAGCAAAATGGGAATTTAAAAAAAGTTCAGTGTAGAAAATAAAGTGTTGATCGACCACCCAGAATCAAGACGCCTTTCCCATAAACCAAGGTAAAACCCTTGTACAACCTTAGGGGAAAGATTTGAAATAGATTGGACGTTAAAAATTTTAACCAAGGTAGGGAAAGTTATATTCGAACGCTATTTTATTATTGAGATTGAGAAGGGGATATAAAATTTGATAAGTGATCTAATTCCGGGTCTGAGTTAGTTAAGACTACGTGTTTTGGTTTATTCTCATTAAAATTTAAATTTGCGAAACTAAGTAATCTAAGTTAAATTCTTAATAAAAGTCATATTAAGAATTCTAAAATGTCTCATCATTCCGAGAATCCCACACCTCTAACTTACGCTGAAACCCCGACATGGCTATCGAACGACGGCCATGTCGCAGTAGTTTATTTTTCCATGTTTCCTGTGAGTGTTTTTTGAGCTCTCTTTTAATTTTAGCTTGTAGTCTGTTTGTTTCTGTTTTGTAGGTAGGATTTAGCGTGTTTTGATAAAGTTTACCTGTACGAGTTTTGAGAAAAATTAAGTCTTTGATATGATTTGGAGTGTAAGAGTGTTGAGCGTTTGTGATTGGTTTAGAGGATTCCGAGTGAGCGGAGCAAACGGCTTCGGTGAAATCGTCGATTTTACTTTCTAGGACAGGGATGGCGAACCTTTTTGAGACGTGGGTCACTAATGCCCATTTGCACCAGAGTTAGGGTAAAAAATTTTTAACTGGGTATTTTTATATAAAACATCTTTAAATTCAATTGACTTATAATGGGTAAAAAAGGGTGCTGTGGAAGTCTCTTTCTACAAACATAACTGATTAAAGTGCATTTTATCCGAAGAAAGTGCCTTAAATATGGTTTTTTGCTTTGGTTTTTTTCAACAAACTAAATGTGAGCAAACTTATACACTTTGCTATTTTGTAAACACTTTTGCTTTATTTCAAATACTACATACTTTCATATACATTTGTTGTCGTTTGCGTAGCTTTGGAACCAGGGGTGTAGCTACCGCCGTATCAATGATACGGGGCCCCAAGCTTCAGGGGCCCTAAAATGTGTAAGAAGAGATCGCAAAATATTGAGAGCCCACCAAAAGGGACTCCAAAGAATTTGGATTCGGGGTCCACTCAGGACTAGCTACGACAGTGTTTGGAACTGTAATGATCAAACTGAAGGTTATAGACAGCATTTAAATTGCTTTTGTGTCAATGGGCTTGAAAAATTCAAATGGAATACAAATAGTCCACACAAATTAGAAAATTTAAATAAACTCGCTTAAGCAAACAAGTGGTTGCCTAGCAATCGTGGGTCAGTTAAAAAGCTTGCGTGGGTCAGCGTCTGACCCACGGGTCATAGTTCACCATCACTGTTCTAGGATATGGGGATTATTTATTTTAGCACAGTTTTCTAAGAGAATATTTTTATTTAAGCATTTTTTAAAGAGTTGCCAACAGGTGGTAATTGCTCTAGGATTTTTCTGATGAATAGGAATTGTAATGATCTCACTCAATTCTAGGCTAACTATTTATTTCACAGGAAATTCATCAAAATAACAAGTAAAAGGGTATATTCTATTATTACAGTTCACTATCAATTTAGAGTCTCTTTCGCACTTTCTTCCGTTCCTGGGTTTTCCCAGCCAGGAGACCGCTGTACTTCGCGGGCTCGTTATCGCTATCGCTCAAGGGACGTCCGAACCGCTCCCTTCAAAGATCCAGTCTCCTTCTTTTTCTCCTCCGGACTCTCTCGCCCCTTTTATATCATTTCTTTTTCCTCGTCATCCACCGCTCATTCCTTTGTCGGTCTCAGTCCCCATCCTCCTGCTGTCGCCTTCCGGTCTCGGCCTCCCTTGATGTCGCACCCCTCTGCCGCGCCAAATACTGTCCCGCTTCCGCTAGTCCGAAAAGAGACGCCAAGGCTCGGTGTACAGTTGAATGTTCTCCGACGTGACGGCGCCTCCGAGTTCTGGGAAAATGGGCACACAATGATAAGGCGCCCCTTTTTGACAGTCCGGTCAGTTGGGCAAAAAGGGTGCCGAAACTCGACCACCCAGCTACGAAATTCCTTCCCAGCAATTTTGGGAACTTCCCGGAATTTTCGCAGCTTCTGTCGGCACGGGATCTGTTGGAAAATAGGGGAAAGAGATATGCTTCGTCACAGAATGGAGAAAGAAAAATTTAATAAAACCGCGTTATGGTCAGAGGAGAGCTCGGGCAAAGAGACTATTGAATAAGGAAAGTTAAAATTATTGACTATAGCAATGTCTAGAGTATTTTGAGTACCATAGCGGTATCTAGTGGGAGTATCAGGATAAATAGTTTCAAAGTTAACAAGATCACAAAAATTTTTAAGTTGAGTTCCTCTGGTAGAGTTATGGGAGCAATTCCACGTATTGTGTGTGGCATTAAAATCACCAAAAGCACACAATGGCTGTTGACTTGCATAATGGATTCTAGATCGAGCGTAAAAAGAAGTTTATCAGAGTGGGGAGAGACATAAATAGAAGTGATACTGACAGGATCTAAGGGGGATTGATAGTGACCGTAGGCGCTTCAATATGATATAGATGAGGAGTAGGGGTATTAAAATGGGGAATATAGACTTTTTAATTAAGATGAGAGTTCCACCGGAAGCCTGCCCGTCCGTGTGTGACTCGGTCATTCCTGTAACATTTGTATAACTTGCAATGCTAAAGGTGTGATTTGATCTCAGATGTGTTTCCTGAATTAAAATAACATCGGGGCTGAGAGTTAATCCATAAGCGATTCTAAGATTAGAAAAGCTTTTTGCTTAAAATCATTCGTAACTTTGAGAGCTGGGAGAATACTAATTAGTTTTGTGGACATTGTTTAACAATATTGGTAATGATTTTAAAATAGATCAATTAAATTTTGAATGTCAGTTGCTTTAAAATCAGAGGGGAGGGAAGATTGGAAGGTGCTTTGATTTTCCTGATTTTTACATTGAGGTGGGGGAGAAACTGTGTTTTGAGAATTTCCTGAGACTATGTTGGCGAAGGGCATGCCTTCGACAACATTGTTGGAAATAAATGTATTGTTAGATTTATTAAAAATGGGGGCTCCTTTTTCTTGGGCTTCTCCTTCGTCAGCGCTCACTCCACTTTTAAATAGGCTTATTTACCCACAAATCCTTATGCGATTGTAAAGAGTTAGCTCCATTTTCACTTATTACTTACTTAATTTTGAATCTAAACTTTTCAAACCTGACATATATATATATATTATATATATACGAGAGATTACGAGAAATTTAAATGTTACAAATAAAATACACTATAATATTAAAATATAACAATAAATTATAGCCTACTAGTACAGATTTAAAGTCGATGTGCAATAAAATAGATGGTACAACTTGCTTCGTGAGTACTGCAACAAATTATGTTTCCTGCTTGATACGAAAGGAAAATTGTAGTACCGCATACATTAAAATTAGTGAATTATGATAATATACCAGGTGTATGCAAATGAAATGAGACGATTGTTTTAAAAACTTAATAAATTTGCGAAAACTGTTAATATTTCTTTATTCGAAATAATATCCATCGCTAGCTACACATTTTCCCCATCTTTCGGCAATTTGTGAATACCACGCCAAAAAAAATGATCGGTCTTTTGAGGACAGACAGTCATCTAGCCAAGATTTGACGTTTTCATAAGAAGTGAAGCGCTGGTCAGCCAATGCGTGTCCCAATGATGCAAATAGGTGGTAATCGGAAGGAGCCAAGTCTGGCGAATAAGCCGCATGCGCTAAGGGCTCCCAGACGAGTGCCTTAATGAAGTTCTTGGTTGGTTTAGCACGGTGACTAGGTGCGTTGTCATCAAGGAAAATCACTTTGTGCTGCCGTTTCTTGTATTGCTCGCGTTTTTCGAGTATAACATCGTTCAAATTAAGTAATTGTTGCTTGTAGTGATCAGTATTAACGGTTTTGCCGGGTTTGAGAAGCTCATAATATATTGGTCCCTCCTGATCCTAGAAAATACACAGCATTGTCTTGCGGCCGAAGCGATTCAGCCTTGCTGCCGATTTGGACGGCTGTCCGGGTTCAACATATGACCGATTACGCTTGGGATTCTCAAAATAAATCCATTTTTCATCGCCAGTCACAATAAGATGGAGATAAGACTTGTGTTTGTAGCAGGCAAGCAACATTTCGCACACGATTTTCGGTTATTCCTGTTGACGGTCCATTAGCTCGTGTGGTACCCATCTACCAACCTTTATCTTGCCCATTGCTTTGAGACAACGGTAACAGTGCTCTGGTTAACATTCAGTTGTTCTGCAAGATATTCTTGCTCGCGCGCGCGCATTTGGTCATCATCTTCATCGAGTAATGCTTGCAATTCATCGTCTTCAAATTTTTTTGCTGGTCTGCCACACTCCTCGTTTCACTTCGAAATCACCATTTTGAAACTTTTCAAACCCCCTGTAGCACTGCGCACGGCTCAGAGCATTGCCACCGTATGCTTCAACAAGAATTTGATGCGATTCGGCAGCATTAAACTTCAGATGGTAACAAAAAATTAATGCTGTCCGCAAATCGTGGTCGGAAGGCATAAAATTCGACATTTTCAACACAGTAAAAAATACAATGCACGCTGAAACTCGTCCAAACGTAAACTAAACATGAGTATCAAAGATCAAACTATAAAAAAATCACGTGTCACGGTTTCGTATTGTTTGCATATATGCGTGGCGACATCTGTTAGCAATCGTCTCATTTGATATGCATACACCTGGTATATATAATGTTAAAAACAATCATAAAATTGATAGAATCTTCTTCTTTTTGAGTATTGCTATTAACTGAACTTATTAATTCTGTAGAATGGAAATTTTAAAATACCCAAAATTAAATTTTTATGAACAAACTATTGAGAACAAGCATTGTCAATAAAAAAAATAAAAATGGCGAATTTTCACGAAAATTTGAGACATTTTTTTCTCTGGAAATATGCTTCTTGCTTAGTTTAAACTCTTTTACATTTAGCGAAAACAGCCATAATTGAAAATTAATATTTTAAAGAATCGCTGTTTTCTAATTAAATTACAGTAAATTGTAGAATTCATACATCCATTGTACAATGGAATAAAAACTACTAACTTTTGAAAAGGTTTGCAGTGAAATACGTTTGACGTGAAAACGCTTAAAATGAAATATCGGTTATCACAAAATAATATAACGGTCTCGAAAAACTACTGTATATTTTCCTGAATTTTTTCTTTTAACACGCGAAACACGAAAAGATTTCCCTTCTCAGAATGAACAAGGCTGTTGATCAAATACAGAAGACGAACCAGAAATCTGTAAGGATTTAGGTATTGGATATTGAAACTGATCTGATATTTTAATGAAATTCTTTGAGAAAGTTTCTGTATTTATTGTCCTATTGTATCATTGGAAGAATTCGTTGCAGTAGTTAACGATAACACGTGTACAGCCCCAATCATGGCAGACAAGAGACATTTTGGAGTTAGTTCAAAGCTCAAAATTTATCATTGATGCAAATTCCGACGACGAAAATGAAATAAATAGTGCACAGTTCCCGTCCTCACGTCATCTGAAATGAGGCAAAACATGAAAACATGCGCAGTTATTAAGAAGGACATTACAATGGTGAAATGAATAACAAAATTGACGATATTGAACAATTTGATGCTAAACAAGACATTGCAGAGAAAAAATATCAGATTATTTTCCCAAAACTCATTATTAACCCAAACTAATTAATGTTTTGGTTTTCAAAAAATTTGAAACTTCTATTAAGTTTTTGTGATTGTTTTTGCCTCATTGATTTTCATTAAATACATACGTAAACAAGAATCTGTATAATGTACTCTAATATACTCAGTGGCACACACAAGGAGGGTGTCTTAGGGGTCTGAACACCCCCCATACCCCTTGATTTTTTTTCGATTGTTTATAATCCTACGTATATATTACGTAAAATTTAATTATGTATTTGTTATTAATAATAATTTTTATTAATTAATGTTAATTATTTGTTCAATAATTAATTTTGTATTGTTTTTGTTCCGAAATTTGAAAATTGAATTGAAATTTTGTTCCCAAAATCGAAAGAATATGTTAGATGAAGTAATGGAGCACGGTACCAAAATGGTGAACTTTCGACCCTAGACCCCTCCCTTGAAAAATTTTTATGTGCGCTACTGAATATACTTAATTTTGTTAAATATATGTTTGTTTTTTTTTGCGGTAGCCTGTAACACGAAAAATATCCGCCCCCCGTTTCGTGTTAAAAGATTTTCACTGTAGCTTAAAAATTATTTGACTATTTATAGTGATAATAGTAAATTTGATAGTGATAATAGTGATTTACTAAAATAAATAAAAAAAGAGGGGGGTAAGAACTTTTTTTAAAAAAATATTATGAACAATCTTTTTGTCGCCAGAAAAATGGTGGCGTGAAAGTAATTTTTCATTTCGTTGACTTTTTGAGATTTCTTACTAAAACTAAAATATTACAAAATTAATTGGCCTCGGAATTTTTAAAAAGAATTTCTTAATATAGTTTTTTAAAATTAATTGAATGGGGTATATTCAATAACTTTTCTGCAGAACCAGGAGCTAGTAACGATATTTCATTAAGAAAATGTGTAACATTAAAACATAAAACACTTTCGTAAAAAAAAAATTAAATAATTTTTTTGAGTAACTTCTTGACAATCTCACAACGAAAAGGTGGTCTTGCTTTTTTTTCAACTTAATTTTTCTTGATATTTCCCTCCAACATCGGAAAAAATCAATGTAAACTTGTTTACCTACCAGTCGTACGATTTTCCTACCCTAGCATTATTTGAATGATTATTTCGAATACCAGGAAAATTGGCGGCGACCAGAAAAGATCGGGGTGTTCAACCCCTGCCCCCTTTGAAGAAATGTGTGTATGTGTTTTCTTTTCCCTTCCTTATTTCTAGAAAGAACGATTTTACTGCACTAAGGTCTTCTAAGGGATCTTAGGGGTCAGTCGAATGAACAGAATTCAGGTGGCAGCGGAAGTGCTTTGGTTCATATTTGGCGTCTTGATCGCCCTGTAAAAATGATTTTTCCTTTGTTCGGTTGTCGCCAAATGATGTCGGCTTCGGATATTTTTACGCCAGAATTCTTTCCCCCTCTGTTTCTCGATTTGCAGATGTTTT
>BMAV01001173.1:0-10512 GCA_019973955.1 Trichonephila inaurata madagascariensis
CAAGGAAGCTGAGGAGGAAAATAAGGCTGCGAAAAAAAGCGAAATTTGGAAAGCAAGGCGTAGAACTGAGGAGGAAGCTGGGTTTAGGGCCGAGGATGAAGCAAGGCGCATAGCGGAGGAGGAGTCTAAAATCAAGGCGGAGGAAGAACCCAAAGCAGTGGAAGAAAGGCACCCGGTGGAAGAAGAAAGAAAAATGAACGAAAGAAGGGCGTTGGAAGAAGAAATGAGATTGGAAAAAGAAAGATGCCTTGTAAAAGAGCAGATGCGATTTGTTCAAAAAAAGCATGAAATGAAAATGAAAGCAGAAGAACAGAAGCGCTTACAAGAAGAAAGATGTAAGGTAATGGAAGAGCAAAATCAATTGTTAAATGAAGACTAGGAAAAATTGTCAGATGAAGACATGGAGGTACTTCACGCAATCGAGAAGGCTCGTGCGTTTAAAAGTGAACGAGACTAAATGATTAGTGTGGATCCAGATGCTGTTGCACAACCTGTCGCTGTTGAAGAAAAAAAAATGGTTTATAAAGAGACTCATTTAATGGATCTTTAATTTCTGCCGATGATGAAACGTATGAAAAAAAAAAAAAGAAGGAACACCGGTAGATGAGATAAAAGATAAATCTAAAGGTGGTATTAATCCTGCGATCCTTAGTAAAGAGACATTGGATTTAGAGGATGATGAAATTGAAGAAGAAAAGTCAAAATTGTCTAAGAGAAAACTCAAAAAACTAAGTAAAATGACAGTTGCCGAAATACAGCTAAAAGCGAATTTAAAAACCTCAAGCAACATTATACTTTTGCTCCATCATTGGTATTTTAAACGTAAATATTCGCAAGATGAACAAGTAGTAGACAAACTTGCTTGGAAACTGCTGGATTTTAACAAACGAGTTGGTATTATGAAGGTGCGACAATCATTGCGACAGAGAGAGAGAGGGTCAAAAGACAACGAAAGTTAAAATTAGGAAAGGAGTTAGACTTAAATTGGGAAAGAGTGACATATTCTCAGAAACGTCAAAATTGTGGTTTTAAACGGTGAGCGCCAAACCGAAAGTGACCATTCAGGGAGATAAAGCCGGGCCCAGCGCATTGTGGGACAGAAGAAAGATGGAGAGGAGAGACCCTCCTCCCTGGATGGCTGTGGGAAAGTTTAGGGGCAAAATCCCCAAAGGACAACCGCTGGGGTTCTTGACCCAACGGGGGTGAAGAATACTTTCGGGGACTGAAGGAGACATGGTGAAAATGCCCCCATTCCTACTGTGCACCACCAATTAAACTTCGAAAAGAATGGGGCACTTGTCCCTCCTCCCCCCAAATGAACACTTTTGAGATAGGACATTGATAATTCGTAATGTATCCTTTTTATTATTTTTTTGTTAATGTGGTATATGCATTTATGTTAACTTTAATATTAATTTAAAAGTGGACTTTTCATAGTTTGCTAAGAAAGGTCTATTATTGTTTTATTGACGTATTTAGTGTGTTGTTTACATGTGTACTTTTAGAATTAATTCGAGAATGTTATTTGAGAAGCTTGATATATTCATAGTAAGATAATTTTAGTTTATTTACTATCTGAATACAGAGAGTGAGAAAAAGTTAAGAGAGCATTGTTTGTATCATAAATCCTTAAGAGTTTTTTCTAAACTATAAGTACTTACGTTTGGTGAATTTTCCTATGTGAATTTCTTTCTATGTAAACTATATTTTCTTTATTGTTTAACATTTTTTAAAGATAATTCTTGGTAATACTTTTTTATGTGAATGTACTGATTTTGTGTTTATGTTTCTAGTATAGTGTTTATAAGGTAACCCCCATTTTTGTTATTTACCAGTAATTGTACTGTTGTGTATATGTGTATCTGTGTATTTAGTTGGCTAGCTTTAGGAAAAGGTCCCCAACAGCTGTAAGGTTTTGGTTTCAGATTTATGATTAATTTGCAATTAACCCTAATCTTGGCGGTGACGTGTAGTGTCTGACTACTCTTCGCGTGGATTATGGAAAGTTGGCGCTAATAGACGCATTTCTGGAGAGGGGTTGCTGTTTTTTGAAGGAGAAGGTGACTGACCCTCGAGCAGGACGGTTAGAGGTGAGAGAGAGTCCCTTGTTCGGGAAGCGCTAAAGGTTAGACTCTGGATTGAGTGTGAAGAAAAGAGAGTTGATTGAGAACCGACGCATAGCGCGTGATTTGTTGTAAGAAGAGATAACTTCCTGGGAGAATTTATAACATGACGGACTGTGTCTTGTTTGAGTGTAAGCGAGATAGAGAAGCGAGATGATTGTGTTTGATTTGAGAAGTTTTAGACAGTAAGTGAGATCGACGCATAGCGCGTGATCTAGTGTACTAAGAAGAGATAGTTTCTTGGGAGAATTTATTACACGACGGACTGTGTTTTGTTTGAGTGCAGTGAGAAGCGAGATCATTGTGTTTGATTTTAGAAGTAGTTTAGAAAGTAATTGCGAGTCATCTCAATCTGTAAACATTCAAGAAATGTAAATCATATTTTAAATAATTAGTTGGTACTTCTCCGTTTCGCCTTCGCAAGTGATAAAGTCGCCAACAAAGATACAACCGACGCCAAACGGAATATTCGCGCTGGTAACGATTTACCACCACATTTTCAATACAGGTCGTCGCGGTCTTTTCTTATCAGTAATGTCTTATAAAAACATTAAAAAAATGATAAGCCAATGAGAACTAACATTTGTAACATTTTTTATGTGTATGTTGTGTATTGTCGCCAATAAATGATTGCTTGGTGAGATCTGTACCGGCGGAACGAAAAGTACGGATTAGTTTTATCACTGGATTTATTTCGAATTTTAATAACTTAGTACATACACATGTATTCATAACTGATACGTTAAAGCCCTTATACGTAGCTGAATTTCTATTTCCTACATATATACAATCCATCGTCGAATTCTTTCTATATCCGTAATTGATTTTGTTTTAATATATATACTTAAGAAATATAATATTTTAATTATATTTCAAATGATTTTTAAATTTTCAAATTTATTTAAGTTAACCAAATTTGTTTCTTAAAGGCCCGTTTTCAGAAATCTTATCGGTCAGCAGAAGATGAATTCAAACATCGATCCATTTGGAAGAAGAATTTTTATGACATCATGCGACACAATTTGGAAGCTAGCTTAGGATTCCATTCATACAAAATGGGATTCAATGAGTTTTCAGATATGGTAAGAAATTTTGTTTCCTTGCAGATTGTTTTATGAGCAAAATTATAAGGGTTACCCAAATGAAAAGTAGATATATTCTATTGCGTCAGCATGAGTGCAGCTATAGCAGAACCACTATACAGGGTCATGAAAGAGGGTTGGAATTGTACACCGCATACAATGGTTAACAGTGAAACTTGTTGGTGGTAGAGGATATTAATTGAAAGTAAAGTCATGCCATATAAGGATGCGTCCAGATCGGAAGTACGTGCGATAATACGGTTTCTGATTGTAGAAGGAAAGTTTAAATTGGACATCCTATCGACGAATAGTGACAGTCTATGATGAACGCTGTTTAAGTCGAACGTCTTGAACATTTAGCGTAAAAGTTTTCGAAAAGTGCAGCAAACGATATCGGTTCTCCATGACAGGGTCCATCCACACGCCTCCCGTGAAACCAAGAAAACTTTAAAAAAATCCGTAGGGAAATATTAGAACATCCACCGTACAGTCCGTATATGTCACCCTGTGACTTTTACGCCTTTAGGACTCTTAAAACAAAAAGCATTTCTGTTTGAACGATGAAATGATGGAAATTGGGTAGGACTTCTTCAAGAATCAACCACATTCTTTCTAGACTGCTGCCGAAACGACGGGACCTGTGTTACAACCCCCTGAGCGATTTCCTTTGATTTCCAATAAAATTATTCTTTCTATTGAACTTGTACACTTTTCATTTGGGCAACCCTTATATATTCGACTATTTATTATTTTAAGGAAAAATAAGATGAAAGTGTTTTAAAATTGTTTCATCGTTATAGCTATGCTAACAATGTTTTGAAGAGTTTTGTACTTAAAACAAGAAATTAATTGCCCTGACACATGTATTTTTACTTATTTCATAATTTAATGAGTATTACTTATAGTTTTAAAAATGTTTTATACTTAAAACTATAATTCATTTTTGCATCATATCCGAAAAATGCAAAAGCAACAAATTGATTACAGTACTCGATTGATAAGATCAATCGAGTAGAACTACCATAAAAAAATTGTGCATAAATTAAAAGTTGTAAATTTAGAGTTAATGCCATAGTAAAGTAACACTAGAGAATTCATGACGGATTTTGTTATTTGAGATCCGCTTCCTTAATTTTCCCACCACTCTATGTGAGATCTTACTGGATTCGCACATAGTGCAACTTTAGAAGATTCAGGATTCGAATACGTGGCTTCAAAGTTCGTTATTTATCATCATTCGGATATCTTCATCGCGTATGAATTTCATGAACTACAGTGAACATAGTTTAACACGAAACTGAGGGTGCTGAAATATTTTTTCGTGTTAAAGCGTATTCCAAAAAAAAGATGTATATTTAACAAAATTAGTTTTTTAGAGTACATTTTAACACATAGATATGTGTATATGCATGTATTTAATAAAAATGAATAAAACAAAAACATTTATAAATAAAATTTATATAAAACAGAATTTTCAAGTTTTTGAAAAACATAACATTTATTGAGTTTTTGGAAAATAATCTGATATTTTTTCTTTACGCTGTCTTTTTTAGAATAAAATTGTCTACAAAACTGTTCGACGTCGGTCATTTTGTCATTCATTTACTCAATGGAATTGCGTACCTAAATAACAGCGCATCCTTTCTCCCATGATGTTCCTCATTTCGGATGTTTTTGTGTGGTGTTTGTAGGGTTGTAGGGTTGGAGGGCGGAAATAGCTTAGATAAACAAAATTGATTCATGTCACAGGCTATTCCGAGGGTACTTCGAAGCCAAGTTAGCCTCCACAACCTCTCTTTCATTTCACATCCCTCTTAAATCCCTCCTGCGTGACTGATTTATCTGTATTTTGTTCATTACCAGAAGGAAAATCTTTTCGTTTTTGTATTAAGGAAAAAAAAATGCATGAAAATACATTGTTTTTTTTTTGTCGGAATCGTTGTGTTATTTCGTGTTAACCGATATTTCGTCTTAAGCGGTTTCACCTTAAGGGTATTTCACTGTACCTGTAAAACATTGTTTGTTATATTATGTAAGTAAATTAAGGAATTATGAAATAATTATAAAAATAGGGTTATGCCGGGAATTTTAAATATTTGAAATTTACAAAAAAATGATGCTTTTCTTTTCATTATTTCTAACAATATGGAAGCTTGAATATTTATAAAACACCAACCGTGGAGTGTAGGATTATGAGTAGCATAGTTCAAGTGTATATAGCGTCAAATCTTGATATTTGAGGAACAAAAATTTCTTGAAAGGACAAATTATAAAAAAATAAAAAAAAAAAGCATCTTTCTGAAACAATTTTTAGTTTTTGTCTAGAATCTCCAAAAGCTAAATTAACAAAGTAAGCACTGATATTATTCTTCTAAAACGTTTCAGAATTTTTTGTAACTATTCATTTTATACTAATCTTTTCATTTACATCCGATAAATTTCTTTAAATGGATTCAAATTGAAAAAATAAGCTACTTTAAATTATTATTTTCTTAAAAAACTGTATTTAATTGACTGTTTAATTTGATGACTTTATTGTAATTGACGAGAATTTTCCCTCGATTTCATAAAATGGTACTCTTGCAAATAAATAAAAACAAAACAAAGGAACAATATTAATATATTGCATAAATAATCTTCCAGTAAATTAAAAAAAAAGTACAACTTCTTTTAAACGAAATCATGATATTATTGGATTGATTGATTCAATTGATTAATATAAAATTTACTACTATAACTGCTATCTTCATTATGATAAATCAACTACAATCTTCACCATTCATGTTTGTGCTTTCAACCCAAATTTGGCCTTTTTCAACATTCAATGTCCCAAAATTCTGACTAAACAATTTTAAATTGTTCTAATTTTAAAACAATTTTCTAAACGAAGAAGGGTTTCTTAAATGAATTTAGCAAAAGAAAAATTTTGTTGTATTTCTTTATTTAAACTGATATATACCTAAGATAAAACATAGAAAACAGGGCATAAATTAGTTTAACCCTTTCAGGACTAAGGTAAAGATTTTTCCCATTTTAAAATTGGGGATTGTCCTATTTAACTATAATCTTATCTGCAGTTTTATGCTCGTACAGAATGTCAAAAAAAACACCTATGCCAAACACAATTAATTGAAAGGGAACTTTTAGAGAAAAACCTGTCAAATCAATTGGCGCCAATGATAAAACATTCGAGGGCTGAATTCTTATTCATATTACTTATATTCAGCTCACATTACTTTATATATTATTCTGTTTTCTCACATATTTTAAGTTACTTGGATAAAATAAATTTGTGCAGTATTAAAGTTTATATATATATATATATATATATATTTGAACTAACAAAAACAATGTCTACTAAAATGTGTTCATTTAGGTTCGGAAATTAACAATAGAAACGATTGTACTACTGAAATCCAAAAGAGAATTACTATGGCTAATAGGAAATACTAAATGCTCATGGAATACTTAAAATATATGAAATCAATTAAGGGGCTCTACATTTTTCCACCCCGGACAAAAAATGGAAAATGCCGCCCTCTGTGCAAAGCAAAAAATTTAAAAAGGTAGATTGTTCCTATGTATATGAATATGTATATACACTCACTTCCAAAAGTTGAGCACGAAGATGTAAAATGCAAAAAAATCAACAAATACTGCTTTGATTGACACAAAATTTGGCAGGAAAGTAGCATATATATTTATACATAAAACAAAATCAATAATTATATACAGAAATGAAAACAATATTAAATTTTTGTAAGTCATCAGATAATGTCATACTGGAGACTTAAATAGAATTATGTATAAAGCGAAAATAAACAGCATAAAAGGAAAAAAAGGACATTAATAGGGTATGTGATCACCCCTCTTCTGTATGCAAAGTTTACATCTTCTAACCATGCTTTCAATTAGGTGGTCAACCACCACAGAATTAAGCAATCACCATTCTTCTTGTAGAGCAGTTTCCAGCTTAATAAGAGTGGCTGGAGGTGGCAAACGTGAAGATACAGCACGGCAAAAAGAGCATCAAAGATTTTCATTGGGATTAAGGTCGGGCGAATATGCTGGCCCCGCCATACGCGCAATCCCCTTTACTCTCCCGGTAGTCATCGACGATGTCAGCTCTATTGGGACGGGCGTTATCATCCATTAAAACAAAGTAGGGCCAACGCTGCAGCGTACATCTCACAATGGGTTCTAGGACTTCATTTCGATACCGGACAGCCGTCACGAACTCGTTTAAGGAGGGCAGTTCGTTTGAATCCTAATAAATCCCGCCATACCATAATCTTCCGCATGGAATGCGTGATTTTCGGGGAATTTTTGGGGCGATTGCGTTTCCGTTTTTCGCCATATCCTTATACGCTTGTCATTTGGGTCCAGAGCAAATCTTTACATCAGTAAACATGATATTGCCCCAGTAAAAACAGTTCAATTTCCACGTTCCTGGCACCACTTTAATCGTGCCCCTCGATTGGACGGATAGAGGGCAGAAACTCAGGTACCCGGGCATACAGTCCATTCATATGTAATCTTCGGCGTACGTGCTGCAGATATAGCCTTACCCAAAGGACTCTGTAACCATAGATGTCACCCTGTGGGGGTCGCCTGCGATTCCGCTTGGGTAAGTAGCAATATATTGATCTTCCGCGGGGGGTTTTAACCCTTGGGCGACCACCACGGGGCCCGGACAAATTTTTCGTGTAGTTTGGAATTGTTTCCATTAAATTACAGAAAGAAGAACGTCGAAGAAAAAAGCAACATCGTCTGCTTAATGCACCCACAGCACTCCAGCCCCAGAATCTTCTTTCGTTTTCGGAAGTCCGAAACACGTATGTCTTGAAAACAAAAGTTCGAAAGAAACATCTTCCATCAGCACTTACAATCAACTTCTGAACCCTTCATAAAGCTGGCTTCTTATAATTCTTAGCACGATTGGCTGGTACCTAACATATTTGCATACTTCCATCTACCTCTGCAGCGAATTGCATCCTCTTTAATTCTGATTGGCTTCCGGAAATTAACATTTTCTTCTCTCTTCGTGCTTAACTTTTGGAAGAGAGTGTATATATGTATATATATATGTTTGTATATATATGTGCAACTTATTGGCCGAGTGGTATAATTTTCGAATGTTAGCAGGTTTTCATGAGACATATTTTTATCTTCATATGACACATCAAAGGCGTTACGACAATACAAAAGATAAATAAATGAAATAACAAATTCACACCCAATATTATTTTAGAAAATATATCAAATTTTTTGCGACAAAAAAAATGTATATATATATTTTTCAAATGCAATCCAAATGCCGTCCTTAGAATTTGCCGCCCCGGGCAAGGGTCCGGTTTGTTCGGCCTTAGAGCCGCCCATGATAAAAGTCTTTTAAGATCGGTATTAACTTATGCATATGAAACTTGGTCCTTGTCTCGAACAGATGAGAATATAATAAGTATCTACGAAAGGAAAATTTTAAGATTTATTTTTGGAGGAATTCAAGGTGGTGAAAGAGATAAAATTTTGAGCTCTATCAATCATGTAATGAATCTGATATTGTTAACTTCATCAAAATACAACGAATTAAATGGGCAGGCCACGTTGTCAGAATGAATGAAGATCACTCCACTAAAAAAGTCTTCAATGCTCAACCAATTGGTACACGAAGAAAGGGCAGGTCAAATATTAGATGGATTGATGGCCTAGAAAAGATATCTTGGTTTTAGAACTAAGAATTGGAGAACACTGGCAGGAAGAAGGTTGGCCTGGAGAAGGCTTCTTGAGAAGGCCAAGGCCCACCCTGGGCTGTCTAGCCACTGAGGAAGGAAGGACTAAAATGGGTTCAACTCATGTGACATCATAGTCACATAATAATGACAAGCACGTGTTTTTAACCAATCAGTTCAAAAACTCATGTGACGCCATAATCGCACGATAAAAGTAATATATTTCCAGCTTATTGGTTAATGTACTTCATTGTTCCCAACATTTGCTCTTTTCAGAAACTTTCTCTTAAAAAGTGCATATGTATCAAAAATAATAAAGCAAATAATATACAAATAATATACTTAAAAGTACATGCATAAAATGAGATTTTAATTTTAATTTTAAAATCTTTTTGAATTTTTTTTCGTAACATTTGAACATCTTAACTTATTTATATAAAATTTGAATAACAGGTACAATTAGTTTAATGTCTGGTTTGAATTCAATGGAGAACATATGTTTCTCTTTATCATGGGATCGCCATCAATTGAGCCCATTACACTTTTGATGCAATTTTAAATAACACACTAATTCAAAGAAAAGACTAAGCATTGTTACTTACTTTTCTTATGATTTTTACACATTTTTCTTCAAAACAAATTAAAATAAACAATTACATACTAATAGTTACTCTTAACAGCTTTATGATCCGGTAAGGGTTAAAAAACTCTTTTTTTTGTTGCACCGTTTACCAAAAGAGGAAAGACTTCCAAGTTTGAATACCAGCGCAAACTGAAGTTTAATTTACAATTTGTGCATAGCAGTAGTATAGAGGTGTGTGAGAAACCTATTGTATTAGTTTTGTCCACGCATAACATTACTGTGTTCATGTCTTCCTTTATATATCTATTGATATATATCTTTTAATATCATTTATAATGAACAAGATCACTTTTTTTTATGAACAGACTGTTGAAGAGCTGGTGGGAAGCATAAAAAAGTACGAAAAGAAAAGCCTCCTTCCGAAAAAGGGGCTCAATTGGTCACCCCTGCTGTAGACAAGCTGCCAGAGAAACTGGATTGGAGAGATGCAGGATTAGTTACGCCTGTCAAAAACCAAGTGAGTACCGATTGTTGATTTAATCTAAAAACCTTCAACTCTCTGTGAAATTATTTTCGGTGTTTTGATAATAAACTTATTATGGCAAATTTTTAGTTAGTATTTATATTACTATTTGTTTCTTCAATTTTGCTGTTTTCATGCAATTAGTTTTACTTAACAATAACGAAACTAGAAGCTATTAAGATAGTTTGGCTACCAATTTTGAAAAAAAAAAACCACGAAAAAATTAACTTGCTCTATAGTTTATTTCAACCACGACTTATATTTATTTTAAAACTTCTGTTAAATTGCCTATTTTTTGATACCTCAGGTAGAGATATATTTATGATTTATCTCTCGAGAAATCAGTTTTATTTGATAAGAAAAGGTATTTAGCTCTTCATCTGTGTTCCGTGAGTATTCTAATCATGAGCCCTTTATTTTACTGATTTATTTAAATACATCACGAGCAAACTTCTTAGAACTATCCGTTAAA
>BMAV01001174.1:0-13484 GCA_019973955.1 Trichonephila inaurata madagascariensis
TAACATTAATGTGACTTCTGTTGTTCAAATTACTATATGATGACAAATAACTTATATTGGATTGAAAGATGTTGTTTTTATCAGAATGCATTGAATTGAATCATCTGTCAAACGGTTTCTAAACGGTTTTTAAATGTTATTCTTTTAAAATGTGACTCTGCGATCGATGAAAATATGGTTAAAATGAGGCCTCTTCTTCAAACATTTAAAATTTTATCTGGAATCGAGTTTAATGTTTAAAATTTTAATTGGCTTTTTTTATTTAAATTTGCTTGAAACATATCTGTTTAAATAAATTCCAGTTTTTCCTTTTTTCAGTACGTTTTGAACCCATATTAAACTAGACTAGAAATTATAAGTTGCATTTAAAAATTTTCTTAAACGCAAAAAAATTGGAGCAAGTTCATTTTATCAAATGATGTCTCACCCCAGTCATAATAAACAGCGTTTCGTAATTCGACTGAGAAAATCTCGCTGAAAATTCCTTGATTGAAAATCAATTGGGAAATAAATTCATCAATAACTATTTCTTTGTCTGGTTTCTCAAGTACATCTTTCTTTTTTTTTCAATTTTGGGGGTTCCTTGTAAAATATTTTTTCTAAATTAAAATGCAAACCTTTTTGATCAGTGGCGTCCCCAAAATATTTACCCTTTACCATCACCGCTGTTTTCCCCATCCCTGTTCTGGATATCATAATCTGGGCCAAAGTTCATGGTACTTTTTCTATCATTTTTAAAAATTTTTTCCCTCTGCTAATCAAAATTAATAAACAGAAAATGCACCTTTTTTTTCCCTTTTTCCCCCGCTTATTGAAAATTAAATCTCTCCACGAATTTTCTTTTGGTTAGTCTCTCATTCCTGCATACTCTTTGCTTGAATACAGGTTGCAAAAAAAGTAAAATCCAAAATTCACAACTTCCCTCCCAAAATTTATGTTTAAAAAAAACAAATGAAAATTACACACACTCATTGCTAAAGCCTATTGCGGGTTAAAACTAACTAAAAACAAATTTAACCGGTTCAAAGAGCTCTCGAGTGGCGTTTTACATACTTTAACGATCAAGTAATCTTTTTTAGAATATATAACTAGTTAAAGCATGATTATTTTTTTATTTTTAATTTGTCCATTTAAATTCATGAAATCCAAATTTTCCATAAAATAACGCATTTCACATTTAACAGAAAATACTTTTAAAAATTTTTGTATTGGAAATATTATTCAAAATTAGTTTAAATTAACAATAATTGTAACCCCTTGTTATAATAACTGACAACCTCAAGCAACAGAAGCGTCCTCTAGTGACCACTTATATTTAGTAAAAGGTCGGGGGGGTGGGTTAGGCCCCGGGTAGCCTGAGGGTTTAGAGCTCGGTCCAGCCCGGGAAAGGCCTAGATTCAATCCCGATCCCCAAATCCCCCCCCCGGGTCCGTGCTCGTTAAATCAGTGGGTTCAAAGTTTTGTGGGATGTCACGAGTGCAGGGGACTGGGGAATATTTCCCTCCCCCACCCATCCAAAAGGGGAGTTGGAGATGGTTGTGTCGCCATCTATCTCCCTTCGGGTTTTTTCACCGGAAATAATTCGTACTTCACCTTTTGGTGTCAAGGCCTAGGCCAACGACAGGCACTTAAAACCCCCCCCACGATAAATTTCTGGCCCTCTTCTGATTTTACGTCAAATGGTGGCTACCCCCCAAAAAACAACAGGTAGGGAAGGCAAATCGCCATAAAAACCGTCCATGCTTTGTCCTTAGTTTCCCTTGTGATATTTGTTTTTTTTTGTTTTTTTTAACCTAACCAATAAAAAATTTTTACACTGGGGAAAATTTATTTTTTTCTCACATTTAGTTTAACCTTTAACGGGCATTTCTATATCAAAAGGCAAACTGCAATCCGTGGATCCCCCTGGGTTTAAAAGCCTTTCTGTGGATCTCAAATGTTTCTTTTTCTCTCTTTTAAAATTCTGAAAGCCTCCGGAAAAATGAAAGATTATACTAAAAAAAAAAACCAAATAGCAATGAAAATTCTATTAGAACATGCATTTCAATAGTGATTATTTATTGTTTATTTATTATTTCCTTCAACCATCAGTAAAATGTATTATTTTCAAAAAAGTTGTAGAAACACGTGTGCAAAGATGAACTGAATTTTCATAGCGTACCAGTACGATAACGGTTGCATCCATCCACATGAAGGACTATCTAAAATCTTGGGGATTTGATATGTCAGGCTGATACACAAGAGAAGGCCATGACGATCGAAAAGTTTAAAATCTCCCTCTGTAATTTTATTTTTTTTAAAATTTGTGGGTTTTTACCCATTAATGAAAACACACCTGCAAAAATCATTCAAAAAGACATTTCCCAGAATTTTATTTAAATTTGAGAATCGGATTAAATAATTTAATGTAACGTACATAAAAGAATGATAAAATGGACTTTTTTAGTCAGTGTATGTTATATAATTGAGAAATAAATATATTTCTGCGCCAAAGTGTTAACCCAAGTGCGTGTGAATGGGGCAGGTAAGTGAGAGAGTGGGGTGGGGGGTTAATGAATGGGGTAAACTGAGGTGTGAGGGTGAGTGAGTTAATGAATGAGGGGAATGGGGCGTGAGAGGGGGGATTAATGAATAATTGACTGAATAAAAGGTTAAGGGAATGGTGACTGAAATTGAAGGGGCGTGAGAAAATTGAGGGGGCGTGAAAAGGGGTGTGTGTGAGGGGGGTTTGTTAAAGGGTGTGTGTGTGTAAGAGAGTGTGTGGGAGAGAGTGTGTGTGTAAGAGTGTGTGTAAGAGAGTGTGTAAGAGAGAGTGTGTAAAAAGGGGGTGTGTAAAAAAGAAGGGAAAGAGCATGTAGAAAAGTAATAAAAGAAATTGAAAAAAAACAATAAAAAGAGAGGCCCAAGGAAAAAATTTTATCTTGATGATAACCTAATACTCACTTTCAGCGTTCTATATATAATCTAAAAATTTCTTAAAAATGGGAAATGAGGTATTGAATTTTAAAAAAACATACCCTCAAATTTAAAAGAAAAAATGCCGGACACGAAAAATTGAGGCAAACCACAAAGAAATGACCCCAAACGAACAAGAAAATGACAGGAATAACCCTCGATGAAAAATAGAAGAAAGCGCCAAAAGATGACCAATCAACATACTACACTTTATTAGACATCCACAATGAAAACATCAAACCGTAATGGGTCTTTAAAAAGGCAATACGTCATCGCGACCCAAACCCCCCGTGACGTTAATTTCTAAACCCCCAAGAAAGCAATTCTTCATTCCATCAACAAAGAAAAAAAGGAAAAAAAAAAGTGAAATATAAAAGGGGGACTACATTAACCACCCGGGAACTGCAGTCGGGCAAAAAATTTTCCCACAGCCCTCCCGGAAACCCGGGTGTTGCAAAAATTGGGTCCTCTCCGTCACCACTGATCCCCCCTTTACTTTAAAAAGTAGGAACTTTTCGGGAAAAATGCCAGGTTTTTGGGAAAAGAGTGAAGTTTTTCACCCCGGGGGGGAAAGCTCGATCTCTCTGATGGGCCCCCTTTCCCCCCCTTAAAAGGACTCGTGTTGACAAGTTGAAGACTTCACCGCAGACTTAGTTCCAGCGTAAATATCCACCGCAAGCTTCCATCCATTCGGGGGCTGTGCACAAATGGGGGATTTTGTTCTATGGGGATGGAGGGTGATTGGGGATTGATCAGAAAATTTTGGGTTTTAATTCATAATGGTAATATAGAGCAATGTCGATGGATTCAAAATTAATTAAATGCTTTTTAAAATTTTTTTTTTAAACGTTGATTTACCTTCAAAAAAACATGAAAAAAAATAAATTTTTTTTATTTAAAGTTAAATTTTTTCCCCCAATGGGGGCTGCCTTTTTTCCCCGTTCAGCCGCCATTCCCAGGCGTATCATTTTTAATGGGGCCCCAATAAGGCGATACCAACGCCAAGTAATTTTGACGTCCGTTTCCCGGGGGGGACCCCGGTTTTGGGACGATGCAAAATTATACTTAGGAATTTAATTTTGGCGAGAGCCCCCGGCTAAACAGGCATAAAAGGGGTCTTTAAAAAAACGAATCATGCGACCTGAACGCTGTCGATTTTTGCATCATGAAAATCCACCGATTTGGCCGGGGGAAAACCCCGCCCCCAAGGGGAGAAGGAACCCAAACAAACCAACTACGCCACCCAGCCGGCAGGGAAATATAAATTGATTATGTTTTTAATTAATTTTTTTACTTCATAAATATTAAAAGGATATTTTTAACATCAACCATTTTAAAAAGTTTAAACAATTTAATATCTATAATACTATGGGTCGTGGTATTTACCAACGTCGCACTATAAAGCAATACTGGGGCTACGGCGACGGACCCATATGAACCATGGCCGTGCGGAAAAAAAAATTTGAGCAAACACCTACCCCTCCCTCCTCCCCCAAACTCCCACCCGGGCGGGGAAGTTTTTTGACCATAAGATTTAACGTGCACCAGTTTCCCCTACACGGTGGATCTTCAGTGGCATTAGACTAAACTCATGACACGCCCAACGGGCCCGTGACAATGACCACTAGGCTCGGGCCCCCTTGACTATGTTGTACTGTTTAATTTTTGTTATATGCTGTCCTTTTTAAAATTCAATACACCCCTAAAATTTTTTTTTTACAAAACCAAAATTCAATATCAGTTGGTTATTTTTACCTCCCCCCCCTATCACTTTAAAATTTAAAAGGTGGTTCCAATGCATTTTTTTTAAGTTCAAGGAGGGTTGAGAAATATTGTTCTGTTCCACAATTACGTCACTTAATATTCAATCTTTGTAACTAGGTTGCATTACTATAAAAAAACCATTTTTCATCAGTATAATACTTAAAAAAAAGATCTGGTGTAACATGAGTTTTAAATTAAGTTATATATTCTCAATTTTTGGATGTTGTGCATTAAAGTCATTGATCGGGGGTTTTTTTGGACTTTTTGATTCCAAAACATGGGTTATAGTTCAAACTGTTAAAATATTTAACAAAATTGTTCATTGTAAGCAATAAATCTAAAGGTATTAATTACAAAGATGTACATCTATTCCGTACCTTGACCAGCATTTAAGACTATACCAGGTTTCTCAAACTGGGGGGCTGCATCCTAGATGGGCGTAAGAATATTAAAAAGTAGAAAACAAAGATTTTTTTAAAAAAATTATTAATTTATAAAAGTAAACAAATAAAATACGTTCTTGACAAATCAATTTAAAATACACATTTGAACTGGTATAATACACTTATATAAATGTATCAGTACTGTACAATGCATTTTATGATTAATTTAATACATAGTGAAGAACAAGTTTAATAATTAATGGTCACCCCCATGGGCTTGTCATTTATAAAAATTTTACAAAAATTAACACTTATCTTGATAATTTGTGCGGTTTATAAAATTTAAACCTTTCCTGCCGATTAAAAGTTACACGAGCGTGATTCCCCAATCCCAACGTTTTCCACGTAGACCGTATGGAAAATTTTGGGGATAAAAAAATTAAATAAGTAAAACCTTCTCTGAAATAAGTAAATCCTTCCAAACACTGTCAAGGTCCTTTTTTTTATTCCCCAAAGCCTTCGGAATAATTTTAAGGATAGCGTACACAGAAGATCTATTTCTAGACGTATATATACGAAAGGGGGCAATTAACGTTTTGACGAGTTGTATTGTAAAATTTATATTATTATTAATTTAATATATCATTATTATAGGGTGGGCGGCGCGATGAAAAAGATTAAAAATTGGGTTGCAAATATTGAAAGTTTGAGAACACTGCTATACAACAAACTTAATGTCTGTATTAAGGGGAAATAACAGTAGTTGTTAGCATATTTGAACAAGGCTGTTTTAAACGTGAAGAAATAGGTGGAATTTTTGAAATTAAAAAATATAAATATATTCCTTAATCCATTGTTTGTTTTAAGTTACTGCATAAAAAGATTATTTTATAATATTATATATATAACAAAAAAAAAGAGCTCCCCTTTGAACTATTGAAATTTTAAAAAATTGAAGCATGGTTTTTTTTTTTTGAAATTTGGGATAAAAAAAGGTTTTTTGGAAAACGACCTTCAGGGAAGGGGAAGGGGAGTTTGAGAAAAAATTTTCCCTTTTTTGAACCATTGACCTAGGCTTGAAATTTGATAAAACACTTTTTTGTTGTTCATAGAGAATACGAGAAGTGTTTTGCGAAAATATACCCCAAAAATTACAGGAATATTATGATAAAAGTTATGTTTGTGCCATTGAAAAAACGGGTTTAAAAGGAATTTTAAAAAAAGCTTTGAAATTAGTTTCAAAGAAATTTGAAAACTTGTTTCTCCTTTTAAAAAGGCCTGGGTTTAAAAATTCCCCCCAAAGGGGGTTTGGGGCCAAAAAAAAATTCCTTTTGAGCAAAATTCATTTTGTTTGGGGCCATGTTTTTTTGTTGGTGGGCCCCAAAAAAGTGGGTTTTTGCGCTCAGGGGGGTTCCCGGGACATTTTAATGGGAAAGAAATTTAATTGTTTTTTTTAAATAAAGGGTGAGGGTTAAAATTTTCAAAACTTTAAAGTTTTTGGATAGAATTTTCGTCAAATGACTTAAAAAAACTAGCTTAAAATATAATAAAACCCCATCGAAGCGGGTGAGTTATAGTAGTGACTTTATAACCATGGAATAATAATAAAATAACGTGTTTATAAACTAGCATGCACATGGCAGAAATGAGTAAAAGAAAACCCGCATTTATAATCTAATCCCTCTTTTTTTCCAAGTGGTAATGCTACTGAAAATCGGGTGCGACTTAGAATCGAAAAAACAATTGTTGGATGGAGGAAATTGATTTTCCCCCCCTTTCAAAAGGAAAAACGTAAACATTCATTTTGACCACTTGCATCGATGACTCATCCCATTAAAAAGTTCATCTACTGTATTCAATCTATCAAAACCTTCGTTGTCTGCTCGTATTTAAAATTTTTTTTTTTTTTTGTATAACCTTCGTTTTAATCCCATCAAAAGATATCAGTAATAGAATAAAGACGAGTTCACTATAACACAAGTATAAAAAAAGGATCGTTTATATGCAAAAGCACGGAAAAGAACGGCAACTGAAAGTTTGACACGAATGAAATAAATGTACGTCGATGGCGTGAGCAAAATGATAAAATTTTGCTTGTAAATCTTCAACAGTCTTAAAAAAATTTTTTTTACATTTTTTTAAAAAAAAAGATAATAAAAAATCATTGTAGGGCCCAAAAAGCGACAAGGGTTAAAAAATGGGGGGGGCCGGCACAATTTGGGTCGCTGTGACAAAGGGGTGACAATTATTTTGAAACATGATACTGAGGGTTTAAAAAGAGAAATTATAGGTTCATGTATACATTTTAAAATTTTTTAAGTACAGTAAAAAATTAATTTAACTTCTTATTGTTTCGACTTTTTTTTTAATTTTATATTGTTGTACTTTTTACAAAATTTTTTTTTATTTTCTCTAAAAACTATGAAAAATTTCGGGGTGCCGCTTGAATCCATAAAAGGGCAGATTCGGTAAATACGGTATATTAAACTGCATATAAGCCACTGATCAATGATTATGCTATCATCACTGGTACTCAACTATGGAATAATAAAGCTGTTCAAAAACATAAAAATCGATAGAAATCCACAATCGGTATTGATAATTACAGAGATATACGTCCATTTCAAGGTACTTTAAAAACGACAGATGCCAGATTGTACTATCGAACATTATGACTCAATAACGGCACAAAATAATAGCCCAGTCTGTTAAAATATTTGAACAGAACCAGGACTCTCTTCTTCCCAGCTCATAAACATGGCAAAATCGATAGAGGCTTATTATCCCCCCTTTTTATACTTTTAACCCAATGAAACCCTCTTGCTGTAAGGGGGGGTTTTCGCTAAATTCCCGGGGAACTAATATTGGGAACCACACCCTACGGGGATGGGGCGGGGTGGGGGCCCCCCCGGGGCCCCCCAAAAATTTAAAGGGCGCCAAAACTTTGTCTCTTCCGATAAAGCGTGGCTCGTTTGTTTTATCCTCTCATTTTATTACCTGGAAATTGAAATAATAACGGGCCCCCTTGTTATCGCTCTATCGAAAATCTAATTCTCCCAAAAAAGGCAATTTTGGGAACTTCATTCGACGGAATGTTCCGTTTGAGTTTTGGGAAAAAAAAAAGGGGTTTTTTGTAAATAACCTTAATGTTTGTTGCATAAAAATTATTCAAAGGGTTTGATTTTCATTGAAGGGGGGGAAGAGTCCCCTCAATCCACCCAAAGGTGGACCAACCCTTATTGTACAAATTTCCTGTTTATACTCATTGCCCTTTTTGTATTTATATCATAAAAAAAATTGAAATTTTTTCCCAACGCCACCTTTACATTATAATGGCGTTGCATTGGAAACTGGGAAATATTGGCGATGCACCAAAAGCATCTTTTTTCGGAGCCCAAATTTGGGACTAGGTGACCATATAGATGCTTAAATTTCTGTAAAATCTATAACATCGTCCTTGACGTAATGGATTTTTTTAGTAAGCGTCAGGGGCGTACTACCACCGATAATGATACGGGGGGCCCCCAAAATTACAGGAGCCCCAACGCGAACACAGTACCAGTAACAGGAGTTTTATACGGGGGTCCTCAGAGCTAGCTACGCCAGTGGAAAGCGTTATAAAATTGAGGAGGGGAGAGACCCTCTAGGCTAGGAATGTCAAACTCGCGGAACACAAGCATTTTTACTGTCCGGTCAGTATAATGGCACTCAATAATATATAATAAATTGTCAAAGTTTGTCCCGAAATAGGAAATACAGTAGCAAAGAAAAGATGTCAAGTGACAGAACCTACATATTAAATTGTTCTTATTTTTATATGTGTTTATTATAATGTATTATTCGAAATAAATATATGTTGCTATATGAATATTGATTTCCTTTCGCCCACCTTAAGTTAAACCTTATTTGTTTTTGGGCCCCAACCGAAATTTTACACCCTTGCTCTCGGCAAATCGTTCTAGGGGCTTCACTTATTAAATTCATTTTTTTTCGATTCATTTTAAACTATATCTTATATAAAAAAAAATTTTTACAACTCCGAAAACCTTTTTTAAGAGAAATTCTTTAATGGAAAGTTTAGCTAAAAGGATGGCCAGGGGAATTTTTTTTAAAAAATTTCGGGCTTGAAAAAAAAATTTTGGAAATTTTTGAATTTGCCTGGGGTAATTCATGGCGTCTAAACACAAAAACCCGTCACAGTTTCCCGCCAATCAGTTCATAAATTCATGTGACGTCATAGTCACATATCCAGTTATTAGTTTGCCCGCTGTTTCCCATAAGTTTAAGTTTCAATAAAATAAACTAAAACTCTTAATTTATAACGGTGAATGAACGTAAATTTAAAAATTTTCTTAAGATTTAAAAAAAATTGGGTTTGGAGCTTTTTTTAGGAAATTTTAAAAAATATAAATAAAAAAAATTCTCAAAAAACAATTAAAAAAGAAATATTTAAAACATTATTCAGACTATAACATGAAAAAAATAGAATCCCTTATTTTTACTTTGATTAATTATTTCTTTTTAAAGTTTCTCTTTGTATACGAAATTTTTTTTACTTATTCATTTTATTTTAATTCTCAGTAATAGCTTTTTCAAGGCTTCATTCCTTTTAAAAAATAATATCCATTATTTCTACTTCAACACCCTTCTAAAATTAAAAAAGGTAGAAGAAAAAAGATTTTTTTGAAAATAACTTAAGAATGCAAACGATATCGGGAAATTTTAAAATATCGCCTGGATTTATACGGACCCTTAAAATGAAGAGTGAATCGGTACAGCAGAATAGAATTTATCCGCTCTTGAAGAAAATAAAAATAAAAAATATCGTATGATTCAATGTGATGGAAGAAGAAAAAAAAAACAACTAACAATAATAAAGCACGCCTCAGAAAAAAGATAACGTTTCATTGGAACATCTTCACTCCCGATATCTTGAAAAAATGGCAAAAAAATGCACTTAGAAAAAAAACCCTTTTTTATTGCAACAAGAATACAAAAAAAGGGAAATACAAAAAAAATAAAATAAATTCAATTCAATGTCGTTCTTCGATAACAATTGCAGTTGGGATGATGGCAACTCGAGAAACGTCGTTGCTATGACCATTATTCGAATCGTTACCAGATCACGCTGCGGAAATAGAAAAGGGCGATTTTTCGACTTTTAAAAAACAGAAATTTTTCGAGTTTTTTTTATTTCATGTATTTTATTTTTTTTTTCTTTTTTTAATTTTTTTTATATTTAAGTCATCTTTCTGTTAGAAAATGGGTGGATAAAAAAGAATAAACTAAATAAAGATGTGTTTCATAATGAAGGAAATAATAGACTTCTAGAATATTTAGAATCTATGATTAATGATATTCGAATGGAAATGAGACAGGTTTTTTTTTTTTTTTTTCTTTTTTCTTCCTCCCCTTATTCGATAAAATGGGAAATAATTTTAAAAAAAAAAATTTTTTAAAAATTTCCCCAAAATTTCCATAAAAAGGGACAAATGAATGGTTCAAAATCACCCAAAAAAAGGGGGTTAAAAAATTCTAAATTGCCCTTTGCTTGTTGCTTGGGAAAAATTTTTTCCCCCCTTTTTTCCAAAAAAAAAAAGGGGGCGGGGAAAAAAGGGGAAAAAACGAATTTAAAATATGCCATATTCATTTTATTATAAAAATGAATTTGAAATACCCAACTTTTTGATAAGAGATGGGCGTTCGCAGTGATTTCGTTTATAAAACAAAACAAAAAAAAAATGGCAGCTCTTCCCTTTATTTATTTTTCCTTTTTTCATTAAAAAACCATGCCGCTGGTTTTTCTTTTTTGTTTGAATGCAGTAATGAAAAGATATTGGATTCATATGCGAAACTGGAGACAGCAGCCCTTTTCTTTTTTTTATAAATATATTGCGAAAACCCTCTCGTTCGGGAATTTGGACAAAACTAATATTCAAAAATGTCAACATTTAATTTCCTTTGCATGTTATGAACTCCCTAAAAAAAATTCGTATATAATGCATATCGGGCCCAGACATATAAAGGAATTTTTGTAATAAAAAAACTTTCAAAAAAGAAAAAAACCGAAAAGGAATGTTTTCAAAAAAAATTTTAAAAGAGTTATAAGATGTTAATTAATAATGGATGGATAAACAAGTATTTTTCAAGCCATTTTGATTTATTTTTTTTTTTTTCGTTTGCTGATGTTTTATCATTAAAAGCCTTTTAAATTCTTAACTAAATTCTGAAAAAAATTCTTTCTTTTTCAGCATAATGTGTTTATTTAACGAAATTTAAAATACTAGAATTAAATTACCATTTTTAAAAAATTATGTATGATAAATTGTATGTTTGCATATTTTAATTCGGTCATATATATTCGACGTCATGAATAATCTGTCTTACAAAATTTAGTTACAGAACGTTTTTTTCTTTAATTTTAAATTACACCAGTAAAAGGTTTAAAACAGAAATACTGTAAAAATAACTTGTTTTGACTGTTAAAAGAAAATTTCAAAAAGCAAAAAAATGAAAAAAAACGTGAATTTAAATTTTGGTATTAAACGAAAAAAAATATTTTGTCTTAAAATTTTTTTTTTTTAAAAAAAATTTTAAAACTGTTGTTTTATTTTTTTAATTTTTTTTTTCAGGGGAAAAACTGAAAATTAAATCATTAATGTTATGGTTAGGATCTAAAAAAAACATCAAAATTTTTTTTATTCATTTTTTTCGTTTAATTTTGCGTTAAATTTTCTTTTTAAACTTTAGATTTATTATTATAATTTCTAGGAAAGAATAAGGTTTTATTTTTTCCCGATTAAAAATTAATTTGTTTTTTTCTTGTAAAAATAACGCAAATGACTGACCTCAATTTTTTTTTAGTATAAACAAAGGAATCCCAATTTTATATTAAGACGGAACTAAAAATCCTTTTCTCTCAGCCATTTTTTTAACTTTTCTTTTTTTTTTTTATAAAATAACTTCTTTATTTAAAGTTACGGAAAATAAAATTAAAAAGGTACCTAAATATATAAAAAAATAATTAAAATATTTAATTAAACTTCATAACAAATTTATTAAGAAATTTTTTAAATATGTCACTGGCACAAGTCGTGATCATAACCACAGCCGGCAAACCGGAACTGAACCGAAAACCCGGAAAAAAACCCTTATTTGGTTTTAAGAAAAACAGGAACTGAACCGAAAAAATATCGGTTTTTTCGAATATCTTCAGTCATTTTTTTCTGAAACCCCCATCGATTTTTTTTAATTTAACGTCAACCATGTAATTATCATCATTATACATTGTACATTCGTGACGGACTCCCGTTTTTTTATAACATGTCCTTTTTTCTTTGGGGCCAGAATAAATTTCTTTTCCCAAACCCAAACCCGAAGTAAAAACGTGAAGGAAAAATGCAAAAAGGGCTTTTAATAACAGAAGTTTAGGAAGCATGGCATTTGGGGAGTGTTATGTTAGTTCGTGTGGGAAGTGTGAAGAGTATTTCAAGAAATTAAGTGACGTCAAGAGGTACCCCTGACAGAGAACCCTTGTTAAGGTGCATACCCTTGCACGCCAGTGAACCCAACTTCAGCTGGATAGATGGGGGAGGGTTTGGGGGGGGCTTGGTAGGAGTGACCATTTAAATATTCGGGTCTGTGATCGCATTGAAATTGAATTGGGGAGTTAGTTATTCATAGTGGTCGGGGTTCATTATTTCGATTTATATATTGTGTGTTTAGCCACCGTAGATTCTCCTACATATTGTTATCTAATTTGTTATTGGGGGTTTTAAATTAAGATCTTAATAAAGTAAAAAATTATGGCAGCTTCGTTCTTCATTTTTTTCCTCACCCAGCTCACGCTGATAAACTAGGAGAAGGGCACCCAAAGGGGGGGCGTCCTTCAGTTGGCCCCCCAAAGGGGGAGCCTAGGGGGCTGGAACCCCCCCAAAACCCTTTATTTTTTTCCCATTGATTATAATTTTAAGTATATAATAAGTAAATTTTAAATTAAATATTTGTTTTAATGATTAATTTTTTTAATACAATTTTTTATTCAATAATTAGTTTTACTGTTTTTTTTTCCCCAAAATGACAAAATCAAAAGGAGCATGATAAAGAATGGAGGGGCCGAAACTGGACCCCCTTTGGAAAACTTCTGTTGCCACTGGCGTCCTTACATGCTTCTCTATCTCCTGTTTTGATGTTCATATCTTTTCTGTTTCATTTTTTGCTCAAAACTACTAGTAGAAAATAGATTTTATTCAATTGAATGAACACACAAGTATAGATGATTTAAGGTAAGAATGTACATAAAATTCAGTACATTTGGGTCTGGGGCGAAAAAAATTGGGGTTTAAGCGCTGCTTTTTACTGGGCGTCTTGGGGCCTTTTTCT
>BMAV01001175.1:0-18604 GCA_019973955.1 Trichonephila inaurata madagascariensis
AACCGAAAAAATTTTTTTTAAAAATTTAAAACAAAATTACTTTTTGGGTAATATATTTTTTTCTTCATAATCTTATGAAATTTATTTTCTTATACGAAGTATATTCAGTCAGAAGAAATATATTTGATGTTGCGACAAAACCATCCTGTGATGATATGTCTTTCGGATCGCGTGCTAAGGTGGGGGGTTATCAAAATGATGAGACATATTGGGTTCTTAATACAATTTTTTATTGAATAACTTATATTATTTCTAATTGACAACTTTCTTAAAGTGAGTTAACCCATTAAACCTTATATTCAAGTCAGATCACGCAACTAGATCATTTATCTTAATTATAATAAATTAACAGATTCGTCTAACTTCCTATACAAAATATTACCTTTTTTTGTAGAGTCCCTTCCTTCCCCAAATTGAGAGAATACCTATAACTTAATTTTAACTACGAAGATTCAGACTTCTTTATATGAACGTATCCTTCTTTATAAGACATCTAACTCGTGATCAGAATGATTCCACACTAAGTTATTTTCTAAACTTGCCGCTTTCTTATCATAAAAGCTTCTATCCTTTAAAGTATATCTCATTTACCTATTCTATTCGTTTTGTCTTCTTGGTATTGGGTTGGAAAGGTTTGCCATTAATCGTGGTCGTCAAAGAACATAGGGTTATGTTAAAGCAGAAGGACGCGAACGTCTAACCCCCTCCAAAGAAAAACGTATTTCGAAGGGTTCTCAATGCCCTTAATAAATTACGTGTATAAATCTCTATTTCTGAATTCTTCGTTTCTGAGTTTATTTAAGTTTAATCTTAAACCCTCTTTTTTAACTTTTATAATTTCAATATTTTATCTTGACTTTAATTTTCTACTCATCTTAGAATTAAATTTAATATTCAATTTAAATTTAAATTTAAACTCGTGACAATAAATTTTACCCCATTAACTAGGCCAACATTAATAATTACTGTTTTTAAAATTCATCCCCACTCTCACTTTTAACATTTATACTTAAAGTACTATACACTTTAAATTTTCTAAAAAATTTTTCTGGGTGCGAACCCAAACTTTGCATCTTTATCATCACTGCATATGGAGCTGGATTTTCCGCTCCATTTTTTTTTTGTTGAAGTTATTTATCATAATTTTCAGGGTCTGTCTCCTGAATGAAAACTTTTCTAGTCATTGTTTCCAATCTATGTTTACATAATATCAATTAATTTTACATTTTTATTCATTATATATTATTTGTATATCAATAAATTTCATCTCCCTCCCCCCATCTGGTTCCCAAAAAATCCCAATGAGTCGCCATCCCTTGTGTTTTTGTTAGTGCCCTGACTACGCCGCGTTTTCCCGAACCAGATGCCTCATAATATGTCAATACAACAACATATATATATACACATATTATACAATTACAAACATTTTTTAATAAACTATTATAACAAATAACCAAAGGAATTTTCGCATCTCACGAAAATCATACATCGAAGCAAACAAAATTTTGTAATTTCAATTGTTTTCTCAGAAAAAAATTTTAACAAGTCAAAAGTTCCAAAATAAATATACACTCATTGTAGTGTTTTAACTTTTGCTGGCTTATAACTTTTAGCACCGCCGAGACTTCTTTCTTTGCAATAATTCTTCCGACCACTTGTTGGAAGATCATAAAAAATGAAACAATACAACCCTGATTTTTATATGTGGTCTCCCACCATTAGTCAACGATGAGGTGCTACCACTTTTCTTTCCTCGGCTGACTGGAATTTCTTGTTGTAGGGCTTGTATCTCCTTGTCGCCCTTTCTTGATTTCCCTGTTGTCTCCTTGGCTGGTCGGGATTCCCGTTCTGTTCTCCGGCGTGGCCTCAGATTGTACGGGTTTCATCTGGAACTTCAGTTGATTCTCTTCTGTTCTTCTTTCTACTTCTAAAATAGTACTGGATAAAAAATTGTCTTTTTTTTGGGCTTATTGGGTTCCCTTTCTTCCCCTTTTTCTTTGTGGCCCATTTTCCCCCCTCCCCCTGATCTTTTAAAACCCCCCCAAATTAAAACCTTTGCCCTTTTTATTTTTACTTTCCCCCCAAATAAAACCGGGGGAAGCGATCTGACCAGTGATCTGCGTTTATGGGCCCCTATCGGGTTTTTTATTTTTTGATTGGCGACCAACCCCTTTTGCCTCAAACCCGTTTCCCGAGATTTTTTTTTCCCCCTATTGTGACCTTTTTAACCCTTTGGGATGTTTTTTTCCGAAGTACAAAATTTTCCCCGACGATTTTTATACTTTTTGGGGGATACCTGTTCCAAATTCGACCCCCACATTTCCTATGGATATATTCTTATTTGATCTATTTTAAACCCGTTAATTTTTTTCCCGTTTTTCCCAATTACAATTTTATTTTTAAAATTTTCCCCCTTCAAAACCCTCTATAAGGCCCCTTAAAATTTTTTGTTTAAATTTAGCGCAATTTTGTTGGCTGCTGAATTTAAAAGGGGTTTTGTTTTTAAGCCCCAATCATTTACCTTTTTTTTTTATGTCTTTTCTACGTCTATTATAATATCTTTCCCCCCTTTTCCCTTTTAAATTTTCGTACTTATCAAAACCCCTTAAATTTTTTTTCGATATTTTGTATTTTGAATTTTGAATTTTCCCGAGATCTTAACTAGTTTTGAAATTTTGTAATCAATTTTCGCCCCAAAAAAAATTTCCGGGAAAATTTTTTCCCGTTTTTTTCTTTTTCACCGCCTTGCAATAGCGTGGCCCAAAGTAAAATTGATCCCGTATCGTGTTGATCATTAACATAATTTAATCATTTCACTATATCTCAATTAACTTTTTCCCAGTCCATTTGCTTGTGGTCGATAGGAAAAAAGCTTCACATGCCTTATCCTAATCCTTTAAGTGCTAAAAAATTTCGGATATAAATTGGGGACCTTTATCACTTAAATTTTACAGAGCCCATAAGGGATAAAAAGTTACCCAAAATATCCCTATTATACGAGATGGGGCCCTTTTTTAAAGGGGTAAAACCAGCCCATTTTGAAATGATCGGTTTTAAAAATATAGCGTTTGTCTTATTCCCCAAAAGTCCGGGCCCTTTAACAAATTAACGTCACTATCTCATTCGGATAATTTTTTTAAAATTTTGGATTTAATCGCCCTGGGTAAGGGTTTTTAGTTATTAACTTGGCAAATATGGCATGTAAAACCCTTTTGATCAAGGGAATTTTCTCATGTAGGGGGAAAAAAAAACCTGAATTTTATGATACTTTTTAAATTTTCCCCCATGTGTCCAGTTTTGGCTTGTCATGAAATTTTCATTTTTTTCTTTCCCTTAAAGGTTTTTGGAATGTATACACACACCTAATGACGTTGCGTTTTCGCAAAAAAACAATCCTTAAATTAAACGGAAATCGTGGGACCAATTCTCACATATCTTGCATTAACCGAGTTATTTTCCCGGGTTTTTCTAAATATCTATAGATCTGATAATTTGGGTCATTTTTTTTTCTGTTATTAATTGTTCCCGAAGTAAGTACTAAACCCTTTTGTTTATGGCAAAATTTAAATTTTTATCCCCAAATTTAAATATTTTTCACATGCTTTTCAAAACATTACCCCCTTTTAACCTTTTCCCCGACCCTTTTAACTGAAAAATTCCCCCTTTATCTATTATTTTCAACCAGCAAATTTTTTGGGTTTAAAACTTTCCCGTCAAAATCAATGGTCTTTGCCCCACTTATAAAATAAATACCTAGAAAAAGGGGAAAAAAGTTCAAAATCCGTCAACACATGAAATGACCAATTTTTTTTCAATTGTCTGATGAAAATTTCCAATTCTACAATCCCCATGTTTTGGCATTTCGCACCCTGTGTGTTTTTTTAAACCCGGGCTCGGTTTTTTTAATTTGCTTAAAAAAAATATTTTCTATATTCTTTTAATAAAAAGTTTATCTGCTCCCTTGTCCCATAGCCTTTAAAAAATGTGTTATTTAAAAAAAAAGGGAAGGGTGGGGGAAGTTCTACGGGTGATAAAACATTTTCGGAGAAAGCTTAATTGTTTCTTTTGTCGTCGGGTTGATCTTTTAAAACCCCAATATTTAATCGTCCCCTTTTGCATCCCATCGCCCCGAGAAAAATTTTTTTAACCCCTATTTTCCTTTTTCCCCCTATTAAAATTATCATTTCGGAAAAGGTAACCCCTGTTGTTGAAACTCTGATCACTTTTTTTGAAATTTTTCCTCGAACCTCCCATTACTTTGGGCGGCTATTCTCATAAAAATTTTTTCTACTGTTATTTGGTCTACGTCCTACTTCAGAATTCCCCCCAGTTTTTTTACCTTAGCATCAAAATTTGGGATCCCCGGGATTTTTACCTCGTCTTTTATATTATCCTTCTGTGAACCCCTTTTTTTTTTTTAAGAAACCCTCTTCGAATTTGAAAAACTTCCAAAAATTGTACCGTGTTTTGTGGATTGCGCACTTTCCCACATAATCCTGGGTTTTGGTTCGAGTCGAACTAAAAATATGATCCACCAACCTTTTGCTTGGGAAATTTTTTTAAATTTTAAACTTCTCTCTTTTAACAAATTATAAAGAAATCAGTGGGTTCCGATTTCTTCCCCGGGACGCTAAAAATTTTGATTGTAATTTTTCTTTTTTTTGGGCCGCGGGAAAAGAACCGGGCCCTTGGGGGTGCGCCCCAAATGTGGCTGTATTTTTTCACTAACACCGATCCAAAAAAACGGTACCAATCTTTAGCCTTCCCCGGGGATGACTTTTTAAATTTAAACACGGGAATTTTGGGATTTTCAATAACGATGTTGTTTCTATTGTTTCGATAAAAAATCTGCAAGGCCCCTGGGCCCCGAAAAAAACATTTAGGGGTGGGTTTCCTCCCCCTGTTACCCAACCCCGAATTATAAAACGTTATTGCGACATAAAAAACCCCTCCCCGTATTTACTAAAATTTTCCGGGTCCGCGAAACTAGAGGGGGGTGGGGTTATCAAAAATGATGAACATATTGGGGTTTTTAATTTCAACTTTTTTTTTAACATATTTAATTTTAAGACAACCTTTTTTTAAAGTGGGTTTAAAACCCCCCAAAACCCTTTTTTATTCAAATCCCGATCCGCCCAAATAGATCATTTATCTTAATTATAATAAATTAACAATTCGTCTAACTTCCCATAAAAAAATTACCCTTTTTTTTAGAGTTTTCCTTCCTTCACCTTTAGAGAGAATACCTATAACAATTTTAAACGAAGATTCCCAACTTTTTTTATAATGAACCTTTTCCCTTTATAAGACATCTAACTGTGATCAGAATGATTCCCACTAAGTTATTCTAAACTTTTCCCTTTCTTATCATCAAAAACTTCTATCCTTTTTAAAATATATCTCATTTACCTATTCTATTCGTTTGTCTTCTTGGTATTGGGGTTGGAAAAAGGTTTTTTCCATTAATCGTGGTCGTCAAAGAACATAGGAGTTATGTTAGCAGAAGGACGCGAGAACGGGCCAAAAGAAAACTTCCCCCTCTCTGTTCAATTACTGCAATTATTTTAATTACTAAAAAATTTGAGAGAAATAAAATTTTTTTTAAATTTAATAATTTTTTTTTTGGGAATTATGAAAATTTTTTAAAATACCCCAAAAATTACTTACTTTTTGAAAAGTTAATGATTACAAAAATTTTTTTTATGATTTCAAATTTTTAATTTTCCTTAAAAAAAGTAAATTTTAAACTGTTTAAATCCGTAACATGAAAAAACCCTTGAAAATTAATGGAACATATCACTCAATAATCCCGGTCCCAAATATAGATCAAGCTACTTTCTAACCTTTTTTGGGGTTTAAACCCTTTGTACTAACTTTCAAACGGCACGTGTCAAAAAATTTTTTGATAATATCTTGCTTGGTTTAAAAGTTAAAAATGGTTTTAGTGAAGCAACTGTTTTGGGAAAACCCTGGATGAAAAAATTTCGTGTTTTAAAATTTCTTTTTGGGTGGCATATTGAAACAAACCCAAAGACTTGGTAAAATCCGGGGCTCTGCCCATCAGCAACAATGATTAAAAAGGGGGGTGTATGCTTGGGGCTTTTAAAAAAGCTACAGACACAAACAACGCTAACCTTCCCGGGCACCCGGGAAATTTGGGTGTCGTTCCAGAAAAAAATCAAACAGGGCCATAAAAAAAAATTTTAGCCGATCCAAAAGAAGTTGGTTAAAATACCAAAAAATTTAAAAAAGGTATCAGAAGGCAGTGTATTCACTATTTTGCATGATCATTTGTCAATGAGAAAGCTGTGTTCAAAGTGGGTGCCATGTTTTTCATTGTCGATCAAAACAACAACGCATCGACAATTCAGAGCATTGTTTGCAGCTGTTTAAGTAAAATAAACAGGATTTTTTACTTAGATAAGGGACAATGGATGAAACATGGATCCATTAATACACTGCTAGCTACCGTAAATGCAACACCAAGAAAGACAAGAGATAGCACAACAAAATTTATTTTGTAGATAACATGTTTTGACCAAGCATCAAATGATTAAATTTATAGACTTCTGTGAAGTGTGGTTCCTGCCAGAATCAGTAGCCAGAGTAGCCGCCATTATTGGAGATCACCGCTGCCACACGCCTCGGCATTGATTCAAAGAGACTTTGGATGTGTTCTTGGGGTACAGCAGACCAAGCAGCTTCCACACGTTGCCAAAGTTGATCTGGTGTGGCAGCTAGGGGTGTAATCTGGGTCAATCATTGATCAACCCTGGACCACATGTTTTCTATCGGTGAAAGATCCAGAGAGCGAGCCGGCCAGGGAAGCAATTCATTCTGATGATTGACGAAGAACCTTTGGACAATGCGTGCCACGTGTGGTGCGCATTAACCTGTTGAAATATGGCTGTGGCCAAGCCCTGAAAGTTAGGAGGGACAACTGGCTCCAACACCTCGGACATGTAGCGCTAACTGTTTAAAGTACCGGCAATGCGTACTAGAAGAGTGCGGGAGTCATATCCAATACCACCCCATACCATAATACCCGGTGCAGGGCCAGTGTGGTGGTGCATAACGCAGCTGTTCAGCATCCTCTCTCCACGGTGTCTTCAAACTCGAATCCGACCATCGTGATGTTGCAGACAGATGCGTGACTCGTCAGTAAAGACAACTTCATTCCATTCTGCCACCCACATCCTTCTTTCATCGTACCATTGGCGGCGGAGACGTCTGTGGTTCTGCGTCAAGGGTAGACCAAGCAATGGACGTCTTGCGGTCAGACCCCTCTGCTGTAAACGGCGTCGAATGGTACGCGCAAATACTAAATGATGCGTTACAGACTCAATGGGCTGTGCTATGGTTCGTGATGTGACTGAGCGATCCGTCACTGCCATGCGCACAATTTGCCTGTCCTCACTTGAAGTTGTGCACTGAGGGGGATACGATCGACCACGTCGGTCCGTCGTACCCTCCTGCATCCAACGGTCACATATCCGCATTACAGTTGTTTGGTTTCGTCCAACACGACTACCGATTTCCCTGAAAGATAATCCACAATCTCGGTAGGCTACTATCCTTCCTCTGTCGAACTCCGTCTTGATAAAAGCTGATCGCTGTTTTCTAAGAACATAACTGATCTTTTTTGAAAACCACAAAAAAAACACAATTGCCGAACTTGAAATCGTCGAAATCCCCCAAGCATTAAAAGCTTTGGGGCCACAGGCGAGCGTGATGTGTGTCTGCGCTGAAATTCTAATTATTTGCATATCTCCCCTCCCACTAATGCATGTTGAAAATTTGGTTATTTGATCTTCCTTCGGGTGTTGATTAACGGGGCCAGCAGTGTACACGCCTGAATAAAAAATTTCGTCAGCGCGGATAGCAGCCTGTAAAAGCTGTCCAAAGCGAAAAAAACCAAACGTCAGCTGGCAAGGCTAGGGTTCCTTTTTGGGATGTACATGGAATTTTATTTATTGACTACATTAAAAAGGCAAAACAATTAATAGTGAATATTACGTAGGTTATTGGATCAGGTAAATGAAAAAATTAAAGAAAAAGTCCTAAAATGAAAAGAAGAAGAATTGTTTCACCAAGACAATGCTTTTTCCACAAGTCCATGAAAACAATGGTTAAATTAACGAGTTACTCTTCGTTATTTTTTTCCCCCCACCGTACAGTCCAGATCTAAGTAACTACGGGATATTTGCAGACCAAAAAATGTTCGGGGAAAGCGGTTAGGCTAAAAATGAAGGTGATTGACGAAGTTGAAGCCATTTTGAGCTCAAAGACAAATGTTTTTGAAAAATGATTAAAAAAAAAAAAATAAAAGTGCATGGCTAAATGCATCACCTTGAAGGGAATATCTTGATAAATAAAGTTCGATTTTGCCTAAAAGTTGTTGTTTATTTGTTAGACTCGGGACTTTTTGAGTGATGTGTTAATGAAAAATTATATTATTTAAACAATGACTAAATTTATTTTCATATATGAAATTAAAAAAAAAATTAAAAATTACTTTTCAGTCTAATTTATGATTTCCAATTTAAAAAGAATTATCTTTAGTAATGTCTGCCTTGCCTTTAGTTGAACATTAAACAAATGCCAATATTTTCAACTAAAGAACATCATTAGATTTTTCATAAAACATAATTTATGCTAATTTTTTATTTTCTTCTTAGGAAACACGTTATAATTAAAATGATAATTTTTTATGTAAATCCCCTTCCTAACAGCGAATATTCAGGCCCCCGGACGGGAGCCCTCGACTAAAAAACATCGGCTGAGAGTTCATGACCGTGACCCCCAGGCTACAGCGGACAGCTACTTCATCTTGTTAGAATTTTAAAAAGTTCGAAATCTGCTTGTATGGGGGGAAATTAAACTTTTGAATCCAATTTGTGTATACTGTTTATCGAACATCAAATTATTTTAAAATTTATTAGGACAACTTGAATATTAAAATTTTTTTCCCCTCATTTTCCCTTTTTAAAAAAATCACATTTAATATTGAGTTTCAATTCATAAATACGGTATACTTTCTGTTCTATTCTTTTTTTTTTCTAATTTACTCCATAGGATTACGTCTTTTAACGTCCACAATACGGGAGCATGAAATCTCTTAAGAAGGAAAAGTAAATTTTAATTTGGTCAAGTGACGAGAAGGATACCTGAGTCGACCCACATCTCCCCAACTTCCGTATTACAGTAACGGTCCATTCTGTAGAAGAAAATATTTGGTCCCGATGTAAGTTATCATTAAAAGGGACTAATCTTTTCAAGTTTTTTAAAAAGCAAAGAAATGGATCTGAATTTGATCACTCAATCCATTTTCCAATACTATAAAAAAATTACCTTTTTTAAATTTTATGATTAAAAGGATCTCAAAACAATTTTGAAAACAAATTTCTTTTCCGAAAGAATTCCCCATTCTAAGGAAACTAATTTTTAATTTATTCTTATGACGAAATGACTAATTGGTTTTGTGGTTATTTTTCTCATTAAAATAAAGTTTTTTTTTTATTCAAATATCCAAATTTATCATCATGTTTTATGAATAAAAAGTTGTCATGGATTCTTTTCCAAACCCCTAATTCTCCAGAGAAATCCAAAAACGCCCGTCGTCTGGCCGTGCACTCATCTTCATGCAATCCTCTGCATACACATCAATCGATATTCTAAACAAAAACTCTACCTCCTCCCCCCTTCCCCCTTTTAAACGAAAAGAAAAATTTTCTCAATGCACTGCTTTTTTGGGTGATTTACTTTTTTTTTCCTTTCCCCCGGGTTTTGTTTGTTGAGAAAAATATCATCTCCTCTCTCCACTTACTCACGATCGACTAAAAAATAGCGTTTCTGTTCGTTTAACGGATTTCTTTTTCTTAACCCTTTTCCTCTCCCGCAAAGTTTTTTGATATTTTGTTTCATTTACAAAATGTAGTTACAATGTAACTTTTTTTGGAAAAATTTTATTATTTTTTTATTGTTTCTTAATATATTTAGTTTTTGTTACTTTGTTTCTTTTAGTCTTTGTTACTTCGGGTCTTTACTTTTCAAGTGTCCGTGTTTTTCAAAATAGATATAGTTTGTTTTTATATTTGCAACTTAGATTGCAAAAGGGAAACCCGAAATTAATTTTTTTTTGTTTTAAAACAAAAAAAATTTATGAATTTTTGCAATTTAAAATCATTATTTTTGAAAAAATGGCTGAAATTTTTACATATTTATATTTCTTTTGAATTTTATTTAAAAAACATTTACCTTTGTTACTACAGATTTTACTTCTGCATAAAGTTTACTAAAGGATTTGTGTTGTTGTTGTTAATAATGCTACCTCTGATCGGCAAAGGCCAGATCAAGGCCCACGAAATTTATCATGTTAAAGGGATAAGCGACGCCTGTCGTTAGCCGTGGCTTTGAGCACCATACAGGTGACAGAACGATTTAGCTCGGTTTCACCCCAATTTAGAGGGAGAACACCCTGGGGTGATCAGGGGCCTCCCACCTCTCTTCCCCCTTCCACCAACATCACGAGAGGACTTGCAGCTCGACGGCTATTTAAAGTACCCCCATACCACGACTGATTGATTGATTGAATATTAACGTCGCACTGTTCAGCTACACGAGGGCTTTTGGCGACGGAAAACGTAATTTTGAACCATGGTCAAGTGACGTCCCCCATGCCGCGAAGGCACTATACATTTATAAACATCCATGTCTTCTCCAGGAATCGAACCCAGTCCCAACGGCACAGCAGTCAGCGTCGCTAACCACTATACCGGATGGGCGACTACAAAATGATTTATGTTATTTACGCGTTGAAATATAAGAATCTTCTATACCCCACGTCAACGCGAGTACTTCGAGACTCAAAAGATTTAACGAGAATCAATTTCTTACATAAGGGTCTTAAGTGACATGAAGACTTGAACCCACAACTCAGTAACACTGACCACAAGATCGTGATTATGAGCAAAAAACCAGGTTGTCTTCAAAATAATATTGTACATTCGGTAAGGGAAATATTTACCGATATAGCTTATAACTTTTTTTAATATTAATTATCTTTATCTTGTTCATTAAATAATTATTAATAATAATCATTATTATATTTTCACTGTGCCTTATCAGGATTATATGAGAGTATCACATAACTCGTTCTTTGATAATCTTTCTCCTTTATACTTTTCGTTCCATTTATGTTAACTTACTTATTAGATATACTTGAAGGAACACATTTCCTAATACTGATATATTTCCTATGTATATATATATATGTGGGAATCCAACCGAAATCTTCCAAAAAGATTGGATTCTTCAGATGGCGGGGTTTTTATGGCGTGGTGTCTAAGGGTTTTTAGGGTGTGTTAGTTAATTTTGAAATAAAGTAGACAACATAGTTCAAGAAAGAAACTAGTTGAAAACTAAATAATTTATTAAGGATTATAGGGGAGTATTTACATGGGGAATATTTCAAAAGAATAGGAAAGTTAGATAAGCATATTTCGGAAGAATAGGAAAGTTAGATAAGCATATTTCGGAAGAATAGGAAAGTTAGATCACATTACTTTAAGGGAGGCAATTGGGATTAAATAGAATTCATTATGGTGCTATTAAGACTTACCGCCTGGCGCGGACGAATGATAGAACTCGTTATGGTACTATTAAGATTTACCACCTGGCGCGGACGAAAGTGCGCTGACGCGCGAAACACGACTTCTCTCGACGAATGTTAGTGGGCCTCTGGCGAAAAAGGTTCATGTCGGCGTTTTTAAAAAGGACGCTAGATGGCGTTGATGTGGAATACTGTTTTGATTAGAATTGCCGACCTCGGAAAAATGTGATATGATCTAACTTCTTACAAATGGTACCCTCAAAATCACCCTCCTCTGCGGCTGGTCTCTCAGCTCTTACAATGTGGGGCTAAATTATTTACTTAAAAATTTGGGATTCGCTATAACCATAAATTTTTTAAATATATGAATGTTTTGTAAACCAAAAAATATTGTTCTTTTATAAAAAAAATTACGAAAAAGTCAATGATATTTAAAATTTCCCGGGATCTAAAAAAACATAAAACCAAAAATTTATATTGCTTTTGCATTAACTAAATCCCAAACACAAAAAAAAATTCCCCTTCAAAAATCGAAGGTAAAGTAATCAAAATATAAAAATTTTAAAAAAACGAATATAAAAAATTTTAAAAGGGGGTTTCCCCCACATAATACAATTAATTTTAAAAAGGATAAATTGAGAAAGATTAAATTAAAAATTACTATCCAAAATTTAATTTGAAAAAAAATATTTCATTAAACCCTGAGGTGGGGGTGGAGTTCGGTCCTTCGTGATGACCAACCTTTTCCCCTTCATATCTTCAAATTACGTTTTTTTTAAAAGGACCTAAAACTTTGGTCGTATTTTTACCCAGTTCCAAATTGAGCCCTTTTGGGATGGCCAGATCCCCTTTTTTTTGTACATTGGGTTATCTTTCTTTTGCTAGTTTTTGGTTTAGTGTAGGGTTTCGATGTTTTTTTTGGGTCATTCCAGAAATTAGTTTTCGTAGTTCTGTTCTTCCTATTTGTAGATATGAAAGAGGGGGCCCTTTTGGACATAATATTTTTTAACCTCAAATGTGCTTTTGAGGGTCCCAAAAAAAAAGGGGTTTTTTTTTCTTGTTAAATCGCTAAGTGGTTTAGCTTCGTTGAATAGTCCTTGAAAATTTTTGGGAAAAATAACCGGTTAACCCAAAAAAACTTGGACTTGTTTTTTGTTGTTGGTTCGGGGTTTCGGACACTTGTTTTGCGTGATGGTTTAATAGTTCCTTTTTTCAAACGTGCCCCTGAAATTCGATTTTTTTTTTTTGAAGGGCATTTTTTGAATTTAATTTCCCCCCAATTTTTAGCGACTTCAAAAATTTTTTTTTTCTAGCCCTTTCCTTTTCGTCTTTTTCTGGAATTCCGGGATTCCAAATAACGTTCAATTTTTTCCCGTGTAAGATCCTAAAAATTGAAAATGCGTTAAAAACCCCCCGGACTTGTGCTCAGCCCCAAAAGGAATTTTTGTTGAATTCAAATTTCTGGGACGATAAGGACATACTTTCTGAAATTTTCGTCAACATAACGGGGAAAAAAGCCATTACGTAAATCAAATGTAGAATATACCTTTGTTTCAAAGTTCAAAAATCCGTTTAAAGGGGGGGGGGGGAAAATTTTCCACTAGCTTCTGGTTCAACTTTCTGTAGTCAATACCATTCTCGACGATCCATCTTTTTTTTTTTACCTTGATCGGATTTGATATTCCGACAACTCGGACGTATAACCCCTTTTTGAGCCTTTCCCCTTTTTTGTTTATTTACCTCTTGTCTTTGGGGTGCTATGAAAGGGTGGTTGGACTGGTTCTTCGTCTTTCAGAATAATTCTCATTTGCGTTTAGTCTATTTTTCTGCTTAAATTTTTATTAACTTCTCGAGTTCCTTTTTAATTTCGGCAATTTTAAACATGGCGGTCTAGCTCTTCTTGAAGTTTTCGCAGATATTTGCATAATTTGCATAAGTGCTTGATTTTCATATTTGGAAATTTTTGGAAATTTAATTTTTTCCTTCCCCTTTTCTTAAAATTTATGGGATAACCCTTTAAAATTTTTTTAATTTAAAATTTGGAACCGATATTTCACCTGGCTTGCCTCCCGGAAAGTTTTTTTATTCTTCGATAATTTTTTGGGTCCATATTCTTTTTTTGTGTTCCTCCAAAAACTTCGGTACACCCTGTCAAAAGCGCCGTGTTTTTTCTTCTTTCCAAAAAATATTTTTTTTATCGTAAACCTTTCCTTTTGATGAGTGGGGAAGTTTCCTCTGGACGTTTTTTTGAATTTCCGTGACTTTGAATAATTCGTCTGAGCATTGTAGTTTGGGTGTTTTTCGTTTTTTGTTGAAAACCCTTTCCGTGCATTTTTTTACATCTTTGAACTTTTTTCATACTTGGTGAAGGAGTTTGAAATGTTTGTTGAAATTTTGTTGACGCTAAAACTTTTATCTGTTCTGTTATAGTATTCAAATTTTTCTCGGTGCTTCATATCTACGATTTTTTTTCAATGGGTTTGAATTCTTGTTTTTTTAAAAAGGTTCCCCTTTTGCTTCAGTGTTTTTTAACGTCTTCGAATTCTTCGAGTTTTCTCAAATTGAACAGGGAGTTCATTTTTGGGTTTTAAAATACTTTTAAATTAAAGTTTTTCCGTTTAATTGATCCGTTTGATTAGATGAAATTTTCAAAGTATCATTTCCGTTTCAACCGTTGAGTGTATTTAATTCGGTAGAAATCTCCATGTTCTTTGGGCCTTTTGATGAGAAACAAATAGCTGTCGAAATTTTTCTGGGGGTTTGCTTAAAAAGTTTCAGTAGTAAGTCTTTAAAATGTTCGTAAGTGAAGCTTTTAAAACCCCCCTCCCTATGATGGAATATTTCAGCCGGAATAAGCCTAACAGAGCCCAAAAATTTTGATTTATATCCCCGATCTCGCTTGACGTTCGAAAAATTTGATAAAGCTATGCCTTTCAAATCGACGATGTATAAATTTGACACTTCTTTGACGTGAAATTTATATTTCTGCCCTTTGGATGTATCCCCTAATTTAAATTGCGCTTGGGTCCCCCAAATTTTCCCCAAATTCAAGTTTTGTCTTTACGTTTTGTTCTCAAATTTCAAATTTTGTTGTATTCTTTCTTCTGTTCTTCTATGCGTAATTTTTTTTCCTGGCCTTCACCCTACTATCGTTGTGTGTAGGTTTTGGTTAGATCTTCGCCCAAATTTTTCACACTGTATTTTGGTTTTTGGTAGCGTGGTTATGGGTTTTTCAAAAATTTAGTTCTGTGGCTAAGGGGGGGTAAAACTTCACGTCGACCTTTTCCGAGATAGGCCATTTTAAAATTTAAATTTTTTTTTTTTAGTAACAAAAAAATTTAAATAAACTGTCCCCGTTCCCAAAAATAACAATGGTATTACTATAGTATAGCTCTCCAATTAAAAAAATTTTAAGATAAAATTGTGACCAAAAAACATTAAAAAAAGCAATGAAAACCAAAAAGCTTAAAAAAAATTTTAGAAATAATGTTTAAAACAACAGGCGAGCTAAAACGTGCAATACTTTTTAAAACTTAATTATTTTCAAAAAAAAAACTTCTATAAAAACATTTAATATATCAGTTGTTCCTTTTTTTTATAATAAATGCAAAAAAATTTGAAAGTAAAAAAAATTAAAATAAATCTTGTTTTTTTTAACAATTAAATTTTTTACAAAATGAAAAAAAAAATTTAATCATTCGAAAGAAACAATTAAATTGTCACTTGGAAAAACTCATATATATATTTTTTTCACCTAAAAAAAAATATTCGGATCTATCTACATCAAATTTTTAATAAACCACCAATAGAAAGCATAATAATGCTGTCAAAATGAATCAAAAAATTCATATATTGAATGATAAAGTACGCCACTAAAATTGGGTCATCTAATGTTTCATCAATAAATTTTAAAAATAACGATGTTTAAATGAAAAACAAAAATAATTCAGTGTTTTCTTCTAAAAACGGAAATGTTAATTTATTACACAACAGCTGGGGAAAAAAAACTGTTTTTTAACGAGAAGAATATAAGAAAATACTTTTTTAGGCGCCGGTCAAGGTCAACACAACGAGGCATTTCGTTAAAACACATAAAATAGATTCATTACACAAATATACATAACTTGAATATTAGTTTTTAATTTTTAAAAATATATTTGCAAAGAATTTAACGGGGGGTTTAACCAAATATAAAAAAAGTATTTTTTAAAATAAACTCTTTTTCATTGAATTATACACTTTAAAAATTCAAACACAATTTTGTTTTTAACAGCATGACGATGGCCAAAATTTTTCTTTTTGAGATTTTCCTTTTTTTAATGGAACATAATAAAAACATACCCGATACGTTGTTGAAAAGTAGTTTTCTTGGATACGGAGAATTTAAAAGGATGGATCAAAAGGTCATTAAAAGTTTTTTTTATGGTTTGAGAGGCAAACCGTTTTTTTAAATTTTGTCAGCGTCCCCCCTTTGAGCGTTGCCCAAATTTTTTTTTAAAAAAAAGAAGGTTAGTAAAAAAAGTTTTAAAAAATCCCCCGGGGTCCCCCAATTTTTTCTGTGGGAAACCGAAATCTTCCAAAAAGATTGGATTCTTCAGATGGGGGGTTTATGGCGTGGTGTCTAGGGGTTTTTTGGGGGTGTTAGTTAATTTGAAAAAAAGTAGACAAATAGTTCAAAAAAAACGTTGAAAACTAAATAAATTTTTTAAGGATTATAGGGAGTATTTACATTGGGAATATTTCAAAAAAAAGGAAGTTTGAAAGCAAAATTTCGGAAGAAAAGGGAAAATTAGATCCCTTACTTTAAGGGGGGCAATTGGATTAAATAAAATTTGGTGCTATTAAGACTTACCGCCCGGCCGAATGATGAACCGTTATGGTACTTTTAAAATTTACCGCCTGGGGCAGACGAAATGCGCTGACGCGCGAAAAAACTTTCTCGACAATGTTGGGGGGCCTCTTGGCGAAAAAGGTTCATGTCGGCGTTTTTTTAAAAAGGACGCTAATGGGTTGATGGGAATACTGTTTTGTAATTGCCATGGTAAATTGATATGATCTAACCTTTTCAAAAAGGAAAATCCTAATATATATATATACATATTGCGGGAAAAGGGGAAATTTGAGCTTTCCCAAAATCCCCCAAAGGAGAGTTCAAATTACCCGGGTGTTAAAATAACATCTCTTTGATTCTTTTCCCCCGTTTGGGAAAGGGGAATTAAATCCCCGAAATTTTTTTTGAAATAATGAAAAAACGGTCCATTTAAAAGGGGCAAGAACCTTTTTTCCCTTCTCCTCTCCGACGGGGCGCCCGGGCCGGTCCGTGCCATTGGCCCCAAAAATTAAGGCAGAAAGGTTGCAAGTATTTTTTTTATTTTTATTTTCTTTTCTTTTTTTTAAGACCCAGCCAGGACCGGACTGACTGTTGGGGATAAAAATATCGGGGTAAATATTAAAGATTTTCCTTTTCCCAAAAAGAAGTTTTGGTGGGAAAATTTAAAATATAAAATTTTAAGGGTTTTTTTTTTTTTCAAAAAAATTTTAAAATAATTAAAACAATAACATGATTTACAAAAAACTTTTTTTTTATTGTGCCAAATTCTTTTTTTTCCCATCACATTCCAAGTTTTTGGTGAGATGTTTAAAAAACAAAGGTAATAAATAATTAATAGTATTTTTTGTTCTATATATTTGTTTTCTATGTGGACATTTTAGAGAAACCGCCCACTTCACAACTGTAATGGGGGCGTTAAAAAAATGGTTTTAAAAATTTTGGGAAAAAAAGTCAACAAAGTTTTTTTAAAAATTACATTGAACATATCACTAAAGATAGGTTTTACCGTTGTTTTGAAAGTTTTAAATTGAACACCTTAAACTAGATGTTGGTCTACGTCATCTGATTAAAATAAACAATAAAGCTCGTGCATTCTCCGGTGGACGTTCTTCTTCTTTTATCTTCACAAATCCATCAAAAATTTTAATTTTTTACTATATTCTTCTATTTAAATCAGGGTTGCCAATAAAAAACCAAAAGCTGTTCTTTTTTTTTTTTTATAAATTTTTCGGGTTTTTTGCAAATTTTGAAATAACCCGTCTCGTTCACATCCTATGTTCTGTTTCTTAAATAGGGCTTTATATTTTTTGGCTACGCTTGATTCCAAAAGATTCATTCCCACATTGTTTTCGGGTTTTTAAAAAAAATAATTAACTTATTCCCTTCACAGATGTCAAAAGGAGCCTGTAATTTTTGTTAACTGAATTAAAAAACGAAAAACTTCCCAAAATATAATTAAAATATCATATCAAGTTTTTTTTAATTTATTAAATTTTACTGCCTCTTTTTTTAAAATCAATTTTTCTCATTTCATTGTCCTAAATGTCTTTAAAATATTCATGATATTCCATAATTATCTTTTAAGGTTTAACAGCGTCGTAAAAAAGACCATTTGGTAGCTTAAACTTTTTAAAAGGGAAATTTCGGTTTAATTTCACGATTTAGAAGTTCCCACCAATGGGTGAACGAAAATAAAACATATATTTGTTACAATAAACCAGGTGTTTTCAAACTTTTCATATCATAGACCCCTTTTGCCCTGTTTTTCGGTTTGGGGGGCACCCCCGCTTACCAAATATAGAACTTTTTGTAAAATTTTCAACTTTAAATTCTTTTTTTACTGCTGTTATAGAACTACTTACTTTTTAAAATTTCTCTAAAAAATTTAAATGTTAACTGAGGGTATGTGTTTAAAACAAAACACAAAATAAATAAAAAAATTGATACAAATTGAACAAATTTTTATTAAGGAAGGATGAACCTGGTGCCTTCTAACTAATTTTCAACATTTATCAATCTCGTGGTATAACCCCCCCTCGGTTTTAGTTTCAGTCTTTTTCTTTCTTTTTTTTTTAGAGCTTAGAAACCGTACTGAAACCCTTTTCATTTGGGAAAACAAATTAAATATTTTTTAAAAAAAGCAGACATTTTTTTTAAAAACC
>BMAV01001177.1:0-23293 GCA_019973955.1 Trichonephila inaurata madagascariensis
AAAAACGTATTATATACTTAGAATTATAACCAAACGTAAAAAATCAGGGTTTTTGGGGGTCTGGACACGCAGGACCCCTTGTGTGCGCCACAGGGATTTCGGACTAGCCGATTACGATTAAGATTACAATGTTATCTTAAATATTAGAACAAAGAGTTAATAAAAAGGATACTAGAGGAAATTATTATATATATATATATATATATATACAGTAGCGCACACAGGAATTTTTCAAGGGGGGGGCTGGGGTCGAAAGTTCACCAATCTTGTATCATGCTCCTTTTGATTTTGTCGTTTTTCGGGAGCAAAACACAGTAAAAAACTAATTATTGAATAAATATTTAGCATTAATTACTAAAATTAATCATTAATAACAAATACTTAGTTAAATTTTACGTACTATATACTTAGAATTATAATCAATCGGAAAAAAATCAAGGGCTTTGAGGGGGTTTCGGATCCCCAGGACCCCTCCCTTGTGTGCACCACTGTATATATATATATATATATATAGTCAGAAAGCAATTTCGGACTTAGGGCCGAATATAAGTATATATATATAAGTATATATAGTCTAATTCTCTCTCGCGCTCGCTTTCTCTCTCTCTCTCTATATATATAAGTATGTATGTATTAATACTCATTTTATTTTGTTACTGTTAAATATCTGATTTACCTAATAATTTATAAAATTAATTAACCATTATGTAATTATGAGGAAATGGAGAATTCGGAATTAATTGAACACAATACGATTCAATTGACAAAAATCGGTCAAAAAATCAAGTCTAAATTATTTTTCATATGCTTTTCTACAAACTCGCACAATTTTAAAGCTCCAAGTTTAAAAAACGCAGAGTTATGATCACTTTTACGTTTGTTTTTATTCACATTCCTTAGGCAAATCAAAACTTTAAGAGGACTTATCTCAGAAAGATAAAATAACTAGTTTGTATTCATCTAAAATGATAAGGCTATTTTTTTCTATTATGCTTAATACTGGCAAATTTTTCTCACTTCTTGTTAATAGTACATAGAACAAAAGTAGGTATGTATTTTACAATCGAAGCAATTCTAATTTTTTAAAAAAAATAATTGAAGCTAGAACTGACACATTTTTTTAAGGATTTTGAATACACATTCATAAAAAAGAAGTATTGTACAAATATTAATCATTTTATCACAAAGCTCATGCCAACTTTTGCTATACAAAGTTTAAAGTACTTGTAAATCAAATTTCATATATGAACAATTTTTATAGGAGGAATAACATTTTAAAATTCACTTCATAAATTTCAAGTTTATCCCTTAAAAAAATTAAATGGTTAGCATTTTTATGAAATTTTGTTCACGAAATCTCTTTTATACCATACATACACATAGGAAGCAACCCAATTAAAAAATTTGTGTAAATTGCATCAGAATTGAGTTATATCACTTTTGAGTTTTATCAGCAATAGAACACATTTTGTTTTCATAAATACTTAATTATGTAAGATCTTTAGGCAGGAAATAAATACTAAAGGGTCCTAATGACGTGATTACCTAAAGAAACGTATATTGCAAGTTATAATTATGGGAACAAAAGCATCACATATACAATAGAACGTCGTTTATTCGAACGTTTATTATCTGGATTGTCAAATATCCGAACCAGTTCTTTTTTTGTCACCTACTGTATATGAATACGTTTTCGAACAGTGCAATGCTCAGCAGCTTTTTCGCCTGAGGCCAAAAGTGACGGGAAAATCCAAGGTCAGAGATATTTGGGGAATTTTAGTTGTCTGATTTGGTAAACATCTGCGCAGAATATTAGGTCAGTTTGTTTCCGAGTGAAGGGGCGTATACGTGCTCTTTTGTTGAGTTGTGAAATGCTATAGCTTCGAATTAAAAATGCAAAAATTCGATGCACAAGACTGTGCATTTCAAATGCTAAATGAGGACGAGATTGTGACTTTTGTGCAAGAAGAATCCGACCCTGTCGACGATGAAACAGATGAAGACGAGAACAACAACAACAACGGGAGTAGCAAGGGTCCATCAAATGCTGACGCGTTTTCTGCGTTAGAGACAGCTATAGAGTGGTACGAACAACAATCAGAGTGCTGTCCTACTCAACTACTGCTGCTCAAGAGAATCAGAGACCTTGCTGCGAAAAAACGAAAGTGTGCAATGGTACAAAGAAAAATAAGTGATTATTTTCCACAATAAAGGTAAAATTGCGACATTTTGCATCTATTTTGCTTTTCCTTCAAGCACGTTTCCCGCATGGTTATGATTTTCAATATTTGTATAGTGTCCGGTTTCATATATTGCATGGATCGCATTCGGTTTTCTGTTATCCGAAGAATCTCGTATCCGAACGGTGTCCGGTCCCAATTGATTCGGATAAACGACGTTCTACTGTATTTTTTTCCTTTTGAAAATTGCAAATTTCTCTTGATGTCAGGTTAAAACCTTTCTACACTGTATATTATCTTAAAATTGACCAAATGAATAATGCCAAGTACCATTTACAATGCAACAGTAATCTTCTATAATTGATATTAAATCACTCCACTCTATGAAAAAGAATTTTATTTTAACAATAGCATTGCTTAAACATTATTTTAACTGTGGGAAAGATGAAACACATTAAGTGATTATAGATTCAACGCGATTAAATTTTTCAGAAAACAGCTTACATTGTTATGAAAACACGTTAATAAGCGTCAGACAGAAATGCATTAAGTGATAATAGATTCATCGACTGATTTATTTGAGCAATGGTACTTCACACACATCATTGCTCAGAAAATTTGTTCATACTTTACTTTTGGAAGATATTCAACTTACTAAATAATTAACTTGATAACGATTCACTAAACGTAATGTGTAATTAATGCATTTTCTATATTTATTTGGCATGCAGGATTATTTCTTTATTTTGCGATTCATATATTATTCACTAATTGGATTTTATATGTATGAGTGTATTGCTTTCTAAACTGCTGAATTTTAGGCAATGCATTTTAAAACTTTAATTTTATTCATTATTTTGAATGAGGTTGCGGATTGGTACTTTTACCACTGCAGATCTTGTAGATTCCCCGGGAGTTGGTATCCCTTTTTAAAAATAACGAAACTAAGCCCATTCCCTGCAGTTGTGCAGCGAATAATTAGAAAAGCTTTAACGAATGCAAAATCTATTTTTTACAAATTTAACACATAATTAATGCGTCGTTCATAATCACATTTTGTACAGTTTTCAAATATGTTCTGTTAAGAGCAAGAACTCAATTTTTTGTCTTTTAGCTACAAATATTTCAGAAAAACTCGTCTTCTTTCTTTTCCAAATCGAATAAAATGGACCATTTGTAGTACACGATTACACAAGTAATCTTTTTATGACACAAGACAAAACATCCTCCTTTTGAGACCGGATTTAAAAATTATTCGACTCCAGGTTTATTTTAACCCTAAAATAAGCGTAATTAGAACAGTTCTTACACATAGTACATTCGGAATAATGTATGAGTACTGGCTACTTGCTACACAAATCGTATTCATTTTAGTCACAAGGAAAGAAATATCAATGCTCTTGAAAAACCTGTGTAGATTGTAAACGAGGATGTATATAAAACTTATATATAGGTTTAATTTTAAGTAAAAGAATTAGTCCACAAAATGATACTTGATTAAGCTAGTATACTTTTCATTGCACATCAAATGTACTATTTATCAGTATATAATTGAAAATTTTGAATGCAACTTGTGCCTATCTATTGGTCAAGCTTAGTGGTCAAGATAACGGACACGTGGCTGGCGTGTCATGAGCTCGAACCTAGTACTGCTGAAGACCCGCAGTGTAGTAGAGCGAAGTTGAATTAATTTGTTAAATATGTCGAGAGCTCAAACATCTTATCGCTACGTAGTAGGGTAATTAAAAGAGGGAAGCTCAGGTGTCACCCTCGTCATTTGAACATGGTTCGAAATTATGAGGACCATCGCTAAAAGCCCTCGAGTAACTGAACTGTGCGATGTTAATATACACTCATTCACTATGCCCATCCCTTTAAAAAGTACTTGAGAATTGTGTGTGTATTAGAAACGCTTTGTGGAGACTAGGGAGGGGGGAATGATCTAGAATATTTGGACATGTCTCATATGTATCACTATGAGATAAATTGAGCAAAACAAGTAAACAGTATTGGTAGATTTCATTTTCAAATATTATCGGAATCAAACCTGTCGAAATTGTCATTTTTAGCATGAATATATTTTTCATAACACATTCCATACTTTTTACACGATAATTCTTTTATTGAACTTATAAGAACTAATTGTGTATATACCGGATATACAGTGGCGCACCCAAAGATGGGGGGTCCTGGGGTCTGGACCCACCCCCCAAAGCCTTGATTTTTTTTCGATTGATTATAATTCTATAAGTATATAGTACATAAAATTTAATTAAGTATTTGTTATTAATGATTAATTTTATTAATTAATGCTAACTATTTACTTAATAATTAGTTTTTTACTGTTTTGTTCCCGAAAATCGACAAAATCTAAAGGAGCATGATACAAGATTGGTGAACTTTCAACCCCAACCCCCTTTGAAAAATTCTGTGTATTACTGCGGATATACATATATATATATATATATATTATCAGATATATTGTACGTATACCGGATTTGATTTGAGACCACTTTTTTTTTCTCTCGCTATTATTTATATATATTGGAGAGAAATTGTACTATTGTGTGTGTATGGAGTGTTCTGAATTACTTTTTGAGGCACATTTAGCATTAATATCCTTCAGCTAATTAACCATCCTTCTTTTCCATACAAAAAAATTGATCAATTACCCGCCATGGATCCATCGATGGCTTTTCACCCTAGATGACACCTTTTCCATACATCCAGCTCAGTGGTAATGAGAAAGGCACGGAATTTGGCTGCAAAATAGTCTTTGGTGGTCCATTCATTAAAAAAGTAGCCTTTAAGTCACCTAACTCATCCCCGCTCATATTTTCATTTGGCTTGCGACGAATGTTAGAACATAGTTCACGCTGTTGGAAGTGAGACCCTCTTTTGTGTGTTCCATTGACCCCCGATGACCCCGTCGGCGAGCCTTTGACAAGCACGCTCGGATGATGAAGTGTGGGAAAACGAACTTCTGTTCGCAGACGATGTTTATGAACAGGGAGGCTTCTTCGTTGTCAGTTGGATGGAGAGGGTGGCAAGTTGATTTCGGGTGAAATGCGGAAAAAAACTAAAACTCCGAACGATAAAAGTGGTCTGATGGGTAGGGGGAGGGATGTAAGTGGTTTTGAAAGCTCTTTTATGTCCTGGTTTTAACGTGGACTTTTAATACCATGATTGCTTGTAGAGAGGTAATTTCAGGTTTTCACTGTATGAGCGATGTGTGAAAAAAAAAAGTGTTCTGTAAAGCAAAACGAAGTAGAATATCTTGAAATTAGTTTCATGCATGTGGTCAGTTACACATAAATGTACTCATAAGTAAATAAAAGTCACACATACAGTGTGAAGAACACAGTTAAAACACACACATACAGTGAAAATCGTTTAACACGAAACTGAGGGGACAAATATTTTTTCATGTTAAAGGAGATATTGTAAAAAACAAAAAATCCCGCAAATTCAACAAAATTAAGAGTATTAGAGTACATTTTGTTCATAGATATGTGTATATGCATTCATTTAATAAACACCGTTCAAACATTTAGGTAACTTGCTCTCTTTTTAACATGGTTTCATGTGTTTTAAATTATTGTTGATAAAGTAGAGCTGTGGTCTTCAAACTTTTTCGACTCACGGAACCATTAGAACTACACACGGTGTTTTCAAGGAACTCTTCCACACACATATACATACATAGAAGATTATAACTTAAAACACAGTATTTAAAGTAGAACATAGCTAAGATAAACAAAAGATAAAGTGAAAATAGCTTAGATAAACACAATTGCCTGGCATCACAGACTATTCCACAAGTTTTTCAAAGCCTCCTTTCTACAAAACATGTGAAACGACCTCTCTTTTATTTCACACTCCTCTTACATATAGCCTGAGTGGCTGGGGTGTTCCGATTTTCGTTTCGTATTAAGGGGAAAAAATGCATGAAAATACATTGCAGTTTGTTGGAATTGTTGTATTATTTCGTGTTGAACGATATTTGTCTGAAGCGTTTTCGCGTTAAACGTATTTTACTGTATATATATATATATATATATATATATATATAATGCAGTACCAAATTATATTTTAATTTATTATATTTTTCTTATAACACAAAGAATCATGTATGCTTTCTGTTCAATGAGTTAGTCAGAACGCGTTCATTATTATATAATTAATTATTTATAAGAAATAAACACATTTATGCTTATTTATTTAATTCCTGTTTTGGGAAAAAATATTACTAACAGTTTTAAAAACATATATTTTCTAACATATTCGTATTTAAGGTAATTAATGTCCATAAACTTTGTTTAAAACAAAACTATAGAACTATTTTTATTTTCAAAATAATTTTATAAAATACTTCTGCGTTTCTTAGTTATATTCAAGTATATTTGATTTATATAAATTTATTCTTACTGATTTTTAAAAGAATGTTTCAACAATTATGTTAAACTGAAACTCTACAAATATACAAAAATAAAAAGAGCAAGTAATGTGAAAATACATAACAACAACCTTTTTATTCACAATGGAAATAATTTAATTTAATAATGCTTTAATTTATTCGTTTCTAATAATGTCTGCGTATAACAGAAGCAAAAATAGTATTCACTGAATGTGAATTTATGACCTACGAAAAATTATTTCGCGAAAACCCTTGTTTTATAATCTATAAAATTAAATATACTTTTTAGATAAAAATTCAGAGAACAGATTGAAATTTCTATTCATTGAATATATTATCAAGTTTATTTAAAAGTGAAAAAATCTTTGTTATTTATTGATATAATAAGGAAATAGAGCACTGCGTGTGAAAGGAAAAAATGTGGAGTTCGATTATATTATCTGTTTGATATTTTTAGAACTATTTTACCGAATATATAAACATATTTTGTTAACAAAAAAGTGATAACAGTCATAAAAAATAAATAATATGTACTTTAATTATTAATATCCAAATAAAAGAAATATGAACATGATGATAAATATCTAAATAAAAAAAATATGAACTGTTGAACATGACATTAAAAATCCATAAACAATACTTAAGCAATAAAACAAAAGTTTTTGCAGAATTCCTTGAAACATTTGTATTTGAATAACTTTATTTCCAAATATTGCTGCATTTTTTTTTAAAAACTAAGTCTCCAAACGTGATAGACACTTCATGGTGGTACCATCTAGTGTTAATCTCAATACCAAATTTGGGAGCTTGAATTAATTTTTTTAATTCAAGCTCTCATCGGAAGCTAAATATTGCCAGGATTTAATTTTGCCGAGAGTACCTGAGCCAAATTGATACTCCCGAGATCTTTTACATGCCACATATTCATATGACATGCGTGTGTACGATTTTCGTATCCAGAAAATCTATAGACTCCAGCCTTGGTCGAACCCTCAATCTTCGGATGACGAGGCCGGCACGCTATCACTGAGCTACCGGGGACGACATTTGAATAACTGAAGAATTAAATTTTTAATGTTATTAATAATAAATCAGAAATAAAAATACTTAAATTAAAACAAAATGTTTATTTATATGACAATCAATTTACATTGTACTATGAAAATGTAAATATTTTATCATTTTATTCAATTTAAATATTCAATCTATGCATTTTTAATAGGGGTGTCACATCTAGTTATCTTTATCAAAATGTATCAGATACAGAAATTTAAGAAAAATGTAGCATCATTAGGCACATATACGTTCAAACCCATGTTCTGGTCTTCTAATAATAAAATTGTTGAGTTAGAGCTTCGAAATTTACAGACTTAAACCATACCACTTCCCCCTCAAAAATGCCATCTTCGTTTTCTGGGTTTCCATCCTCCAATTATTAATTTTGTTTGTTAAAAAGACATCATGGACATCCACGCAGTCTAGAATTTCTCTGTCCAAAATAGTGAAGGATTTTTATATTCTCATCTCTCATTACGATTTTGGGAAAGATTAAACAATTATCTAGTGGCTTCTCCTGATTGTTATAATAACGAGAAAAAGACGATTTGCCATATTTATTAAAATGCTAATATTGTAATATTATTATTTTGTTACATTGCAATGCCTTATGTGTGTATACATTTTTGTAAAATATTAACATTCATTCGGAAAATCATTTTCTAAAATAAAAAGAAACATGTTTGTTGTAAAAAAGAAAAATGTACAACTAAATAACAACTAACGTAATTATTAATTTGCAACTAAAATAAAGTTTTATAAAGTATTTGAAACGGAAATTGCTGTTTTTAATTGTCAAAACCGTCACTTTGCTGTGATTATTACTTATGAATATTTTATTGAATAGATTTTCTCCATCTTATATTTTATTTTTCATCGCGAAGTTAGCTTACAACATTACATATAGTCAGACAAAATATAAAAAAGGAAAAAAAATCATTGATCAGAATTTCAGATACTTCACGCGGGCCACATATATATGATGGCTATTTCACGTGGGCCACAACAAGAAAATTTAAATTTTAGGAGGGAGGGAGAAATGTTTTTTAAGACCAAGATAATGTAAAAAATTTTTAAAAGTAAAAATTAAAAAATATTAAAACTCCAATTTTGCTTTTTCTGAATTATTATTTTTTATATATTTTCTTTTATTTTTGGCACTAATTTTTTTCTAGATTGGAAGCATTTAAGAATTGCTTCTTCACAATTTCTGCATCTCAGTAAACGGTTTCATACGATAACCAATAATATAACAAATTTCATAGAGTGTCTTTGTTACCGCTGTGACATTATCACTTTCAAAACACTTTTTTGCTGTTGTAAAGATTATTCAAGAAAGCCTATTTATCACCTCTTGAAAGAGAGATTCGAGGAAAAGTGTCATTGAACATGATTCCTGTATATTGGTATTTTTTTTTTAAATACAACACTTTCCAGACAAACAAACAATTACTGAACCATCCTTGTTTTTCACTACAAAATAGTCCAACTTCCCAATTATCTCGAAACAATCTATTTTCTTCGAATATTTTTCGCTTGTAAGATATGAAAGATAGTTAAAAATTAGTTCAACACATAAACTCATAAAATCACACTCCACTGTTGTCTATTATCACTAATCAGAAAAAAAATATCAATTTGCACCCATACGACATCGACAGCAAAAAAGCAAAATTTATATATTTGATTTTTAGCAAAGAATTTCCCACCAATACTCATAAATAAATGAATTTCTCAGAGCAATGGGTCATGACCGGGCCACTTAAAAAGGCCGGGAAAGGCCCGGTTGAGTACCCTTTGATAAGACTATTAAGGGTTTGAGCCATAATCACAAGTCGTAATGGATTCCCTCTCAAAATTTTCCTTTTAAGGGAACATAACCCTAAAAATGAGCAATATTTAGAATTGTTTTATCACTTCATTTTAATTGTGTCACTGTTTTAAATATCTGTACAAAATTTCGTAGCCGTAGCTACATTTTTTAAATAGTCTTTTAAAAATTTTTAATGAAGGTCGAAGGAAAAATGGGGAAAAGGGAAATTTCTCCCCCAAGCTCGCATTTATTTTTGGAATATAAAACTTTTAATGGGTTTTTTTTTTCAGGTTTCTATTTTTCGCAATAATCGTGTAGTACTTAATATGTCGAGGCTTTTTTTTTTTTTAAAAAAAAAAATTCAATACAAAGTTTTGAATTTTCTTCTGGTTCTTTAATATATGTTTGATGATTATGTGCAAGGAATAAAGATGTACGAGAAGAGTTACTTTTTTAAAAACATTATCAATGTTAGATATTACTTGCTATTTTTTTTTACTGTGGTGCTCCCATGTAACAAAAAAAAAATTATAAAAATAAGACTAAAATTCGCGTTACACCAATCCCATGCATAAAATTGTGAGGAACACTTCTGAGTATAAAGTATATAAGTTCTACAATATAAAAATATTAAAATATGTAGGATTAATAAATAATACTTTATATACCAAACGACTTTTTTTTAAAAAAAAAAAAGTTTAAAATAATTGTTTAAAAATGTTTTTTTCCCGCTTGAAATATATATTTTATTTGTGTTTCAATAGCATACATGTCTGAGCCATTTTCGTATAAATATATAAATTTAAAAAAAATGAGCACAGATTACCGCATCTTCATAAACTAACTTGTAATTTTTTTTTTTTTAAGATTTTTTAATTATTTTTAACTTTTTTTTTTCTCCTTTAAAAAGAAAAAATTACAATTTAAAAGAGCTGTATATATAAAGTGTTATATAAAAAAAAATAAAAAAAAAGAACAGCGGGTTATACTTTTCAGATTTAAATTTTTGTGTTAAGGATCCGACTACTTTCTGGGAAACCTAATTTTGCAAAAAACCAAAATGGATAATATTTTTTGATATTTAGTGTAACTTTTGATTATAAAACATGTATAAAATTATTTTTAAAAATGTTTTTTTCAATAAAAAAATTTTTTAAATTTCAATATTTTTTACAAAAGAAATAAAAAGAAAAGACCCCCTTTTCAAAAAAATTCCCCCTTTTTTGAAAAAAGCCTTTTTTTATATAAAATATTTTTCCAGTTAATAAACTCGGGCCTCTGTACAGAGGCTCAACTAAATTTTTGGGAAAAATATAACTTAGAAGTGGGTTTTTTCCCCGTTTTTTACGTCAACAGAAGGGGGAAAAATTTTTAGGAAAAAAGCCGATAATTATATTTTTTAAAAGGTTTAAAAACTGAAAAAAAATGTGAATTTTTTTAAAAAAAATAGTTCGTACACTGGGGAAGTCTACTTTATATAAGCAAAATATTATTATTTTAGAAGCATTTTATAAAGGAGAACATTTTGAAAAAAGGTTATTCTAAGTTAATCTTTTGCTAAATAATTGAATTTAAATAATTGTTTTTGTCATAATGTCCTTAAAACCATTTTGTGCATGCAATTTAATTTAAGTGACACTACATATTATGAGAATTATCCATTTATGCGCCTTTTTAAAATCACAGTTCCGAATGTGGTCAGATACCTTAAAAAATTTTAGATCTAGTGATTTTGAGTTGGTAGATTATCACAGAAGAAGGCCCAGTGGCCGAGTGGTAAAATTTTGGCTGTTGCACATCCCCAGGAAAATTTTTCTACTCTGGGCTGGGCAACCCACTAAAAAAATCCCTTTCCCACTGCCCGTGGGTCGATAAAATTAGTGCCAATCTTGTTGGGGCTTAAACATTGGGGGCCCGGGTTCAGAATTTACCACCTGAAAGGGGCACCTGCTCATCCTCCCCAGCGCCCCAAAGGTCATTTTGCCGGATGGGCACAAGGGGGGGGCCCGGCCCCCATGGCAGTTCGTCCCAGGTTTTTGAGGGTTATCAGAAAATTTTTTTCGGGGATTCAAAATATATATATATATATATATATATATATATATATATATATATATATATATATATATAATATTCTGAGTATTACATTTTAAAAATACCCGAACTGAAATGTGTATCCCGTTCTTGTACTAACACATAAGTGAAAACTTAGAATTGAGAATTAGAAAGTATCTTCCCCTCTTATATATATAACTTGAGTTAAAACCGGTGAATAAATTACTTATACATTTGTATTGTAATTCTTGTAATGGCTTCCCTCCGTACTGTCTCATGCGTTGGAAAATAATAAAAATTTTATGAATGTTAGGAATTCTCAAAGTTAAGTTACTCAAATTTGGGGCTACCCCCTGGGGGGGATAAAAAAAAAGGTTGGGCCCCTTGCCCTTAAACAAAAATTTTTTAAACCTCTCTAACAAATAATCTCTAAGGTTGAACACAACCAATGTGTATCAGTCTCTCAGTACAATGAAAGAGTTCTTTGCGGAGCCCTGATTGGAAAACATGGCTCCGAAGAAACCACAATGTCAACGAGGTTGTCACGCGTCTGCGATCTGAATTAAAAAAGTTTGGAGCTGAAATTACTCAAACATTATATTAGATAATTTAGAAAGTTTTGTATGCAACACTGTATCTTACCGTATTAACTATTATTTTAATGGTAAAAAGGCCTTGGGAAAATTTTTTGGTAATTTGGGTATCTTAAACTTCCCAAAAAAATTTCCCAAACCATACGCACGCGGCCCCCTATTTGTTTAACCATAATTTATTTTTTCCCTTAAAAAAAACCCCCAGTTTTTTTTTCAAATTTTTAAAATTTATTTCTTTTTTTTTAAAATTAAAAAAGCATCAATACGGGTTTTAAAACAATTCCCAAACAACAACAGAACGAAATGACATCCAATTATAATAATTGAGGGGCATCGAAAATTAAAATCGAGATTTGAATAAGCTACCAATAAAAAAAAAACAAGCTTACACGTATCTGAATATATATCGTTAAGTTTCACAAAATTTCAAGGAATTTGTTTCTTCTGGAAGACAAAACATCAAACATTTTATTCCATTCTTAAATACGGTGTCGGCTTGCACTACATAGATCCCAAATTTAAACAAAAAACCCAATTAACATTTTATTTTTCAGGTTGACCTGGTTTAAACCTCCTCCATTCTTTTTGGGAAAAATTTCCCCCGTATTTTTTTTTTTAAGCACTTTTTATTTTAAGGAGGCTTTAGAAGTTCTTTATTTAAATCTCCTTTAATAACAATTAATTAGATGCAAATTACTAGAAGCTCAAAATTAACTTCAGCTGAAACAAATAACTCGTCTCTTTGGGACACGTTTATAAATGTAACACTTCGAGGGTTTGTTATTGTGGTTTTATGTACTAGATAAATATATTTTATGTATCTTTAGCACACGTATAGATAATGCTTTTTTAATTTCCATTTTAAAAAAAAAAGTTAATTCAGAAGCAACTAACGCAGTTTTCACCATGACAAAATTGCCAATTCAATTTGGGATGGTAAAGATCTAATCAAATATTTTAAAACTATTCAAGAATAAGTTTTAAAAAAAAAAAAAAAAATCAATTAGTTCCCAGTTGAATAAATTTGTATGAATAGTAATGTCTACACAAAAATGTATACGGGTAACAGATTGATTGGAACGTGTTTATAAATTAAAGTCCTTTCTCTAGCTGCTATTAAAGCTACCCTTAAAAATGTTACAAATAAAATAAACTAAAATTTAAACAAAGGTTGCTTGATTGGCTTACTTGAAAACTTTATTCTATCACGGCGTTTCCATATCGGGGTAAAGTGGAGCTTTGGGAGGATTCACAAAAAAGTAATTGCGGGGTAAATAATATGAACTAAAAGGGCTTTCGAAAAAATTTTTTTATCACAAAATTTAAAGGTAATTAACGTCCCTTTTATTTCAAAACTCTCCCCATCATACATGTCAAGATTGACATATGGAGGGTTGTCAGATGAAGAATTCACTCCAAAAAGGGCACAGGCTTATCTTTCCTTGCGCCGGGGAGCATAACAAGTGCCTAGGATAATGTTTTTGATGGCACCACGCCCTTTCTCTTGTTCCAACCTATAGACACTTGTTAGTCAAAACGCTCAATAGGAAGGATGCTATGAGTTATAGCCACTTTGTGTTGGATCCCCCTTGAACGTGGACGCGCAAGAGTAAGGGGAAGGGAGTTAAAGAGCACACCGGAAAATGTGACAGGACGATTATGCCTCCCGATCTTGGACACGTTTCAGTAGAAATAAAGGCGGGCCGATTTTTCACCACCAATGGGGCGGGACTACGATCGGGAGCGCCGGGGGCAAATGTGTGGCACCCTCCAATAAGAGGTGACGAGGGGAGTGAAAGGGAACCACCCAAGGAGTTCATCGGTATTGAAGGGGGACTTCTCGGTCTCCATGAATTTATATATATATTTTTTTTCAAATTTGAAGTTTGCGGACGCAGCCGCGCTCGAGGATGTACTGATGAACCTTGTTTAATGAGGAACTTTGGCGAATGTGAACGGTGGTTTCGGACCAGCGCCAACACCCAGGGAACCAAATGAACGTTGAAATTCGCATAAAAAAGGGGTGTCCCGGTGGACAACCCCATTGCCCTTTATCTTTTTTGATTGGGTTATAATCCCATATATTATTAAAATTTACATTTTTTGTTATTAATAATTAATTTATAATTAATTAATTATTTATTAATAAATTTAATTTTTTTGTTTTTTTTTCCCGAAAATGCAATACCAAAAAGAATATGTTGGGGGGTTTTGGAGCATTGTCCCAAAAAGGTGGACTTTTGACCCTGACCCCCCCCCCCTTTGAAAAAATTTTTGTGGTCTGACGTTGAACGAACTTTTCCCCATCGATAGGCTGTATAATATTAAATATTTTACGTTATTTATTATTTAATCTAGAAATAAAATGTCTTTTGGCAATTAGCTGTGTGACCGTTAACGCTATCATGTCACGACATCATCATAATAATATAATGCAATGATTCTCAAACTGTAATTTATTTTTCCCAGGAGGCGTCATAACCCTGTGTGGGAGGCGCGAGCATATCGGAAAGTCGAAAGTAAACAATTATTTAAGAAAATATTAATTCATTGTAAAACTTGCTTAAAATATCTGTAATTTAAAAGATGTACAAAATTTAATATGCATCTTGATAATTTTTGTATGGTTTATAATTAAGGTCGTGTATTGTAGCTTTATCGGCAAAGTACATTAATATTGCATTTAATGCATTGTCACTGCATGGATGGGGGCGATGGAAATTATGATTGAAAAATGGGTCACAAACTTTGAAAGTTTGAGAAGCACTGATATAATGTATTGTCATAGACAAGTTCAGAAACCGGTGGTTAAAAGATTTTGCTTTAGTTAAAAGGGAAATAATTTCTCTGAGAGAAAATTCTGGATGAGTAAATTGGTGTTAATTAAAGTCGCACAAAGACTGCTATTAATGACGGATTTCGAAGTTTTGATCCAGGGTTAAGTGAGGATTACAACACCTGAGTTACAATCCCCCCTCCAAACTTCCACATCATACCTTAGGGAGGGCTTTGAGGTCCGATAGATTTAACGTACATCAGTGATCTTTGTGACTAAGGTTTGAACTCATGACAAGCCAGCCGTGAGTTCATGACCATGACCACTAGGACTACCCATCCAACAGAAAATTCTCCGTGAAGAAATGTGAGAATGTATATATCAAAATATCAATTACAAGAATATTCATAGTAAACATTTATTTTTTAATGACTTTAAGAATAAAGTTGTATAAGTTGTACGAAATAGTATACTTTTTTCTTATATTGTCCTGTATGTATAAGACGTTTCTGAGAGATTTATCAAATAAAACGATTATATTGATATTAATTATTTATTAAATTACTAACATATTTTTAATAATTAAAACATTTAGAAATTTTAACTCTATATGTACTAGTTCTTAAAACCCCACAGATAATCTTGTTCCTCTTAGGAATTTTACTGTGTGTATAGGAGTCCTCACATATTTAACTTTAGGATTCTGGAAATCCACAACCAAAAACATAAAAGTTTTTTTTCTATAGCTTTACATGTAGCATAGATGCCACAAATTTTGTTATTCGAACCGACGATTTCTTGACAAGGGTATAAAGCAATTTATTTCCTTCTAGACATTGGCCATGGTACTTAGTGTTCATGATCACGAACTTTTGACTGAGTTGTCGACTAGAGGGTTCGAGTCCTGATTTCCCTGAAGACTCGCCGTGTAGATGGGCTAATTAACATTAAATCTGTTATGGCTCAAAGTCCTCGCATTGGTGTAGTAGTTAAGGTAATGGGGTGCTAGATCATTTCTTTTCCCAATCACTTAACCACGATTCAAAATTACGAGGTCCGTTGCCAATAACTCTCGTGTTGTGTATTAGAGCCGAATTGATCCCTACTCCCGTACGTATTCTAAACTACGGTACGAGGAAAGTCTTAGGGCTAATTTCGGTTAATGTTAAATAATGGGACCCGAATTTGGAACATTTTCTCAGATATAAAAGAAATGAAAAATTAATATGATATTCTGACTTCACTATCCTTTAAAGAGCAATATTTTTTTTTCATACTTCCCATTTTTAACCGAGTTGATTCATTTTTTCTGGTATAAAATGTGTTTCGTGTTTTTTCTCCTATATCGTAATGCTAAATGGGCTACGTCTGCACGTATTAAAACGAAAAAGAAAATATTCATGGGATATTTTGAAATTTTTAAAAAACCCTATATTGTTAACAGAGGTATGAGCTAAGATATTGCAAATTTCCATGGAAATTGAGACATTATTCTGTCTAAAGTGTGTGTGTACTTCGCGTTTAGTTCAAGCTCTCGTACTTTTACCGAAAACAGCCTTCAGTTCAAAAAGCAAAGACTGAACTTAAAAATAAGCACCGTAAAATCTGGCGTATAAAGCGTGCTTGTACTTTCAAGCTGCATTTTTTGATTTTTAGGTATATTTGCCGTATAACGCGCATCCCCTTTTTTATGAAAGAACCTGAAATGTGTGTGTGTAGTGTGCAGTTCTATTATTTTTGAAGTCCTTCATTGGAGGTATCATACCAAGATTTTTTTATAGTATACTTCTACAATTACAACCCTTTAAATTCACGAGGCATGTTGTTTCTTTTAAATGAATAGTGTTTCAATACTTATAGAAATCTAGTTTTTTAATGTTCAACTCTTTTTTTATTTTTGAATCTCTCATTTTTACACCCGGCGTATAACGCGTACCCGTAAATTTCGATCTTATTTTTTGTGTTAAAAGTGCGCGTTATACGCCGAATTTTACGGTAATTCATGGATTTTTTTTCTTTTTTTTGAAGTTTCTTCCATGATTTAAATTTCCCAAAACGATGTTACTTAATTTTGTCTTAGTTATTATTACATTTTGTAACTCACTTTAAATGTAGAGTAGAAGAGAGAGAGAGAGAAAAACGTTTAAGGTATCCGACTACGTTCGGAACCGTGATTTTGCAAAAGCGTGTAAATGGATAATATTTAAGATATTTAGCGTCACTTGATTAGAAAATGTATATGAAAACGAGTTAAGAATAGTATTACAATAAAAAACCATTTAAGTGCAATATTTTGACAAAAAATTAACTTAGAATAACAATTTTTTCCAAATGTTCTCCTTTTGTAAAAAATGCTTCTATTATATTAATATTTTGCCTGTATATAGCTCAGACCTCTGTACAGAGGCTCAACTAGAATTTTTGAAATGCATAACTTGGAAGTCGGTTTATCCATGTTTTACGAAAACAGAAGGGAGAAATTTTAAGAAAATACTCCGGTAATTATTTCAAATGGTTGTAACTCTGAAAATAATGTTCATTTTTCAAAAATCATAGTTGAGCATCTGTAAAGAGGTCTGAGCTATATACAGGCAAAATATTATTATAATAGAAGCATTTTTCACAAAAGGAGAACAGTTTGAAAAAAGGTTATTCTAAATTAATTTTTTGCCAAAATATTGTATTTAAATAATTTTTTTTGTCATAATGTCCTTAAAACAATTTTATACATGTATTGTTAATCTAAGTGAAAACAATTTTATACATGTATTCTAATCTAAGTGACACTAAATATCATGAAAATTATACATTTATGCGCTTTTTTAAAATCATGTTTCCGAACGTAGTCGGAAACCTTAATAAGTGTTAAAGTGTTTTTCTTTACATAAATTATCAAACAGAGATGCTTAAGAAGAAGGGATTGGACGAAATATGAAGGTGCTTCCTTTCTCTTTAGAAACTTGGAATTTTGAAAGAAATCATCTAGACCATTTTTAGATTAAAACAACTCTTTTTGTTTCAATTAACTTTTTTTTGTTCACATTGTGATAGTTAATATCAAGTTATCCAACGAAACAAAAACATGAAAAAATGAAAAGTATTTACTCAGAATTGTGTGCATTTAGAGAATATCGGTACTGATTTTCTTTTCGCCAGGGAGAGCTTAGCTCAATCAAAAAAGATACAAACTAGCCAGGAATTTGAGGAATTCAAAAATACATCCTATTTGTTTTTATATTTTTTAAAATAGAAAGTTTTCATTTTGAAAACCTATCTTGTATATTCCATTCCATAAACATATTAATTCTATTTTGTTTAATAATAGACTGATAGACAGCTAAGAGAAAATGATAAATTTCGTTTCGCTAAATATGGAATTTGGAATTGGGTACTTCAAAGAAAATATATGCAGGTAATGAATTTAATAAACAGTATCAATATATCATTTATTTTACTTATGTTCCGATGAAAACAATCATCTGTTGTTTATTTCATACCTTTATATTATTCAGCAGATTCTAGTAAATATTCCTAAATTAATAAATTATATCATTAAACTATTCCTTTGAAGGAGCACATGTGTATGTAATGTCTACAATTATAAATAAAAATACTTGGGGTACAAAAAGAAGAAACTATTTACTTTATGTGCCCTAGAGCATCACACATTTTACAGTTTACATTCATATTGTTTAATATATAAACCAGTTCTCTCAGATTTCTTGGGAGTTGCATCATTCCATTTCCGATTTCATTCTATTATTAATGTAGCTTTATAATACATCAAATAAATTTTAGAATCTTTTCAGTATGATAAGATTCCGTACCACTTTTCCAAACCAAATCTTTTGAAACTCAACTTCAAGTTTAAATCGCAAACACTAAGTGATTCACTCCAGTCAAAAGTGTTTAAGGAACCCCTGTTGTATATATGCAAATGATTCTATTCAAATTCAGCAGCAGAGCAGAACCAATCTGAAGTTTCTGTACAACATCTCAAGACTTTGTCCTGTTTCTTCAACATAGGTATGCACTGTTATTAGTCGTTATTGCCTTATGCACCATTTTGCGTTATTGCGATTTTATGTTAAGCCACCTACGTCTTTCGCCAACGGGGGAGAAAGGATATTAAAAAAAAAAAGTTCTCATGGAATATCCATTTTATGATGATGGATTATCGTCAAGGGAAATCTTACATTTTGGAATTTCAAAGAGCTAGCACAGTTATAAAAATTCCCTGTTTTTGAAGTGGAGAGAGACTTCCCGAGAGCATCAAAGCCTTATTTCTAGTCAGTCGTGATATATTTACGGTCAAGCCTGCAGTAATTTGTTTTGAAAGGAATTACTGAGATAAATTGGTTTTCTTGAAGAAATTTCAGTGACTACGCATTTATTTATTTTATTTAATGCTTATTTACATTGAAACCAGTATTTCATAACAGATGCAATATGAAAATAATCAGTGTAACTTTTTTGTCGTGTCAGACATATTTACGGAATACATTTCAAGCGTAGTAGAGATGTTTAACATCCCATCCACCACCCACACGACAACGAAATGTCGAGGGGAATTAAGAAAAAAATGAGCAAAGATAAAAGTAATAATTTCGCGTATATGAGAGGGAGGGGGGAGGGGGAGGTCTATGAATTCGTGTATTCTTATAAGAGTCTGGATTTTGAAAAAAAACTTACTTTTAAATTTGCTGTTTCGTTATACTAGTGAAAATATTTAAATTTATTCAGAAAAGATTTTTTGATTGCGTCTGTTGTTGTTGTTACTGATGTCACCTGATCGGCAAAGGCCAGATCGAGGCCCATGAAGTTCATCATGGTAAAGGGCTAAGTGGCGCCTGTCGTTAGCCATGGCTTTGAGCACTATATAGGTGACAGTACGATTTGGCTCGTTTCCACCTCAATTTTGAGAAAGGACACCTGGAGGGAGGCAGGGGTCTCCCACCCCCCTCTTCCCTTTACCCCGAAGGCGAGGAGGACTTGCGGCTCGACGGCTTTTAGGACCCATCCGCGAAGGCACTATACATTTACAAACACCCATGTCTTCTCCTGGATTCGAACCCAGACCCTACGGCACAGCAGTCAGCGTCGCTAACCACTATACTGGATGGGTGACTTGATAATTTAACTGCCTTTACCCACAACTATTATTTTTATTTTTGGAAATTTTTGTGAATATTCTATTTTAATTTAATAATTATTAAGATTAATTCAAAAATTCAGGGAATTTCGCTTAACAGTATTATATATACAAATAACCATCGCCGACCATCTGGCATGGTGGTTAGTGATCCTGACTGCTGTACTGTAGGGTTTGAGTTCGAATCCCCAAAAAAGTACGAATGTTTATAAATGTATAGTGCCTTCGTCGCATGAGGGTACTCTAAATAGTCGTCTTGGCGCAAGTTCTCTAGTGAGTTTCATGGAAACAGAAGGCTTCTGACTACTTTCCAGGGTGTTTTCCCTCAAAATTGGGGTATATAGATCTGAGATAAAAATACCTAAAAATACTCTAATGCCACCTGTAAATGCTCAAAGCTATGGCTAATGACAGGCGTACATCTAGCCCTTAGCCGCGATGAATTTCGTTGGCCTCGATCTGACATCATCATACAGGTGGCATTAACAACACAAATAACAAGTAACAATCACATCAATATTTCCTGTTATAAAAAAATGCTTAAAAAAGAGAAACATTTAAAAAGATTTTTATTTTAAATTAATAACCCGTTCAGGACCATTATCACATATATATGAACACACGTTTCTTCCTCCAGGGCCCACGATATCATATATGTGATTGGTTTTTTTTATAGGCGGGAATTTGGGACTTTTTTATACTTTTTTTACGGACACAAGAGATGGCGGTACAAGTCCATTTTTTTCATATACTTTTTTGCAAATTAATTGATTGATTGAATATTAACGTCGCACTGTTTAGCTACACGAGGGCTTTTGGCGACGGACCACGTATTTTTTTGAACCATGGTCGGACGTGGACAATGAGCTGGCCCCCCCTCTCCAAATTTCCCAAACCACATCAACGGGGGGGGTTTCAGCTCTCGCAGATTTAACGTGCACCTCCCCTACACGGCGGGTCTTTATAGTGGTTTTTTGAGTGGAAAGAGGGTTCGAGTTTTTTTTTTTCAAATTAAAAACCAAGATATTTTAAAGCAAACAAATCCTCATTTTTTTACCCTTTTCCCAAGATAATCGGCTTTTAAAAGGTTCTTAAAATTTGCACTCGGGTTTCTGTTTATATTTTGACAAAGTTGAAAAAAGATGTAAAGCTTAACAGATTATTGGACATCCGAAATTCATAATAGTTTCAGCATTCATTTTCTTTTTTAAATTTTTATTTTATTCAGTATCAAAAGAATAATTTTTATTCTCAAAAACGTTTAAAAAACAGACTTTCATAGAACAAACGCGACAACTTATTTTTACCGAAAAAGAATCGTTTGTTCTTGCTGACTCATTTTTAATTCAGTAAGAACAAACGATTCTTTTTCGTTGTAATGGCAACCAGAGGACGACCCCATAAGAACAGAACACAAAATTCTAATTTGATACTAACAAAGATATAAGAATTAAATTATAAAAATAATAAAAAGAAGATATATTACCTGTTATTTATAAAAGATTTGAATCAGTTCATACCACAAGTTTATATGAGAGAAATTTTATTTTTTTGGGGCCAGATGTTTTTTTTATAAGATTTAGGACTATTTATTTTATTAATCATGGCAAAAAGAGTGAAAAGAGTAATTTTTTTTTATTAAAATATTTAAAAAAAAACGCAATACTGTTTATTCAATTTTTAGTAGAGAAAATTTAAATTTTGGGTATTTCTTTACTTTAAAGATTTTATTGAATTTTTTAAAGGGGAAATTTTAAGATTTTAGTAAAATTTGGGGCCCGGGTTTTCTTACTAGGAACATCGGGCCTATTTAAACTTTTTTTCCCCCCCCCTTTTCGCCGGTCCAAAGGGGTAAATAATCAAAAAAATGCTTATAAATTCTTATTTAATTAATTTACGGGCCACGGTAGCCGAGTGGTATAGGTATCGGACCATGCGCCATCACGAGTTCGAAACCAGTACCTTAAAAGACCCGCCGTGTAGGGCAGCGAACCGTTAAATCTGTCAGGCTGAAACTTCCTCCCATTGGTGTGGTGTGGTATTTGGGGAGGGGGGTTGCCAGCTCAGATGTCCCCCCGTCACTTGACCATGGTTCAAAATTTCGATGACCGCGCCAAAGCCCTGTGTAGCTGAACAGCGTGAGTTTTTCACTCATTCACTAAACCCTTTGGGGTTCCGCTGAAGACCCACCGTGCAAATGGGGGCAGAAGCACTTTAAATATGTCGAGGCTTAAACGGCATCCCGTGATGTGAAAGTTAAGAGATGGAGTGCTAGGTCAGGTGTCCTTTTCACTTGATCATGGTTCAAAATTATAAGTTCCGTCGCCAAAAGCCATCGTTAGTTGAATAGAGCGAAAATATTTACTCAATTACTAAAGCAATATGTGGGCTAATGACGACGGACCACGTAAATTAGAGCCATGGTCAAATGACGAGGACGACTCATCAGTATGTACCGCTTACAACTTCTACGGAGCAATGGAATTTTAGGGATTTTGGTCATAAACACGTGATCGATGAATCACGAGTTAAATACCAAGATCCATCGTGTAGAGAATCTGATACAAGATTAATTTGTCGTGGCTCAAATTCTGCCAATTACCGGAGTGTGAAATTTTGTGAGGGGCGACAGCATAAGTGTCATCCTCGTCACTTGAACGATGTTTAAAATTAAGAGGCCTATTGCCAGGAGTCCTCAGGTTGCTTCATGGGAGGACGTTAATAAATACTCATCCCGCCCCTTTCACACTACCCCAACGAGCAAACAATTATAAGCCCCTCTATAGAATGGGTCTTCAGTGACATTAGGGTCAAGTCCGTGATTAGAGAACGCTGGTCAAGTGTTTTTGACCATGGCCATTCCACTGCCTTGTAATTTGGAGAATAATTTTATTTAAATGAAATAGTATCACTCCTTTGTCTTCTGAAGGAACTAGAATTTATATTGGAATATATTTTAAACAAGGAAGTCTAAAATGATTGCTACAAGTTGCTTCTCGAGAATTACTTTATTAGTTACTTAAAATAACTTCTTACAAATAATTTTCAGGATATTAATTGTTAACTTTAAATAGTGTAAAAATTTGATCTTATCAATGCAAGTTATATAATGTGTAACTTTTCACAAATAGAAGCACAATACAATATACAGAGTTATATAAATTTCTCTAAAAATACATTATACAATTCCAAGCATCTGAATTTATTCACGTTAATTTTCAAACTGATAAAAATTTTAAAAAAATTTAAAA
>BMAV01001178.1:0-19038 GCA_019973955.1 Trichonephila inaurata madagascariensis
ATTAGGAGATTGAGATTATATATAATTCCTGCAGAACGGATAAATTGCCCAAATTTCATGAATTTTTACAGCAATTAAATTATTCAATTCACATTTTATTAGTTTAACACCTTTTTACAGAATGTTAAGAAAAACTCCACCTCTTCAAACCTACAAAATACTCTCTTTTTAAAGTATAAATAATGTATCTGAGTTTTAATTCAAAAATATAATTCAGTTAGAATTAAAAAAATTAGTTTGTTAAAAATATTCATTAAATAACATTTTGGGAGTTCGAGTTCTGAAGAAAATAATGGATCTGTTTATTTAACAAGAATTATTTATATTTATACCGATGCAGTATTTTGCAAATGAGAAAATTTAATTTGTTTGTTTTTCATTCTTAAATCTTGATCAAATTAAATTTGAATACTATTAATGCTTACATTTTTCTGAGAACAACACAATCTAAATTGTTTATTTCTTCAATGTCATGGCCTTTAAGTACACTATACATAATTTGAAAATATTTTTTTCATTTAATTTCAGATATAAATGTTTACCAGTATTAATAATCTTAGAAGAAAATCTTCTTTATTCCAATGATTATTAGCATTTCTTATAAACATTTAAGACAAATTTACATTTATCAGAAATTAATTATTACTATTTATATGATTACTAATTTAACGAGCATAAAAAAGAAAATAACGAAAAGAATGTTGTTTTGTGTTTCTTATTTAAAACATTCTTATATTTTACATCATTAACGATTCATACGAAAATTAAATAACGCTCCGTGGGAGGAACAACTCATTTGTTCATTTCCATTAAAGAAATGTTTCTTTAAGGATTACATGTTTCGAAAATGAATAAACAAAAGTAAATAATTCAATTTAATTAGAATGATTCCATATCAGAGTAACTAAAAACATTTACAGATAATCCATTATCACTTGTTAATGCATTAAACATAATTAGGAAATGAAAATTTTTCTTTTCAGAAAAAGGATATCTTGTTTAAAGTAAATTCAATTAAGTTAATCGTTCTAGCTCAATTAAAATGATCCATAAATGTATTAGGAACTAATGGAATATTTTCTCAATAAATTTTCATTTTGGTAGTGGAAATGGAATGAGTATTCAGCAACTAGCTATTTGTAAACTTAAAAATATCTCAAAATGGAAAGAATAGCATAAAATAATCGCTGAATAATTTCGTTCATTAAACTAGCAATGATTAGGAATTTATTTCAATTTCATGAAAACTAATCTCAAAGGGCTGAAAATTCAAAAAGCAATAAACAAGGTCTTTATGGTTTTGTAATAATTTAAGAATACTATGCTGCTTAACATTTGTACTTATAAATAAAAAACTCTACAACTATTAGTTAAGTAATATTAATACTTATATTTAAAACAAATTATAAGGATTTTCATTTAGATTTTAAGCAACTCAAAATAATTTTTGTTGTTTTGTTGTAAAAGCTTTGTGTGTTCCTCGATTCTTCTAGAATATTTCTTGAAATAAAATACTGAACATAGTAAAGCGCTTTACTATCTATAATTTTATCTAAAATTAGTGTAAATAAAAATATGTTATTTTTTTTTACTAGAGCAAAAATCATCTTTCAGATATGAAAAATGATTCTCAACAGGTTTGGGTTTTTGAAAAGTTTAAATATTTTTACATCATAGCATCATTTATAAAATCTTACAAACTGGAACTGAAAATCATTCTTTTTCAGCAGATTTACATCTAGTATATATTTAATGCCAAAACCATTTCATTCCTCTTCACAGTCTCCAAGAAACAATATATATATATATATATATATATATATATATATAATGAAGAACTACATCAATTGCCTTCTTTATTCTTAAAAGTACATATGAACATAAAGTATATGTCCGTACCTAAAAATGAAAATAAATACTTAGTGAAAAAGTACAATCATTTTATATTTAGGAATATGTTGATGAATGAATCAAAATAGTATAACTGTTAAGGGGAGTTGGAAACCTCTCTCTCTACATATATTAACGATGTTAAATTGGCTGCTTTCGATGCATCTTTTCTCAAAATCTGTTATATGTATATGCTTGAAATTCTAATACAATTAAAGTACACCTTTCTCATTATACTGAAATGAGCTTTCAGCTCATTTTAAATTTTTTAAGATTTTATGAAATATTTTATCAAGCATTGCGAAATTTGACCCACTTTTCACATAAAAAATTCGTAAAAAATATTTCTTGAGTTTTTTACAAAAAGCTCATTTCAGTATATATTAGCTATCATAATAAATATATAATAAACAATCTACGTATCTTTGAAACAGTAGAGTTTCTCAGGAAATGTACATCGAACATCAAAACTTATATTTTGAGATAAATTCATTTTAATGTATACAGTGAGACTTCTAATGAGCTAGGAAATAAAAAATAAAAAGGCTCAATTTACAATAAAATTATGCATGTGTGTGTGTGTTTTGGTTTATATCAGTCATTAAACTTTAAAGCAAAAAGGAAGTATTTTGTTTACATTTTTCGCTTTTAAAATGGGCGTGACCCAGTTTCAACGATTATTTAAAACTAGGTTTTAAGGGCTTCTAACTACCCTAGAGGTTCAAGTAATGTATTTTTAGAAAAGTTAAAATTTATACAATTTGAAAATGTAAAAATCTCAAATTGTGAAGAAAATAAGATTTTAGCTTTCCAATATTCTTTAACGTACTTGAATATATATATATATATACATTATTATTATACTGAATACTATTATAATACTGAAGCATAAATTTTTTTAAATTTCAATTGCTCATGTGTCCTTTATTGTGTTGTTTGCTTACTGTCTATGGGTTTTTCGATTTTGATATTGCTGAATGTTCATCTCTCGTTTGTAGAGAGTTAAACTATATATATATATATATAAAGTAAAAGTGAAGAAGTTCTAGAACCTACAGTGCTAAAGCAGGAAGAAATTGGAATTCACCAGACACAACAAATGTAGATACAAAAAAGTTTTTGGACTAAACTGGAGACCTATTATGATTTCCAAAGCTGTCGCTGAATTAGGCCAACGAATTAGGGTTAGCAATGCTTTACGGATCCTACCTTTCTCGTACAGCAGAAACTTTCGACATAATAGGAAAAAAACACCAAGTTGAAAAGTTAAGCCTAATACAACACGTGGAAGAAAAACCTGATAATATATTAAAATGAAGCTAAGAAAAGACAACAATAATGCATGTCTCAAGGAGAGTAATAAAAAATAAATAAAAATATTTAAAAAATAAAATTAATAAAATAAATAAAAAAACTTACGTGTAAGATAATTACTGGAAATCCAAAATTCAACCTTCCAGAATAAGCTCCCTATGTGACATGACGTAAAATAAATGTAAAGACTATTCGAAAATAAAAAATAGTGGCGCACCTGGATATTTATTTTGCAATTAAACAAATCACTAAGATTTTTTTAAAAATAAACTAAATAAAAGAAGTTTTAAAAACGATAATGAGAACAATTTTAAGAATAGATAAAATCAAATAAAAATATATAAAAGTAAATAAACTTGGATGATTATATACTAATCAATATATTGCAATTAAAGTAGGCACTTACAAATTTTTTGTTTTTTTAAAATATAAACTAAATAAAAGGAATTTTAAAGGAATATATATATATATATATATATATATATATATATATATATATATATATTCTCATAGATTTTGTACATTCAGAAAACGAATGACTTCTCCTTTCACATTTACTGGACATCTCCACTGGCTCAGCCATTTAGAATGGTTTCAGAACAAATATTTGTCCGCATGCATTTTTTTGCGATGAGCAAGCCACCATTGCCTAATCTGTATTTAAGATATCCGAATACGTTCGGAACCGTGATTTTAAAAAAGCGTATAAATGGATAATGTTCGTAATATTTAGTGTCACTCAGATTAGAATGCATGTATAAAATTGTTTTAAGAACATTTCGACAAAAAAATTTATTTAAATACAATATTTTGGTAAAAGATTAACTTAGAATAACCTTTTTTTCAAAATAATCTCCTTTTATTAAAAATGCTTCTAAAATAATAATATTTGTGTTTGTGCTTATAAAAAGTAAAGACTTCTCCAGTGAGTCTGAACTATTTTTTTTTTTAAAAAAATTCACATTATTTTCAGAGTTACCAACAATTGAAATAATTATTGGCATTTTTTTCTTAAAATTTCTTCTTTCTGTTGTCGTAAAATATGGATAAACCCACTCTATATATTTATATATTTCAAAAATTCTAGTTGAGCCTTTGTACAGAGGTCAGAGCTATGTACAGACAAAATATTATTATAATAGAAGCAATTTTCACAAAAGGAGAATGTTTTGAATAGGGGTCATTCTATGTTCATTTTTTCTCAAAATATTGCATTTAAATATTTTTTTTGTAATACTATTTTTAAAATATTTTCATGTACATATTCTAATCTAATTGACACTAAATATGATAAATATTATCCATTTATACACTTTTGCAAAATCACGGGTCCAAACGTAGTCGGATACCTTAATTTCTGGATGTATCTCGTGAATATATAATATATATATATTAATAGACAGAGGAATTTATAGCAGTGGCACACACAAAAGAGAAGAGTCCAGGGGTCCTTTCCTTCCTCCATTGCTCTTGATTTTTTTTTTTTTTGGATTAATGAAAGTCATATGTATGCAGCACGTAAAATAATTCTAAACAAAGGTATAATATTTTAGTAATTTAGCAATACTATTTGTTATAAATCTATGGTAATTTTTTGTTCAATAATTTATTTCTTCTTTTTTTTTCTGGCAATGGGATAAAATCAAAAGGATATATTTGGCGAAATTATAGGGTATAACACCAGAATGGTCACTTTCGACCCTCGACACCTTGAAAAATTCCTGTGTGTGCCAATGATTGGGGGTAAATTTTAATTGTTTAATTTTTTAAAAATATATAAAACCTTTTTTCTTACATTTTTTTCTCCTTCTATTCAAAACATGGAACATGGTAAGTGTGTGTGTAAGAGCATATTTAATAGTCTTTCAATACTTTATTACCCAAAAAGTAAAATCCTTTTTCTATAAATGAAACATGACTTGTTTTATATGAGATTCCGATAGCTGATTTATTTCGTCATGAATCATACTCATGTTTTTTCTTAACTTACTTTATCTCATATTTGCAACGCAAATATCATTTTTGATCAGTATTGTCATCATAAGGCTATCAATCATGTTGAGCATTTAGGCTTAAATATGGACTACTATCCCCACAAATAACATTTTTACGTAATCATTTTAGAGCTAATTTAATAAAATATAGCTTAGATATCAATCTAGTTCACTGTCTAACGAATTTTCATTAAATCTATTTGATTAAAGGCTTTTAATGCATGTTCGATATTCAGCTTAATTTAAAATACTTAGATTAGCACAATGGAACTCATCACAATCGTTATTCAAGTTTCAATTTCCTGCAGATCTCAAGTTAAATTTTTCTTCGACAATTAAAACTCTAATTTATCTTTCTGCTTAACTAAGGGTAATGCTCTGCTCAGGCATCGCTGTGAAGCACGCATATAAAATTAATGACATTACGAAGAGCAGAAGTTCGACTAAAAGACTGATATATATGTATTAGAAAATATATCCAGCGATCTTTGCTGTACTTGATTAAAATGTAACACACGTATGAGACAAGGTAATGGAATGTTTAATATTTTCACTTTTGAGTATTAGCCTTTAAAAGATCGCTACGTAATTAATCACTAGTTCTCGAAACGCTTGTTTTGTTTCCTTTGACATTTCATGGCATCTGTGTGAGATCAAATTGAAACAGAAAACTTAAAGGTGACAGGAAATATTTCGGTGAATAATTGAAAGCAAATACATTGAAAATCAAATGAGAGCAACAATTTATAACAAACAAGATTCTGAAATTGTCTATTAATTTGTACATATTTATTAAAATGCTTAGTAAAATATTAATTTAGTATTAATTTAAACAAGTGATTGGGGGGCATATTTTTAATGAATATTTAATAAGATGTTTATAAATAAGAATATATATATATATCTGTAATTATTTATAAGTGTGGTTTTTAATAACACAAATGAAAAGCATTTGAATTTTATTGACTTTCTACTTTTTAGTTTTATATTTCAAATTTTCTTCTTTAAAATATCTTAGATAATTTCTTAAAATTAGAATTTTTTACGTAATCCCAACGATTGTTACAAACTAGTACTGAAACTATAAAATAATGTCCGAAAGCTGAAAACGATTTTATCAAAAGGTTCTAAAACTCCAAAGAATTCTAAATAATATTTCTTGATGACTTACAGACAATTTAAATATGAATTATATGTTACTCCTGTTGATGTATTGACTCACTTTGAATTTAAGATACTGAGCTGGTCCATTTCAACTGTTGGAATATTGTAGCTCCATTATTCCATAAATATGCTACGTCAACAATTTTCAATCTGTAATCTCGATGATATCGAAGAATCGAAAATAAAATTTTTTAAAAAATTACAAGTATACTAAAAGGAAGCAAAAAAATTAATTAATTAATTAATTAATTTAAAAATACATTCTGACATATTAAAAGAAATGCATATTTATACTGATATAATATACAGGGAGGTCATAATTAAACTGCAAGTGCTTAAGGGGTGCTGAAGAGAAAATCACTGGGAATATTCCAGTAAAATTTGGTATCTATACGTTTCAGAACATTTGCAAATCAAATATGAGAACAATCGTCATTTTCACCCGATAGATCACCGTTGGCAACTTCCAAAACCGATAGACAGAGCATAGTGACATTCTAAGAGGAATATAAATAATATACAAAATCACTTACATTTTGCCAAAATTCCATACAATTAGCTTCAGTAATTAAATTTTTACAATTAACGTTAACTAAATTCACAAATTAAACATCCATAAAGACGCTTTGGGAAACGATTAAACAATTATTGTTTCAATGAAATTATTTCATGATGTGCTCAATATGCGAACCACCATATGCAACCATATGCAAAACCTACGCAAGGATTAAGGTCCGATGAACGTGGGGGCCAGACGTTTTAGAAACCTCTGCTTATGACTCGGTCTACACCAAAAATGTAGCAATTTTTTAACAGGTTTAGAGATGTGAGGGGCTGTTCTGTCCTGTAAAAGTACCGTAATTTCTAAACAATGTCTCTCTTGCAATGCTGGAATCAATTGTTATCTCAACATCACTACTCAATGTGGTCTTGTTTTATACTATTGCATATATGCCGTCGATAAGCATTAGGACACGGCACAGCGCAATCTATCTAGTATCTTTTTCTTCTTTTTTTTTTATTTACGCATGTTTTGAAACGTGTAGATACCAAATTTCATTGGAATATTCCCCGTAGTTTTCTCTCCAGCACTTCTTAATCACTTGCAGTATAATTATAGTCACCCTGTACTAATAAATGCATCAGTACTCCACAATGTATTTGATATTTAATTCATCAATACTGAAATTAAAAACAAGATTAATCATTAGAAGGGACTCCCATGGGTTTGTTGTGGTCGGAATAGCCTAGTGGTCAAAGTAACGGACTGGTGACTGACGTATCATGAGTTCGAGCCTAGTGCTGCTGAAGACTCGCCAAATAAAGGAGTAATGCATGTTTAATCTGTCGAGAGCTCAGATGTCCATCCGTTGATGTGGTAGTTTTAAAAGAGAAGCAGCTCAAGAGTCATTCTCGTCACTTGACCATTGTTTAAAATTACGAGGTCCGTCACCTTAAGTCCTCGTGTAGCTAAAACTGCGACGTTAATATTCGCTCACTCACTCATGAGCTTGTCATTTGCAAAATTACATGCAAAATTTGCCATTGGTTTGAGTTAACTGTGCTTGTTGATGAATGAACATAATGTAAAGGTTCTTCATGTATTCAAATTAATCAGTCACAAGAATAAGTTATATAAAAAATATGCATGTTTTTCCAAGCTTAAAAAGTATATAACTAATCATTTAATTTTAACTTTGCTTCAACAGCAGAACAAAAAAACAAAAAAAAAAAAACAATCTAAAATTAAATGATATTGTTTAGTTTTATTTCAACAAGCAAATGATTATTCTGATGTTCAAATTCAATTAATTGGTAGGGAAAAAAAAGATACTTTAAATTGAGTAAAAATTAAAGTAATGCGTCTCTAAGCATATACGAATCATTAATATCTGAAAGGCATTTTTTGTGTGCTTCTTTAGTGTACTTTTCACAAAAAAGTTGTAAAAAATCACGAAAAGAGCCATGATTTATGCTAATAGCACATTCAGAAACGAGAGAAGACACGGATCAGGAGAATTCAAAACAAACAGCTAAACTTCGTCGTAATTCAAATCCGCTTTTCAATTCTTTTTTCATTTGTTTTTAGAGTCTTGCATTCGTTACAAAGAACACAGTTGGGATCATTCTCTCAAATTTGAACTCTCTTTTAAATGACCTTAAATGACGGTTATCCCATTCAAACTGGAGCTCGTTTAACCGAGATGTATTTAATGTTTCTACTAAATTGCGTCGTTAAGCACTCTTCCATTATTTTTCATGGAGTTATTGATAGTTACTTAAACTAGCTATCACATTTTTAGTGTTGTCATCAGAGAGGACAATTTTTTCCACCACTTTTACCGATTTGTGTTAATCGCTTTAGTAATAAAGACGTATACGATAATTATTCTCAGCTCGTTACAGAAGCTTAAAGGAACCGATTTGATACAATCCAAATAATAAGTTCTGCTATAAGTACATTATATTTTGATCTTTTATTTCTTTTGTCTCGAAATAATTATTGTAACATGTTCTACATTGATGTTTTTAATAAGTGATTAAAAAATAAAATGTTCACGATCGGCTACTTTGCCTAATCTTTTGATTGTGATAACACAGATATGAATGTAAAATACTGAAATTTTCTCAGTAGTTATTGCAGTATAAATTATAATTCCAAGTATATGGCAATAGTATATCGGATTTTTACCTTTCATTTTTTTTTCGAATTATGGTGTAGCCGTAAAACTATCTTCCATATCAACGTTTCATTTCATTTATTTTATTTTATCTTTTTTTATGTAATACGTTTTATATTATATGTTTAACTCATTTGCATAAAATAATGCTGTGTTCTTATATGGTAACCCATTAAGTATTCTTAATGGTAAAAAATAAATACCAATACAGAATACAGAATTCTGGAGATTATTCTAACGTTTTACGTAATATTTTTGTACTTTTGGAGTATTAAAGAAAATGTACATACTTCTAATTTTAGTCTGACAATTCTTCTTCTTCAATAAAAGTTTTTTGAGATATTTTCTATTGATATCTTTAGATAATATTAAATCAATTATTCTCCTCCTCTACTTTATATTTTAATCATTTATTTTTATTTTTAACAAAATAGGTATAAATGTTATGAAGAAAGTTTTAAAACTTATTACATAACGTAACATCTTTTAAAAATATTTACAGGCCTTAAAATTATTATAGTGTAAAACAAAATTGTTACAATATTTTTATAAGAGAATTGAGTTTTATTGTTTATTTTCTATCACTTTTAACAAAAATTGTATCAACGTTTTCTTAGCATATGAGATAGAAATGACGTTTTTTGCGTAATATCTTTATCAACTATGAAAATAAATTACTAAAAAAAGAAAAATTTGTTAAAAAAAAGCGTTCAAATTTGCTAAAAAAATCGAATACTTTTCAATATTTAGAAATTAAACATGTTGTAAAATCAAAAGTTTTAGAACTACAAGTATTTTTAAACAAAAAATGACAATAATAATAATTAAGTGAAAAAAATAATTTAAGGTCGTTACTTATCACAAATCAGATACATCTATTTAAGGAGTGATATCTAATAAAAAGGTATTAAAACATCTCAAGAATACCATATTCATACATTTTTTACTTGATAATTGTTGCTAAGATAATTGTTTATATAAATATTTGCTTCGAAATTAATTTTTCCTCTCTAAGATATTAACAAAAATATATAACACTCAATGTATTACTAATTATTTTGTTAAGTTAACAAAATTGTTTTTAAAACGTGGCTGATTTTCAAATTGCTCTAAGTGAAATACTTTTACATATGTATACAATAAGGTCTTAAAAAAACATTTTTACAAACTTTTAAAATAATTAAATAAATTACTATTTTTATATTCCTAGTAATTTCAATTACTCTATCTTTTTTTACTTAAAGAGTCTTAAAAATATGAAATATGTGGTCTGACTTTTTATAAATACCACCAATGTTAAATAAAATTTGAACAGGAAGGTTTGATTCAATTTAGTCCAAAACTTGCTCCTTAAAAAAGAACGTTATAAACAGTATAGACTTATAGCTATCTAGAATATTTCAAGGATGAAGTTAAAGTGGTAAATGTAATTACTGAAAGAGTTATTGTTCTCTAGTGGCTAGAAGTAATTGTTCAAAAAATAAAATTCTCATCGTGCCCAGTTTCCAAAATAGCTTCTACTCACTCATTAATAAAGGAATGCAAAAATAGAACAATTTTGTGACACTAAAATAATAATAATAATAATTTTTGGTTATCTTTCATATTTTAGTTTATTATGTTTCAGGTCAGATTTTCATTCTGTTACTTTGTTATATACTTTTGTTTATATAGCATATATTTCTGTAAATTTACATATCCTCTCCCCACTATTAATAATGGAAGAAAAATCCCTTTGATAACCTGAATGTTATTTACAAGTTACTTTTGTGTAATAAAAATATTTGTTACTATACTTTTTAGTTTTAAAAATGATTTTAGAGTTAAAAATATTTATGCTTATTGGTTATAAAAGAAAACGTCTTACAATACAAAGTGATGAGAACTAAAGCCATTGATTTGTCTGTAAATTAGAAACACTGTCATGGGCAATTACTGAACATGTAAATTTAATATTTAAATTATCTTCAAAATTATTTAAAAATACACACATTTATTTAAGTCCAAAAATGAGGTTCGATAAATAGACGGGAAATGAACATACAGAGGAATATTTTATTTCTACTAACCAAATAAAATTACCAATATGTATCTTTATATACATTAACCCATGATTTTTTAAAAAAAAATAATACATGTACAAACTAATATTATTCGAAAAGTTAATATACTGCATTCACATTATTAGAATTAAATACGAAAAAAATTATTACTCTATCATAAATGTACAAAAGTATATTTAAAAAAATATAATATATTCTCGCATTTTTAAGGAAAAGTTTTAGGGAAAATGAGTAGAAAATTTGCTCTAAGTATAATTTAGATTGAACAAACATAAAAAATAATATTAGTTAAAACAATTTTTTTATAAAAAAGTATTTTTAAAAAAAGAAAGCTTTTCCATTTCCCCATTTTCATACAGGATTTCCATCAAATTTCATTTTACACTTTAAAGAATATGATGCATTTTTATAGCCTAATGTAAATGTATACTTTAATGCATATAAACACATATTTACAATTTTAAATATTAATAAAGGTGTAAGTATGCTTGTATGCACACTTACTTAGTGCTTGTTTGCATTTTTAAAAAAATTTAAAGAAAGAGAATCCTGTAAAATGTTATAATTTTTTTTTTTACTTATGAGTAAAATGACCATGATAATTTATTTGACGGTTATTCTTAGAATTAAGAATTTTTAAATGAGTTGTTCTTCCATTTCTGAAATAAGAAAAGGAAAGAAATAAAGAAAATCATAAAAGCGTTTCACTTTTATCAATTAGAATATAATATTTTCTATAAGATAACGTGCGGTTTCCTTGTAATAGAATGAAATTAATGGCTAATTTTACTTATTTTGCTGAAATATATCTCATCGGAAATGTATGTGCAATCGCCTTTGTTGTTACACCTAAATATCTCTTGAGAAACTCTAGGCTTTGATGTTTATTAAGACGTGCACGAAATATCTCTACAGAGCCTACTGGCGTACCTATCCAGTACATTACAGACAAAGATAGATTTACCACTAAAAGCTTATTTCATTAATCAACACCACTTAGCAAACAAATTCGTTTAGTGCAAAATAAATAAAAAAAAACGCCTAGTTGGTAAACCAAGGTGGTCTTACACAACTTTGTAGCATACATTACGCTAACCCAACTTTCCTGACCTACAGATTTAACATTCAAGGGAACTCCCGCTCACCTGAGTAATGCGGGTGAATTTCAGAAATACTTAGGATGATAGGTACTGCATTCTGAAATCTCATTCCATGGAGACCACTTCATACCTTACGAAGTTATGCAAGTCTGTTGGGCATTCAGTTGGAATTAGCATACGTAATTAACAAGATCTTGCGCTGTTTTACACTATACTGAATTGTAGAAGAATCCTAATCGTTCTGCCTATAGAGGTAAAGAAGTAAATTAGCAATGTGCAACATCGTATCTGGATCCTTTAATTATAGTTACTTTGCCGAAGAGAGATCGCATACCTTTGACATTATGAACGTGGTGTGAATAAAGTGATGCAAAGATTGGATAAGACCCGAGTGGCTTAATTGGGGTAAAGTTAATTTATTTCTCGACAAAAATTAATTATGTACATCTTTATTGTACGCTGCCTTCACACAAAAGGGGTGTTTGGCCTGAAAGAAAGTAATTTTATTTAACAGGGGATAATTAAGTATGGTTATTGATTTTTAGAATGATCTTAGAATGATTTATTATGTATGTTCTATGGAAAGTGTATAATTTACTATATTTATCCTAAAGCTATTCATTAACACTGCATCGGGATTTGTGGTGTATTCAACATAAAAATTGCGCATAGCTTTGTTAATTTCACGTAATTTCAAAGTAAAGTATTGTTGTGAGTTTAAAATGCTTGAAATATACAATTTTTATATAAAATGATATTTTCCCTTAATTTTAAATTACAGTGAAGCAAATAATTTTCTTTATAATTTAAAATTAAAGTTTCTCAATGGTCCATAACACTTAATCAATAGTGCTGTTTTTTTATTTTCGTCAAATAATTGTTTGAATTTTGACTTTTTATATTATTGTAAAATAAAGTAATTGAGATGAGACTTTATCAAAATAAAACTATACCTAAATTTTTTCATAAAAATTCTCGTACATAAAATACTCTTCAAGCCAAAAATACAAAGCTTAAATCCATATGCTCATATTTCTGTGATTAATATATAAAAACATAAAAGAATGATGATTTTCATACTTAACGCGGACTACTTTTAAAAAGTAATAAATAGAATTCATGAATGCGAAAATTTTGTAAATTGAAATAAGGCTGTAATAAATAAATAAATATATATATATATATATATATATATACAAACTTTTCAAGTTCATCAAAATTAAATAATTCATTCATATATGTCATTAAAAATTATTAATTTACTAATTTTTCTAAGTTATGTACAAGGTAGAGAGGTTGTTAAAAATAGTAAAATTATTTTTTAATAAGACAAGGTCACAAGGATTTTACAAGTTTCAAAAAATGTTTCTGATAATTTTAAATAACTATTAAATATCCATCTCTTATATAAAACTCTATAAACTACATCCTTATTTTTGATAGAAATTGAGAAGAAATGTATATTTTTATAATTAAATGCAATATTTTTAGTAAAAATATGTAATATCTCTTATCCAAATAAGAGAGGATGATGAAGAAAATTAATGCTTTTTTAATAAATCTGAATTCGTGAAAATAACGTTAACACATACATGTACGAAAAAAAATTAGAATTCTAAAGTACATCGGTAAGTGGTATAATTTTTATCTCTCTCAGAATACGAATTGTTTGGAATTCTTTTAAAAACTCTCTGTGTTCTAATTATATCACTTGAGGTATTTTGAGGAAATATTCGAAAATCTTACTGATAAATCGTGATGTACGACTAAGAAAATAAAATATTTAATAATAACTGAACAACAAGCTTTTACTATTTCATTAAATATGTCTAATTATATAATCAAAAACAGAAACTATATTTCACTTATATATCACCATTTGCAAGAACCACTTCAGATCTGAGCTCGCGACAAATTTAATTTATCGCTCCAAAACCAAAATGTTAATAATCAGAACTTGCACAAATGTTTCGTAACAGATCCTTTAATCCCAATCAACGTAGCAGAAAATTTTCCAGCCACTAGCAACTGAAGTTAAATAAGTGTGCTCTCAAATTTGGGAAAGCCAAATCTGCAAAAGACAATGGGATTTTGAAGTGATGAAAAGCTCAGGAATTTCATTAAAATGGAAAATCCTTCCCCGTGTACCCCACCTCCTCGAATGCAATCAGCTCTTTGCCATTCTAGCGACAAATTGGCAGATCATATGAGACAGTCCTCTTTTCCATCTAATAACGTTCATATCCGAGCTCTTAAGGCAAATCTTAGGGGAGAGAGTTATTATATGGGTGATCTTTCCCCCTTCAAAGTCCATTCTTTAATGCAAAGGGGAAATCTGTGGAAGCTCATTTGGAGAAGTTATGTTTGTAAGAATTCCATAAAGCCACGTCCTCAACTCATTTCCAACCGTTGTAACATGTGTAACCTCGCTATAACAATAATCCTTTAGGATTACGCAAACACGCAGAAGACGGTTTTCGTATTTACAAACAATTAAATTCGTTAAATTAAGGGCCTGGGGATGTGAACGCCATGTTTGTACACGTAGCAACGAATTGAAGAGATATTTTCATATATGTAGTTTTATAATGTACGGCAATAATTTTTATTTATTTTTCAACTTTGTTTAAATGTCTAGAATTTTAATTGCCATATATGAATAATTCTTAAATATATTTAAATAACAATTTATTTTATATATTACACTAAGTAAAATTCAAAGAAATAATTTATGATGTCATTGATTAAATAACTCATTTTGCGGAGTATGCATTGATTGGTTTTAACATCAACTATCGTATTAAGTTCCTTTTATGAAATGAAAAAAATATTATTCTATCTCTAACACTAAAGTAGCTGATATATTTTCTTTAATCTCACCATTCATGATGTTCGTGTACAAAGCGATACATACAACAGTACTTGCAGTGACAAATAATGCTATTCCGTCCAAGTTAGTGACAAGCTATAACGCAAAACAGCGTATGTTGTACATCGATGTATAACAAATTACGAAATGTTATTAAAAAACGTTCGGTGTAATAACAAATAATGTGACGTGCTGTGATACCCTATGATAAACTAGGTGACCAGAAGCGTGTTAATTATAATTATATATATATATATATGCAATAGTATAGTGTCATACAAATTATTAGTATTCCATACAAGATTATCTAACCGTTCTGGAGATAACAACTTTTATTCATCGATGAACTTTTAATTCAGTTCACTTTTGATCTCTAGTGAATATAATCGTGCAAACTGACATTCCCGGCAAAGTTTTCCACACATTTTCAGGGACATTTAAATCAAGGAAATTTTCTGGTGAATCCAGTTTAAGGTTAGCTTTAATTACTAGAACTCATAATGCAGCATGAGATATTCGTTATTGTACGCTGCCACCCATAAAAACAAAACTGGGATCAATAACATCTCTGAATTAATGCATGAGCAGGATAATTGCTTTATCACAGTAAAAGTTTCCAGTGTGTCAACCTTTGATGAAAATGCTGAGCTTCCGACATCATTACATCATAATATTCCACACAAACCCCGAGGGCTATCCCAGATAATTCTTTACCTGACGTTAGTGGCGCCCCAATAACCACTAACATCAAAGATGCATACCAACTAGCATCATTTATCAGTCTCAAACGATTATCATCAATAAAGAAGTCATGATTCCATTGATGGAATGTCCAATATTTCTGTTCATTACAAGTTTTTAAGCAATACCACCAATGCACTGCTGTCAATGATATGGAGTGTGCAGGAAAGAAGGTACATAAATTATTTCTATAAAAGTGCCTGGCTACAGTGAACAGGCGCAAACGTCGTCCAATAACAACTGCTGAACAGTGTTTCCATTGCTATGGTCTTGATCTCTACTTGCCTCAAGACGATATACCGTCAATTAGTTCTTGTTTTGTTCCAGATCATCAAACTTCCATTAGTTATCTGTCTGTTCTTTACAAGGCTTTCCGATCTCAGGATGCAACATTTTTGTCTCTAAAAATTTAGCCAACTCTCATCAAACTGTATCCATCGTCACACCTGCCAATCTTTCTAACCCCTGAAAAGCAACTTGATGGATTTCTGCAGCAATGCTTCACATATAATCTCGTTTACATTTGAAGCGAATGTCTGGAATTACATCTTTCCTCTATCTTTTAAAATTGCCATTAAATCTCTTCAGTTTGACTCTACTCACACTGGTGCGTGTCTTCTTATCACATCTGATATCAAACAACTGATGTTTGCACCTTTCCATGGATTCGGCTTTTTATTGCAATATATATAAATATATATGTTGTAACAAACCTAAGTAAGAGGATGGATCCAAAAAAGGCTTACAAGTCGAATAAAAAAATATTTATTAACAACAGTCAGAAAATAAAAAAGGGAATTAAGAGGCAGGCGTGCCTATCACGTTTCGACATAATCACCAAGTCTATTTAGGCATTTTTATCAGAACGCTGAACCAATTCGTTTAACCTGTCTTGGTAGAAATCAGGTCTCTGTCCATTGAGCCAGGTTTCGGCGGAGGATTTCAGGGCAATGTTTTCGAATATCGCAGCACATCAGAAACGATATACTGCACTCTACCATAGCTCAGTCCCAGCTCTGATGAGATTTCAGGCAATTACCCGTCGATCATTATCAATCATTTCTCGAATTCGAGCAGTGGTGACTTCCACCGTTGAAGAACTTGGTCAGCTGCTCCTTGTCATATTGCGGATTTCAGTATCCTGCCTACTTGATTGAAAGGAGTGATACAATTTCACTACATGTTGTCTGCTCATTGCAGATGTGGACTAACTTTTTGCTTATTAAAATCGTATCACGGCTCACACTTCCAAACCAGACACATTTCCTAAAAGTCTTGCCTTTTTAATCGTCCTGAATCCTCTGAGAACTTTTACTACTTACCCACAAACCAGCTGTATGGCAAGTAGTGCCATTTGTATTCTCTCTAGGAAAACAAAATTTCTCCACAATATGTAGTTCTCAAATGCTGCGACTTGTAACCTTATTTTTGGATCCACCTACGTATAAAAAGTTAAGATAGTAAAAAATATTATCCACAGTAGTACAATAGCAAACTCTTGATCTTAGGAACCTAAAAGTAAAAAAAAAAAAATAAAAAATTCAGCTTGGAAGTGTAGATGCACGTTATATGCCAGAATATATATATGAAATGATTCTGTAATATTTCTGGAGAGTGTTAAAATATAATTTTAAAACGTGGCGTGTGGATATTATTATCGTAGCGAACCAAGGATAGAGCGTGGCCGGTGTTGTGTGATTCTGGTATGTTGATGCATTTTCTATTATAGGATTATGAGGCAGTCTTGTAATTTAGTAAATCCAATTTATTGCATCTCTTGAAATACATATAAAGATGGACGGCACAACACAGACAAATAATCTACAACACACAACAAAAAGCAGCCGACAACATGACCTCAGAGAAACGAGCGAAGAGAGAGAGGATTTCCAGAGAATTGGTTTTTATACCCGACGGTAGACCGCGTGATATTTTTGTAATAAGAGCTCTGATTGGTTACAATGGGCGGGAAAGTGATAAATGATGCAATAATATTAGTCGATTACGATTAAGATCAGGGTGTTAGTTTCGAACCAAATACTTAAAAGATTATTTGAATATTGTTAAAAAGAGTTAATTAAAAGGATGCTAGGGGGAATTATTACATATATATATATATATATAATTCCTTTTCAAAGAAATGAATTATTCCAACATCCTAAATGATAGAGGTACACGAAAAGCATTATAAAATTTATTCTTCAGAAGTTTCATATAATCAAAATGATAATTGCTTCTTATAAATACATATATCTTAGTATTCCGTACGTCTCAGTTCGTGTGCTATTGCTATTGAATATTATTGTTTAATATTTATTTCATCATTTTATAAATTATTCAGATACCTTTTTTTCCTTCGACAGTAATATTAAGTTCATTTATATGAATAGTTTTCTCCTTCCATTCTAAATATTTATGCAGATATTTCACTCAGAAACACAGAAAAAAAAATCCATTTTAGATATTTAAAATAGTATTGTTTTTTTTTTTTTATTACTTTTTACTAAAATACTTTACTTGAATATATATCCTGAGTACATGCACAGCTCTAGGGAAAAGCCAAGTTTACAAAATTTTATTCCCAAGTATTTTGCATTTAATATAGAAAGCGGAAATATTCAAAACTCATTTCTGAGCAAATTACATGTGTTCTTTTCTTTAATATTATTCAATGAGATTTGACAGTAAGGTTGGAATTAGAACAAATTGAATTATGTTGCAATGTCTTGTTTTCTTTCGTGTCTTTTCTTTACTGATTACTTAAAGTATTTGCATTTCTATGAATTTCAAAAAGTGTTTCATATTTATTTGGAAAGAATAGCCTTAAAAGTACCAACTTCGAAAAAATAATAAATGAGAAAAAATATCTACAGAAATCTTATTACTTTGTTTTTTTACTTGTATCCCTTCTTTTTTTTTCAATTTTATAAGAAAAAAAACATACAATCTATCTTTTAAAAAATAGCATTTACTACTCTTGAGATATGAACGTTTAAGAATTCATTTTCGCTTTAGCTTTCGAATATTTAACATACATGGGAGGAAAAAGAACAATTTCTACATAATTTAAGATATGCCAGGTATATTTTAATTCCAAATTTTTTTATGTATCATTTTACCTGCACTCATTTCATTGATGAAGGGGAAATTATGAATGGATATTTAATCTAAATTGCATTATTTATAAAATTATAATAATTGTTTTACCTACTTTTTTGGCCA
>BMAV01001178.1:48275-67837 GCA_019973955.1 Trichonephila inaurata madagascariensis
GTAAAGTATGTTTATATCTTATAAATAACGTACATGTAAAGTATGTTCAAAGCATACAAATAAAAAGAAAAATAATTGATTATGCACACATAATGTAATCATTTATATATTTTCTTTAACATTTTTTTTTATAAAACTTGCATTCGAATTCTACCACTTAATTCTTTATTGTGAAATAAAAAAAAAAAATCAACTTCAACTATTTAAAAAAAAATTGTGAAATGTTGATAATTTGCCCTTTTACATAATGGGCATGACCTAAATGATCTATATACTATCTTTAATTGTATGGATCGATTGTCGATTGTATTATTCATATATCACATATTTAACCTTACCTTTGTAATCGCTCAATGTGTGTGTTCAATAAAACACTTTTAACATAGATACTACGAGGAAAGTGGCACGTGTGCTGAAGCTGTGTGTACACTCAAAACAAAAACAAAAAAAAAAAGAAAAGAAAAACGTGAAGAAAAAAAAAAACTACCCCCCAAGAAGGAGTTACCCGATTGTAATGAAATTTCGTACGCAAAGACATTTCAACCGAACATGCAAATGATTAAAATTTGGTGTCCAACGAATGAATACCGGGAGCTACAGCGCATCGGAACTGCATACTTAGCAGATATCTATAAGAAGCGATTCTCAATCTGCTGGTTAAAATTTCTGTTGCATTGAGATTTAGGATATTTTTGAACAACTGAAAACATCCCACGCTTCAGTATTCGAGCTCATTAAGAGCAACTGTCAGAGTTTGAAAGATGTCGTATCATTGAACTGAAAGAGGAAGGTTGGGCATATCGGAGAATCGCTGGTCATATGGGTCGAAGCGATGCAGCCATTAGAATATGATGGCAAGAATGGGTGGACAATGGCAGATTTCAGCGTCGTGATAGTAGCGGTCGACCTATAGCCACAGAAGATCAGGAGCACAGATTGATTGTCATATCAGCTATCACAGCGTTTGATTCATCGTTATCAACCATCAGACGTACGACCTGCGCACGTGTATCTACCATGACCATCCACAGACGGCTGATAGAGCAAAATTTACCCTCGTATCGACCACTACGTTACTAATCACGCCTGCACATTTTTAAGCCAGATTACAGTGGTACTTGGCTGGAACAGGTTGGAATCATGCTGACTGGGGACGTATAGTGTTTAGAGACGAATTCTGCTTCCAACTGTGTTCTGACAAACATCGAAGACGTGTCTGGAGACGGCCAGTGCAGCGTACCGATCCTGCTTTCACGATTGCAGGCCACACAGGCCCTCAACAAGGAGTTATGTTCTGGGGTGCCATTTCTTTTGAAGCCGGTTCCCTTTGGTCGTCATTAGAGCCACACTTACAACACATCTGTACGTCGACGGCATTCTGAGAACTGTTTTAATACCGTTCCTTTTGCAGTATCCTGGCCTTATTTTTCAACAAGATAATGCCAAACCACATACCACACGTGTTGCTATGAACTGTCTAACAGCTCATAAAACACTTCCTTGGCCAGCCAGATCGCCAGATCCCTCTCAAATAGAGTATGTCTAGGATATGATGGTTAGGTGACTGCATCTAATAGGGAATGTTGATGACCTGGTCCGACAATTGCAGCAAATTTTGCAAGAAATACCACAGGAGACCATCAGGGTGCTTTATCTCTCTATGTCAAGTCGTGTGGCAGATTGCATCCACGCTAGAGGAAGGTCAACTCCTTACTGAGCTAGTTACTTTGTAACTATGTAACTCTGAAAAAAATCATTCAATTTTTCTGAAATTTGAATCAGTTATTATTCTACACGTAATATTTCTACCCACCAATTTTTATCTCTATCGGACAGCTCCTTCTTGGCACGCCGTGTTTTTTTTGTTTTTTTTGTTATAGAGTGCACATTAAAATCACATAGTCAGGGCTTTAGCCACTACACATGGAACCATTTGAACAAAAGCCCATTATGATAAATAAATAGCTATTGTTTAAAACATTTATAAACATTGAAAATAGAAGGATAGTTAAACACTGCAGAAATTTAAAGCATTCATTTTTAACGATAAGAAATTCATTCGTATTTATATTTGATAATTATATAAGCTACATTTTGGATTATTGTTTTTGTATGCATGCATTTACATGATTTTATAAAGTAAAAGTTAGTTAATTATCAAATTTATAATTATTAATATATTTTGATAATTGCATATGAAATTGTTAATCATTGTTGCATTAAAATCTAGTTCCATTAAGAGGTCATTTATAAGATTTGATAATTAAAAAAAACAATTCCCTTACAAGTGATTTTATCATTATTTTGTCATCCATTATTAAGAAACGGTAGATAAAAAGAGTTAGAGAAGGGAAACACATTCCATTTTTAGTTTCCACTAAATGAATTAATTCATTTCAAGTTAGCGTGCGGGGATTAATGATCTTAAAATTCTATTTAAAAGGAAATCATTCAGATTTACCATTCTTCATCATTTTAACTTCATGGAAATACTACAGAGAATATTTACAATTTCTATATAGAGTACATTTTATTTACATAGATATTTATGTTGAATCAAAATTTGGCAAATCCATAATATTAACATATTTCCGTTTTAATCTTCTGTTTTTGATCAACAGCCTTAAGAAGCTCCATCTATATTTTAAGCAAAATAGAAGTTTGCTTTCCCCCTAAGCTCGTTGTCATTGTGCTCGTAAAATATATATATGTAATAATTCCCTCTAGTATCCTTTTTATTTTAACTCTTTGTACTAATATTTAAACATGCTTTAATTACTTGGTCTAAAAATAACATTGTAATCTTAATCGTAATCGACTAAACCGAAATCCCTGTCCCGCCCTTTCTATCCAATCAGAACTACTATTACATAATAATCACGCGCTTGCAATGCTGGTATAAAAGCAACAATCTTGTGTAATCTCTCTCTTTGTCTGCTTGCCTTCATCATGTAAGAATGTAAATAAATGCTGCTCTTTGTCTTTGTGTCCTCCAATATGCCGCTGCTGCTTGTCGTTGTCTGCTTTACTTGGTAATCGTGGAAAGTTTATATATTCAATGTGAAAAGGTACCGCAACTGTGTTTTATTCTATTGATGTGTGCTTCATAATAAAGGAGTAAAAATTATTCCACAAGGATTACTTCAATAAACCAGATATGACAACAAACCAACACCGGCCAACGCTACTACAATACTCTACATATATATATATATATATATATATATATATAAGCGTGAACCAAACTCACTGTTTTTTATTCACACAGATTACATGATTTTGTGCGGTATTTGTAGGAATGGAGGGTGTAAGTAGTTTAGGTGAATAAAATTGACTCGTGTCACAGGTTATTCATAGAGTATTTCAAAGCAAAGTTATCCTCCTTTATATGAAACATGTGAAACCACCTCTCTCTCATTTCTCACCCCTCTTAAATCTCGCCTCCATGGCTGGTGTTTTCCGTACTTTGTTCATTCTCAGAAGGGGGATATTTTTGTGTTAATTTTTTTGTTTTTCGTGTTAAAAGGGAAAAATACATAGTATTTTGTCAGGACCGTTGTACTGTTTTGTGTTAACTGATATCTAGTCTTATGCGTTAGTCTTAAAAGTATTTCACTGTACATTGCAGGTTCAGTATTTCCTATCCTTCAATTACTTAATTTCCAATTATAATTATTGGAAATAGATTTGAATTTATAAATCAATTTTAATTAGTTTAGTTAAAGTTCATTAAATTTTCTCGTCTAATTATAAATTATTCATTTTAATAAGCATTTATCTATCACCTGTTACTAGGGGATCATTTAAGTCTCAGTGAGATGTTCACAATAAACTTTATATATTAACTGATTGAATTATCTTCTTTTAAATCTCAGAAAAGGATTTTTTTATACAGTATTGATGCATCACCAAATAAAATAAACATTAATTTAAAAGATAAGGGTGATATATTTTTGGTATACTGTTATACGTAATTTTACTTAGCATGTAGTAATTATAATCATTTATAAACTCTAGATAGTTTATAAACAGGAAAGTAACATTCCTAATTCGCTGACTGTAAATTTATAATATTAATATGTGCAATTTGTGTAGAAAAAAATAATAAATTATTGTTTTGCGATTATTTTACTTCTTTATTTATTTTTTTTTCATATTAAATTATTATATTTTTTAGTAATTCGTTTAACTTAATGTTGATAACTCTAAGGAAAAATTTAGGTCTAATCTACATGCTAGAGAAATAACTCAACAGATTGATAATAATCACCGTGTAAAACAAATTGAGTGCATGGAAAGATTAAAATTTCTTTTAATTTATATTCCAGACTAGCAATATAATTCATAAAAAAACAAGGAATATAATTGAAAAAGAAAAGAAATATCTAAGCATTATGGTTCTATGGTAATCCAAAAATAATACTAATTTAATACTAAATAATACTATATGTACATAAATTGTAATTATACCCTTAAGAATATCATACTAATATTCATTTCTTATTAAGCATTAATTTTATAAGCCCTGCCTTACTCTAAGTAAGATGCTTGTTTCAATTTAGAAAGTTAAATTATTTATACGTTATCTTTGGTTAAGAAAATTTCCAATGTATATAACGTTACTTAAAATTTTATTTATCTTATGCTAGTGAACTCATCTCTACATTCTTCAGGGATATGTAATCAATATTTTCAAATTAGTACAAAGTATCATTGAGGATTTCTTAATACCTGATGTACATGGTATAACTATAACTGTATATTACACTTCAAAATGATATTTAATCATTTACGAAGAAGCATTTTATTAGAATAACATATGTTGTGTGTGTGTTTTATTTTGTTTTCAAAAATTATATTTATCTTTCATACTTAAATTATATTAATAAAGAAAGTGCCAAGTCTAATGCTGTTATCAGTACATATTTAAAACATTTTCATAAAATATAATCTGTCATAAAAAACTCACTATATTGTGAGTTCTAAAGTTTTATATAAAATACCAGTAGATATAAATCATAAATTTATACTATCTGTATTATGATTCTATTTATGAATTTATCTATTTAACACATACTTTTAAATTACAGATTTGCGAATATTTATACATTTGTGCATACATGAATGGACAAAAACCATTTTTCAATCCACACAAATGATTCATCAAGGAATGTATCATAATACTTTGGTTAGAGAGAGTATTTCTTAAAATAATCTTCATTTTTCATAGTGCCACAACATGAAGTTTATAGAACATAAACAAATTGCTTGTTTTAACAAGTATTCTGACTTACATTAGCTGTTCCAGATTTATATAAATACGCCGTAATCTTAAATTTAAATACTAGGCCGTTGTAGGAAATTTATTTGATTAATGCATTACCTTACAAAATGTTACATATTTCATATGATAAACTTCACATTTCATTGAACATGCATAAATAAGGAACTCGCTTCAATCCACCCACGCCATCCATCAAGGAATACATAACTTATCCAAAAACAAAGCTAACGAATCGCCCCATCAATGTCATCGAACCACCATCAATGAAAAGATCGATTTTGGGTATAGAAGACTTGTTTCGGAACGCATCAATAAAACTTGCAGTTGGGAAGGAACATGTTGGGAACCGCAAACTTGATTTATATGCCACTGGAACTTTCCGGGAATAAGTGCAGCAACGCTCCGCTTTATGAGCTTGCGGGGGTGGAGGAGGTTTGATATCTTAAAATGTCTGGGATAATCATCGCTACTGAGTGAGCTTACCGAAAATTAATCTTTTCTCTTCATTGTGAGGACCTTGATTTATGGGACAAAAGTAGCGTCATTCAAAAGGGTCGTAACTTCATCGCAGGGGAAATTTTGGAATGCAATTTAAGAATAGGGAAATATTTCATGGGTACGCGTAATCGAAATTGAAGGTTGGCGTTCGAAGGAAGATGCTTCAATATTTTTGGTGTAGGGATTATATTATTCCTCTCTTATTTAAATATTTATTAATGTTTGTGTTGTTTCATATTTAGTAAAATTTCCTAATGTTTAAATGCATGCTATATTTGATTTAATAATGAGTCCATTTATATTTATTGTATAATTTTGTCCATGCTGATTATGAGAATTATTTAGTGGATTGGCATATCCGTGAACTTTTTAATTTTTGTTTCCATGAATTTTATCATTGAGAGAACTAATGCAACTTTTTATAACTAACTTTGAAGTTTCATTTTGTTAAAAACATAATGATTTAGTAACACCAGCATTTATACAATGTTTCTCTTAGACCAGTGGTTTTCAAACTGTGTTCCATACAGCCCTGGAGTTCCACGAAACATACTCATGGGTTCCAAGAGTCACATCGAGAAAAACATCGAAACGAAAATTATAAATATATATGCAAAATGGATTAATGAATTACCTGTGAAGTTTGTATAGTTACAAGAGTATCTAAAGCTCATTCCATTAATTAAAATTGAAAATTTTATTTATTTATAACTTTATTTTGCAACGTATTTTAAACTTTTATTATAATATAATAAATGAATATTAAAACGCGCGCTCCTTGTAACTTTATATATATTTCCTACTAGACTATGAGTATTCTATTGATTTATATTCGTTAGTTAGGCCAAGGTTCTTCAAAATTAAATAGTTTTCTAAATAAAAACGTACCTTTTTGAATTTGTGGTAAGAAACACCGATGACGAATAAGGGGAGACAATTTATCAACAAAGCAACAGATTCAATGTTAAAATCTAAATTTAAGCAAGAACAGCTCCCCTAAATTTTAGATTGCAAATTCTTGCAAAATGTACAGTATTTCTCACACAGCTATAAATTCAGAACAGTATGTGTAAGGGAAATGTATTTTCTAACGTGAGTGGCTACAAAAACAAACTAAACTCGAAATTTGTAATGCGATTACATTTAATATCTCAAAAGTCCTAGACCAACAATTTGCGTAAAGAAAAGCAAGCATACATACCAATTATATCCACCCTCCAACGGGAATTTATTAAAAAAAAAAAAATTGATTACATAGTAAGAAATTTACCGATTTGATTTTTTATGAAAGAAATTTATAATATTTCTGTAATGTAAATCAATATTTTGATCTTAACTGAAATATTCGTACTTTATTGATTATTCAAATTATAATGTGGTTAAACAAAAACTTAGATGAGATTTTTAATACAGTCGAATAATTCAACATTTTACCCATTAAATTTCGTATTAGATGAGTAGAATAGTACATGTTATCAACATAATGCAAATATATATCTACAATTTTTTAAACGCAATTATTCTACCCCAAACATTTCAGTGTTAAACGCAAAACTAGAAATCCAGTTGATTGATTGATTGAACAAGAAGAATGTTGGCGATTAACTTAGCAATTTTGAGGCATTTTCACCTTTGACAACAGTTGATCCGGTGCTCCACTCTCCAAATTTTGATGCCACTACAATGATTTAACGTGTATCGGCCTCTCTGTATGGATTGTCTATATTTCACAGAACTCAAATCCATAACTTGACAGAAATAGAGCAAGCAATTAATTTAAAACTTTTGTGACGGGCTCATCGCGCTTTCTATTATTTTTCCTCTTGGGCTCTTTTGGGCCGAAAAAGGCAAATTCTTTCCAACCAAATCCAGAAGCGAAACGTGACTATGCAAATTAGGAAACTTTTAAATAGCAGAAGTTTAGCGTATGTGAGAGGTTTTTTGGGAAGTGATTATGCTAGTCTGAGTTTAAACCCGTAGGCTGAAGCAAGCCCATATTACAGTGTCAGATATCCGTGAAAGTGCGTTCAAGCATCGTGGATACCATTCCACGCGAGATAAAGAAATTACATTGAAGATTCGAGAGGGTTGCTACTACCTAGGATATAGAGGTAGGACTGATCTACTAATTATTAGGAACTGTGTATAAACAGAGATTAGGTGTCAGCAATAAAGTAGTTATAGTGGTCAGGATCGCGCTTATTTGGTAATACGTATTGTGTGTATTCTTACCTCAGATCCGCTAAGTTAAAATATAAATATTATTATTGTTAGTGTTTAAGTTAAGATCTTAGTAAAGATATATTAAGATTATGGTAACGCCTGGTTCTTTATTCACTCCAACACCCCTAGGTCACGAAGATAACTCAGAAGTAAGGCATCACCCACGGTCGAAGGCTTTACACTTTAACAACTCGGTAACCACATCTTCAAAAGAAACATGATAGATAGAGAGAAAGAGAGGAAAAGAAAGTGAGATAAAGAAAACATATAAAGATAGTGATTGAAAGAGAGATGAAGACAGAGGGATAAAAGAGATAGAGTGAATGCAAAAGTGAGAAAAATAAAGAGAGACAAAGAGAGATAAAAAGAGGGAAACAAATAGAAATATACAAAAAGAGATAAAAAGAGAGAGAAGAAGAGGAATATATAGATAGAAAGAGAGATATAGACAGAGATAAAGGCAAAGGGATAAAAGAGAGTGAAGGAGAGAAATATACAGAGAGAGATAGAAAGAGAGATATAGACAGATGGATAAAATAGAGATAAAGACAGAGAGAGATAAAAGAGAGATAGAGAGAATGAAAAAGAAAGAGATAAAACAGAGAGAGAGAGAAGGAAAAAGTAAGAGAGAGAGATTAAAAAGAGAGAAACATAGAAATCTATATAGAGAGAGATAAAAAAGAGAGAAACAGAGAAATATAGAGATATATAGAAAGAGAGATAAAAAGAGGAATGTGTATAAAGAGATAGAGAGATAAGACAGATAGGTAAAAAAGAGAGAGAAAATATATATATATATATATATAGAGAGAGAGAGAGAGAAAGAGAAAAACAGAGAGATATATATAAAAGAGAAAAAAAAAGAAATCCTTTTTTTAATAATAATAATAGCTTAAATAACGCCAATGTTAAAAGAGTGAGAAATAACTGAGATATTTATCTATAAACTCTGTCAGTAGATTTCTTATAACTACCTTCTTGAATGAGTAATCTCAACGCATTCTGGCAGGAAATTAGCAAACTATTTGCAATTGGCATCTCTTAAGTTACTAATCATCGAAAATGCACTATTTATCAAAATTTGCTCTGACTGTTCGTATTAATTCCTCTGAGCTAAATTAGAAACCATCAAGTCCTCCCCATGCAATTACAAACTCCGCTTGCCCTTATCAGAAATTCATAGGTCCCCCTATTATCATTGCTACCATGAAAATCCATCTGTAATCTGGAGCCAACGAATGCGTTAAACTGCGATGATGCGACGCTTACTGTGAGTCGTTAACCGGATAACATCCATGGTAAGAAGAGTTTGAAAGTTTTCAGATTAGCTTACGAGCAGTCACTTAGACGACGATAGAATTCTGTGGTCGATATTTTCATGTTCTTGCCTTAATTAAGAAAGTTTCGTACGTCGGAAGTGAAGTTTTCATCATTGTAGTCGAATGAGAGAAATGTGTGTGTTAGAGTTGCAAAATACGATAAGCATTGGCAGTGCAAAGTCTGAATATTATGTTAAATAAAAGAGTGTCACAGTCTTGCCTTTTTCAGATTTTCAGTTTTAACAGTTTATTTGAGTGAAAAAGTTTGTAAAGACTAATGTAAGGATTTAATGATTTTTTTTTAATAAGTTTGGAGTTATAAGATAGGCGTTTTACTCATTTACACTGAATGATTTAAAATAAATAAATATGATTAAATAAATTCAATTGAAAGAGATAATATTAATATTTTAATAATTAATTGCTTTTTGATAGAAATTAGCATAAATTTTACTGACATGAAAATTCGAGTATATGACTTAACAAAACCATAGCCGTAAGAGAATTTACAACCATATAAACCCTATACAAGCACATCTTCACAAAAAAGATAGCAAAGCAGAGGAATCATGTTAATAATAATGATTATTTAGATAACGCCATCATAAAAGAGTGTGAATAAGCTAACTATTAACCCTTTAACGGGCACACAGCTAAAATACAATTTTCTGTGATAAAATACTTAATAAATGTAATAAGCATTATTTAGTCTCAAAAAAAAATATCTGATCAGGGTTTTATTTCCTGGGTGGTGGCTAGACGTTATAGCCACTGCGCACTCAAGACATTTAACTTACTTTTCAGGACAGAAATAATGAATCATATTACAATAAACTTTTTATGAAAAAATGATATTAATGCTAATAACTATTTCAATAACAATTAAATACAAAGTACAAGTGTAATAAAATAATAATAGGATAATTGTACATTATATAGAATACTTACTAAAATATACATCAGAATTGGTATATATCCCCATTTTAAATTTTATTTAATTTTAGTTTAAAAAGTTTGGAGTAAAGTAATATTTTTGAGGATTTAAATTATTTATTTCACAAATTTGATGAGATAATTGCTGTGGAACTTTTGAAAGTAAGTAGGACCATTTGCTTGAAGACTCAGTGGTACGTTGCAAGACCGACACAGCCATCTAGAGTGATGAACGTCTTTTCTGGTACTGCAAAGTGAGTGCCTTCTTACAGATCACCTTCGGTTTTCATTTTCTTAAGTGGAGGAAGAGCGAAAATTTCGATGTCATTTTTCTGTTCTATGTGGGCAGTAGATAGAGCCTCTATCCACATAGTAAAAGCTTTCCAAAAACCTAAATAAAACTTTGTTTTTCATTGCATGATTACTTAATTCAAAAAGATGAGAGAAAAGTATACTTAAGACGTGTCAAAATTTTTTTCACAGATCAGAAATTTTATTTATAGTAATCAAAATACAATTTGTAGATTTACACCGAGAAAAACTGTTTTTAACTACCCATCAGAGAACATGAAATGTAAAAACGGTATCGTGCTGCCATCTGTATTAATTTTTATGCGTTTTAGCTTCAATTAAGGCATTTGGATAGAATAAATATCCAACACCAGATTGGAGAATTTTTTTTTAATATGTGGCTAGACCTATTAGCCGCTGCCCGCTAAAGGGTTAATATATAAAACTTTATTTCTGAAAGTAGATTTCAAAAGAATTTATATTATTATCATTATTTTCTTCTTCTTATTATTATTATTATTGTATTGTATTTTATGTAATTCTATTTTTTTTAAAACTATATGTGTGTGCATGTGTATATGTGTGTAGCACTTCTACGCGTGAGTGTGCATGTGCATAAAATATATATTCACTATTACGATTGGTTGGCTTAAGTAACTTTTTTATTGTATGATAATGTTTAATGAACTGAATGGATATATGTTATGATGCATCTCTTAGAATAATGTAGTTGGTCTTGATAATTTAGTAGTCTTGATCGAGAATTCATGGCCGACGTTGTTGAACAGCAGGTTCTATGTCTAGTGTTACTAAAACCCGTTGTGTAGAGGAGCTGATGCATTATAAATCTTTCCTTTCTGTGTAAATAGTTCTCTCATTGAAGTGATGAGGAGAAGAGAATGGTAAATCAGAGGTCATCCTTGTCACTTGACAATGGTTAAAACTTACGGCATCTGTCGGTAATAGCCCTCATATTGCTCTAGATTGCGATGTCAGTTAATTTCAAATCGAGACTCAGAATAATGTAATGTTGATTTAGTTAATGTTGTTTTAATTTCAAAGGAGAAGCAGTTGTAACACAATCATATGTACTGAAGTTAATTGTAAATATGCTTGAGTACTCTCTCTCTCTCTCTATCTGATGGGTAAAGAATAAGATAACTTCAAGTAATTAAACTTTAAAATTATAAATTCTCTTCTACAGTAAATTTTCACAACTGTATTTGTTTTACGAAAATTATTATAACAGGTTTATTTTAAATGCATACTTTATAAATTAATATAATATTGAAAAATAATTTTTATTCATTTAAAGACGAAAAGAGTTAAAAAGAATTCTAGGTTACGTTTTATTCTAATTTCAGAAAATATCCATCTGTTTCTTGCATATATCTTTCTTCATATGCGAATAATAATAAAAAATATATATTCTATAAAACCTTAAAAGAAAAATCATTCTCTTTTTTTTAAAAAAAAAATTAATTTTTCCCTCTTTTCGGTGTCTTTGGAATCAGAAAGCCACCAATTTCCATGATCTACATCGGAATATCTCCAGAATTCCCTGATTTATTCAAATATCACCATCAGAATATCATTTAATATCACTGATCATTCACGAAGTCATCAATATCTTTTCACTCCTTAGAATAACGTAGGTTATTCATGCTTTTATTTCTCAAGAGAAAGTGGAAAATAGGAAAAAATTGATGACTTGGTAACATCATTACTTCTTTGGATATGTAAGAAAACGAATATGATATCAAATTCGATTCCCTTTCCCTGATTCAAAAATTTTATTTTTTTTATAAGTCTAAGAAGAAGCTACTGCCATTTTGATTAAAGTTTGAGTTGTTACTGCTAGATTTTATTAGATCCCGTGTTTCAACTCATGTTATTTTAAGTTCAAGTAACTCCTTGTTAAATGAAAATTCAACCTATTACAAGTTCAATAACTCTAACATCATAAGAAAAGATATTATAATTGCTATTGAATGCTTAACTGTTTATATCAGAATTGTTTTAGATCTTATATAATTTAAAAATGGGTATGTTTGCGCGCTTGAAATTATACAAATTATACTTACTCATTGGATCATGAAAATGCAAATAATAATGATATTTAAGGTGACTACATTCAGAATCATTATTTTGAAAGAGCTTATAAATGAATACTTTATATATATATACTGTCAGTTGAATTAGAATATACATATAAAACTACTCTAAGAATATTATTACAATAAAAAGTTCTTCAAATGCGTTTTGTTCGCAAAAAAACGATTTTCAAAATATTTTTTCATGAAAAATGCTTACATAATAATAATATTTTGACGATAAATAGCTAAGACTTCTTTAGAGAGTCTCAAATTGTATCTTTGAAAAAACTAGAAATTAATTTATTCGTATTTTAACATATTCAAACAAAACAAAAAACACCGCTAATTGTTTGAACTGGTAGTTATACTCAAAATAATATGAATTTTCAAAAACCCTAGTTCAGTTTTTGTACGAGTAAAAGTTTTAGTGGTCGCGGTAGCCTAATGGTCAAGGTTATGGATTCGTGGCTGTCGTGTCATGAGTTCCAACCAGTGCCACTGAAGACCTGCCCTGTAGAGAATCTGATGCACATTAAATCTGAAGGTTAGCACATGGTACCTTCTGTTCCGTAAGCACTATACCAAGATGATCACCGTAGCACGGAGGCTGTTACTGGCTTATATAAATACCACCGCCACACACTCTACAGCCAGTGAGTCAGGGAATATGTGCTCTACACCATAGTTATGAGGAACGTGTGAGTTGTTGCTTTTGCGTCATTTGTGTCTAACGGCTTGAATGTTGAGTCATATAGATTTCACGGCTCTACTGTACTGCGCCATGCGGGTTTGGCAACTTTTCGGTTGCTTCTGTGGCGAATAGATGACACCCGTCTGTTCGTGAAGTTTGCGTTGTTTCAAAGTTCACCATGTGTCACCAATGAAGGTTAGAACCTGGGACCTTTGGTTCCATTACCGAGTAAATTAACTACCATACTAGGATGATTACCATAGTACGGAAGTTGTCAATGGCTTATTTAGATACCACCGCCACAAATCTGTCGGGGCTCAAACTTCTTTCCGTTGGTGAGGTGTGGAAGTTAGGAGAGGGAACTGCCAGTTCATGTGTCGTCTTCGTCCCTTGACCATGACTTAAAATTATGAGGATCATTCGCAAAAGCTCTCGTTTAGCTGAATAGAATGTGTGACATTAATGTTCACTAACTCACTTAGCTATATGTAAATGTTTATTATTATAGGGGCATTTTTCATAAAAGGAGAATATTTTGAAAATATGTCAGTTTTTTTTTTTTCATTTTTTTTGCCAAAAAAATTGTATTTAACTGATTATTTATTCTAATAATATTCATTTATATGCCTACGTAAAATTACACATTTAACAATATTTTTATATACAATTTCAAACGTGTCGTAATTTAATAGCACACATACACAAACAATAAAAAAGAATTAGTTTTTAAAAAGAAAAACATTTCTAACAAAAAAAAATCTACATTAAAAACGGTACATCAAAGGTAAATATAAAAGTTACTTTTAAACGTAATAGATTTACAATTCAAAAGACCACTGCCAGAAATAAATTTACCGCGATGAAAACAGCAGTACAAAACTAAAAATCCGCAAGAATAACTGATGTGTTAAAGTCATTTTTCTTGCTATTTCAACTCTTTGTGTTCGAAAATGATACGATTTAATATATATTAAGCTTATAATTCTTATATCAACATTTTTTCATTACATTTCAATTTCTCATTGTCATTTATTATATAAATTGGAAAACGATTATTCTTTTTGCTTAGTAAAAAAGTAAATAAATAGATAAAAAAAAACATTTCTTTCTTAAGCAGCCTATAAGCTCCAGAATATAAATGTTTAATAAATATGATACTTTCAATAAATATATTTCACTGGGTTTTGTTGTAAGAAACATTAAAAATAGATTATATATAAGATTACAGCATTACCTTGTTTTTCATGCCGTACGTAATCGTATTTAGAATAATAATCTACTAATATCACAAAGTTAGTGAAGATACATTTGTTTATGTTTTGATTACAATATTAATATGACGTACAATATTAATATGCTTTCTTTGCTATGTGAATTCTCATGCAAACTTTTTTTTATGTTTTTCTATTATTCACCGCAATATAAGGAGCTTTGAAATAATAATGCTTTTCTGAATTAGATTTATGCTTATTCTTGGGTAATAACTATCTCTCTTATTTCTCAAATGAAATACAGTCGAACCTATATATAACGAACCTCTATATTGCGAATTTTTCTATATAGCGAACTTTTTCCTTTTATGGTTCAATTTTTTTTCTCTCCATTTTTAAAGTATTTCTGAACATGTCAAGTTAATCTGTTTTTAACACATTTAATGGTGGTCGTAAATCTTGAACTGGTTTTTATTAGATCCTTACTCGTCGAGAGCAACAGAGTTGTGGAGATTTCATCCAAGAAGTGCAACCTTTGACCCCCATTGTCCAGTTCACTGGAAACATCTTCGATATCCCCTTTCAACCTCAGTGGAGTTTTCTCGTACCTCCGTGTTCAAGTTATAAATTAATGTATGTTTAATATTATCTGTATGCTTTAAATTAGAAAATGTCCTTAACATTCTTTAACTTTAATGTAAAATTATTTTCTTAATATTAAAAATACAGTGTATTCTTCGAAATTCGTTTTCTTGTTTTCCTCACAGTTTTTCTTTCTTTCTTATTTTTTGATAAGTAAGAAATATAAAAAAAAACATGTGTATTAATTTTAAATAAAAACGTGTGAGTTATAACCTTTTTTAATATACAGTGTTTATGAATTAAAAATTTGTATTTTGTGTGGATTTATAAAGTATATTGAAAGATGAACCGATATATAACGCATTTTCCATATAACGAGCTGTTTTTCGGGATTTAGAGACTTCGTTATATAGAGTTCCCCAACCGTAATTTCAAAAATAAAATAAGATTACAAATATAGATTTTTGGAGATATTTGTATACATTAATTATTGAGGTGAAGAGTAGCTTGAAATTATTACATTACAGACAATTTTTTATAAGAAATTATTAGTTCGTTATTTAAATTCTCCCAAATATAATATAATTTTCTGAATTTTTCTTTATCATAATATATTGTAGTATTTAATCATTAAATCATTCTTATTCAAAACATCAAACTGCATGTTCATTTATCTTTAAAATGTCTAAGAGTATATGAAGCAATTTAAGGTCAATAAGATTATGAATAACAAAATATAAGCGTAAACAAATAATCGGTATAGAGCAGTGATTCTCAAACTTTCAATACTTGCGACCGAATTTTCAATCATAATTTTCATCGCACCCCCCTTCATACAATAACAATGTATAGATTTTAAAAATAGCTTACTAAAAGGTACATACAAAAGCTACAATATAACTTTAATTATAAACCGAACAAATTATCAAGAGAAGTATTAAATTTTATGTATAATTTTGTATAGAACAAGAGCCCATGAAGGTCACTATTAATTATTAATCTTGATCTTAAATTAATATTGATAAATTAATTATCAAATACATTATGCAATTAAGTATATTATATCAATGTAAATGTGTATTTTACTTTTTTATTAAGTCAGAATGTTTTCGTTTCACTTCCTTTCACTAAATTTGCCATTTTTCAAATCTTTTATTTTTGGACTTTTTGATATGCTCGCCCCCCCTGTAAGGTTATCACGGCCCCCAAGCGAGGCACGCCCCACAGTTTGAGAAACGCTGTGGTATATAGTATAAACAATTTCCTAAAATCATTACTGAAAAAAACTATTTTCCTTGGAAACTAAAAGCATTTCTCTCGATTCTTCTCCAATAAGAGCCATAAATTAGAAATCAATTTCATCATCCTGAATGATATTCGCAGTAAATACGAAAACGAACTCATTTGAAAGATATGAAAGCTTCAACAGCAAATAATAAAGCACCTCATCATTACGATTCCCAGTTGCATCCGCTTCACTGAAATCATCTCTTATGAATATTAGCCTACCCTACGGCTAAAATCTGAAACCAATACAGGACACGGAGTCTTTTCTGTTTTAGAATAATGATCCAACGTTAATTAAACTCTAATTGGAACTCGATGCCAGACCGATATCCAGGGCTTCGTTCCCATATTTCATACGACAACGAATTGCAATTTGCGAGGTCAACTCGCTTATCTATACGGCTCGCCAAGTTTTCCTCTCAGAATCTGCAATCGTATCTGCAGCTGGCTTTTCAAACAGTCAGCCGTTTTCCGGTAATCCCGTCTGACTGTCCAGAATTCTCTGGAGGTCCCTGAATTAAGCTTATCTTTCGTCTCGACCGTTAGTCAGGGAAATATGTCTCGATTGAAAGCCTAGGAGGCTTTCTGGAAAAATGCAGCGAGATTTAGAAATGATTTGGTTCGAGAAATAGATAAATAGTGTTTGTTTCACTAATGCTGATAAATACCTTTTCCGATTAGATGAATGGTTGGTAAATAAAAATATTAAGCAGGGTTACTTTAATTGTATAAGCTTTGAAATGATGGAAATATGTCAATGATTTCAATTAGGAGCATTGGTAGTTGAAATCGCTTATTTGTTAATCACAATACTTCCATAAGAAACAAACATGAAAATATATGATTATATAATAAAATTTATCCCTGATATTCAAGACTTTAGTTAGACATTGAAAAGGTATTACTAACAAATATTATACACTTTAAATATATGAAAATTGGGAACTAAGTAATACATTCTTTTTTCATACAGGCCTTACTAAATAATACATACTTTTTTCATACAGGCATTAAATTCATGCACAAGGAGTATTAATATTTCTTAAAAAATGCATAATAATAAACATTTTCAGAGACACTGTTAGACCACGTTAGCCTAGTAGTTATGGTCACGAGCACGTGGCCCGCATGTCATGAGATCTAGCCTTACTGCCACTGAAGACTCGTCATGTAAAGGAACCGATGAAAATTAAATCTTTCATGGCTCATAATCCTCCCGTTGGAGTAGTATGGTAGTTTGTGTGTGTGGGGAGTCTTCTTCACTTATCCGTGGTTCATAATCATGTGGTCCATTGTCAATAGTCCCCTAGTATCTTCGTATTGCTTTATTAATAGACAAAGAGATGTTTGGCAGAAAAAATTCATAATGCTGCTCTTTAACTCTTTACAGTCTTAATATTTTATGCGTGATTCAAGAAATGAGACCCGTTCATTTTGTTCATGCTTAAGAATTTCTCGATTTCCCATATACCTTAAAAATGTAGAAAAAACATAGAAAAGTGTTAAATATATATATACAAAGAGTTTAACTTTATATAATATACAAGATGTCCGGGCTTAAAGGATCCAAAAATTATGGCTTATTATTAGGGAACTATCCATCAGAATGTAATAAGTGTTCATCCGTGGATTGGAGCCCCTCCGAGATTAAGGACTATGCCAATTGACCGCCCGTGCACTCATTATTCGGCAATCACATACGATAAGCTTGTCACACTGATTTCATTAGTAAAGATGCGCATGCCACAGCATAAGGTGCAGTTCTTACTTTGGTTAACTCAATTTAAATCAGTCACGCTTGTACTGGAACGTGTTCCAACAGATTGAAATCTCGATCCTCCGACGTGAAAATCTATCCTCCAATAGGAAAGAACTTTAAGAGAGATGAGAACTTCGGTACCTCAAACTGGCAAGTGTCCTTAAATTATCGTGATAGGAGACATTACTGATCGTGTGCGTGGTTCATTTTGTAGGAATCCTAGTAAGTATATTAGACAAGCCAGTAACGACATTCCATTCTGTTCGAACACGTCAATGTACATGCGTGGATGGTTCAAATTCCGTTAACTAATTTGTTATGGCTTCCGCATCTTAACTAATGAAGTGAGTGTAACAAGTTTATCGTTTGTGACTGCAAAATAATACGCGCACGTGCGTCCGATTGGACTAAACCTAAAAAATCTCAAAGGGATTTTCAATCCACGGATGAACAGTTTATTACATTTTAATGGGTAGTTCCGTTATAATAAAACACAAATTTTGAATACTTTAAACTCACACACTCTCTATATAATTCTCCAATTTAAACACTTGCAGAATTAACCAGATGGAAATTTTAAGGCAGTATGCAATTCATTGGGATCTTGATATGTCAAAAGGCTATGTTCAGAAAAATAAATAAATAAAATGATTTAAGTTGCGAAGGTCATTAAAAAGTTAAGAACGTTTTGGCATAACTAAATAAAAATTAACGACATAATTGCCATAGCTGTCTGCAACGTGGTATCAGTTCTCACAGCTTATTTACTTTTTATTTATCAAATGTCTGGTTATTGACCATCGGTTCATTAAACCACGAGCTATCCCCTTGTTTTTCCCATACAGTCCGAATTTTTAAGTCCAGAACCCACGTCTACATGAACAGCTTCCATGACTTGTGTCCATAATCACACAAAACACAGAAAGGTGAGACAGACAAATTAAAACGAAACAAATGAGCACAAAGGCAGCCATGTCCAGTCAATAGTCCAAGTTCAACCACAGCAGTAGCAAGAGGAGAGTCCAAGACACAGTCATCTGCTGGTCATGTCAAGGTTTTATTTCGATTTGGATGCTATATTCATCAGCTACCAAAGATTGAAGCCAAGATGTCATTTTCTATTTGAGATATTCATCATTTACGAACTATTTAAATGTTTTCCACGCCAATATTCTTTTAGTTACGATAAAATATGAACATATTTCAGTGTCGAAAATTGAATGAGGGCAGCCATTTTGAAGTTAAAGAACAAAGACACTTGAAGTTTAGCCAGGAAATTCGGTTCACACTGAAGCGAGAGAATGAGCTAACCGGAACGCATTTATTTGCAGTGAAAAGGGGGGGGGGTGACGCTGGGTGTGGTATGCAAAATTCTTCACTTTTTCGGT
>BMAV01001178.1:73487-132805 GCA_019973955.1 Trichonephila inaurata madagascariensis
AGGAACTGCGAAAATATTAAACTTTGTTGGATGATAAAATTGTTTTGTTTACCCTTTTACTTTACAAAGTGAAATGTGAAGCAAACGAAGATACTTGGAGAATGACAGGGAGGAAAATGCCATGATAAACGTGTGAAGTATATTAAAATATTTTACTTTTAGATATAAGCATCTCTTAAGAGAAATGCTTCGCGATCTGAAAGAAAGTTTGAGGTATGTAGGATGATTAGAGAATTGAAATACAATACCATCATTTAGATTCCGTCGTATGTATGAAAATATTTTCATCAATTCTTATTTAATATTAAATTTTATTTGTCTTTTGTGCCTTTTCTTTACTAAATTTCATTTTAAATATTAACCTTTTAAAGCAATTGTATCATAGCTTGATTATCGTAAAAGATTTATTGACCGCAAGTAAATATGGAAATGTTTTTATTTCAGAAGTTATTTGTAAAATATAAGCAAAACATTTAATTCAAGAACACAAATTTCATTATTATATAATAAAGATGAAATTGTTAATAAAGATTTATATCGTCATTTCAGTGACGTATTGGAAATATGATTCAGTGTTATATAGTAAGTTTTTCATCTTTTATCTGTAAAACTAGAATTGTTTTGCTCAGTAGAAGAAACAATAGTTTCATTAATGCAATAATTACATTTATTTGTGTTTTTATTACTTACCGTTATATTTACTCTTCACTCACCGTGTCTCGCGGTTTATTACTCACACCTATACTTTCAAACGGAATTTTTTTTAGTTTTTAAGTGTATAACGCTCACCCTTTATTATGAAAAAGCTTGAAATATGCATGCATTGATTTCAAGAAACGCAAATTCAGTAGATGCTAACAAATATGTTTCTATCTTGAAATGATTAACTTGAAACATATGGTAGCGTGATATAGTAAGTATTCCAATTTTCTAGTAGTTTTAGAATTATTTTACAAAAAAGTTCAACCAATAAAAATTCATTGGCAGAAGTAACTATATATGTTTGATTTTTTCATACAAATTGGCTTATTTTTCGACGTATTACGTACAGTTATATTTTCAAACAGCAATTTTTATTTTTTACATAAATTTGCCTTATATCACATACCTTTTTTTTACAAAGAAACCTGAAATATACATGCTCATAGCTCTTATCTTTTGACCTCTAGAAATAGTATTCGAATGTATTTTAACAGCATGGAATTAAATTAAACCTGCCATAATAAAAATACACCAAAAGAAAATGTAATGTTTCTAATATTCTAGATGGATAATTATTTATGGATAAGAGCAATGATCTTCAAATTGTATTCCATGGAACCCAGAATATCCATAAGTCACAATAAAATTCGAAAATAAAATTATTAATGTGTGGGCAAAATGATTTCACATTCCCTATCGAGTTTGAATGACCATGTCCCCCAACGCTGGTCACATTTTTCATTTTATGTTATCTAAATATGAATTATCACAAAATATATGTTCTCTTAAATGAACACTTTTAGTATACGCAGAAATCTACTTGTGTTTTTTTTAGGGGGAGAGGAATAATCCTGTCGTTATTTTTAAAGCTAACATTTTTATATCTGGCTCATAAAGCACACCACTAATTTCAATCTTATATTTTTGTATTTACTCTTCAACTACCGATCAAAGGTTACACCATTTGCTCCGCAGTGCCACTATTTTTCAATTCCTACTATTAGCTCTCACTGTCTATATATTGTTTTATTTATATATTTATTTATTTATCTTGGTGGAATTTTCAATCGTTAATAAAATATATTTTAAAGCGCTGAATTGAGCTGACATTTTATATACAGGATTATTTTGGATGACAATACATTAATTTAACTATAATCAATAAAAATTAATTGATTAAAACTTATTATTTAAAGAATTACAAATACAGCCACGTTGGCGACTTAGTGACCATTTTGGCGACTTGTGTCAAAACTTGAAAAGGTTTTTTTTCTCACGTGTTTAAGCATTCAGTTGGACTGAAATTAAAAGGACAATACGATACTTTAATGATAATTAAAGAAACTAATTACCACTTAATGTTGTGATTCTGTCCTATGTATATACATATTTATATTAACTGTAACTATTTAATAAAAAGTAGCTAAAATAAAATTTTTCGTTGTTGATCTAAGTAGGAATTGACTTAAAAACTATTTTTTTTTATATTGTTCACATAGGCACGCTTATGCAGTGTATTAAGGAGAAAAGAAAGGGCATAAATAAGCCCATTTTTCTGTGAAATAAGTAAATACTTCGCAAATGCTGCAAAGGTAATTTTATTACATTATAATGCCTTCGGAATAGTTTTACTGATGGCCACGAAAAGAAGAGAATCTTACTTCAGAAGGATGAATTCATACGTCCGGTGCACATAACGCACTAGTTAAGACATAGAGGATACGCCGGCGGCACTAGAGGGGTTAAAAGTGCGCGTTGTACTCCGAAATATGAAGTAAATATTCCTTTCGGACATATAAATAAAATTGTAGTAAGTCGAACATGATATCCAACAAATCTTTGCAACAAAGCCGTTTTGAATAGATACCATCAAAACATTTTGTTGTTGCTTTTGATGCCACCTGATCGATGTTACAATCGATCGAGCCCCATGAAATTATTTGTGAAAAGGAACTAGTTTCACATCCGTAGTTATCCGTACCTTTGGTATTCATACCTTTTACCTGCGTATACTAATACAGGTGACCACTCAATTTGGTTTGTGTGTTTCCCCTAAATTTCGAGGGAGAAGCCCCTAGGTGGTGGGCAGAGATCTTCCATCTCTCTTACCCTTCTACTAACCTCACGAGAGAAAACGAAGCTCGAAGAATTTAGAGTGGCGCCCCCCCCGTGACATACACGCACTCACAAACATCCATTCTTTCTAAGGGATTCGAGATTAGACTCTACGGTACAGCAGTCAGTGCCACTAACCGCTATACCGGATGTGCGGCTTCAAAATGTTATAAGATGTGTTTCATCAGTTTGGTAATTACCTTTGCATAAACATTAGAATTTAAAATGCTGATATTTTTTGAGAACCCCAAGCTATATGAATCATTAAATGTTTCGCATATTTAGTTATATTTTGTTATGTAAGTAATTATACTATTGAAGTTTTTTAATCATTAAAAAAAGGATTAAAACATCGTCATGGGCAAAGTTTTATGAAGTCTACTTATAATCTCATCTAGCCATATTTATTTATTATCAAAATTTAAAACATAAGCAACAAAACTGATATGATTAATCATCTAAAATCCCCAATAACTCTAGAATTCAGTGGTTTCAAATCCTTAACTATATATTTCAACCCTAATGAATGCGATGACAGGACCAGGAAGATGAAACGAGATACTTCTTAATTTAGATTATTAAATTTCCTTACAAATTACATACGGTTTTTCCTCCCTAATGGTCTTCTAATTCTAATTTAGATGCCGGGTAAATTATGCTTAAAAACTAACCACACCGAATTGCATATGGTCCGTGCTTGCGCTTTGCTGTTTAATGATCTAAGACATCGATAAGATAATGGACATTGCAATTATTTTTTTCTTGCTCCTCTCAACAAGAGGAAAACGACACGATGGTTTCAATTAATGGTTTTGCGACAGAGCACCAACTATCGCCAGACATGCAATAACAAGCTAATTATCTGCCCACCTAAAGATCAGGGATCGAATTTTACACATAGAATGAATGACGAATCGCTACAGACTTCCGTTTCACTTAATGACTCTGCTAATCAGCCATTAGCGCAGGTTCCCGGGGCTTAATGCGCTCTGCAATCCTGTGACGAGACGCATCATTACCAATGATCTGAAGATAAACTTTCGAAATTTGCTGCTGATGCTGATTGGAGTGTATAAAAGAGAAAGAGGGACTCTCTACTGTTTTGGAGAAGGACTTCACCATGGCTGCTTCAGACTAGAGATAAATCTTTTTGGAAGAAGTTACTGGGCTGGATTCTGCTGATTATCGACCCAGTAATTTGTTTGTTCAATTCCGTTAGATTTTCCATACGATTAAATAATGGGCATTTTAATCAAGTATATGAATAGCTGGTATTAATTATAGCGTTACATATTGAAGTAAAAAGGATGCTCACACTAACAGTCTTACAAGGATAGGAAGGAATTAGTTTCCCTGGTCATCTATTGATTAGCTTAGTGGATTAGGAGAATAATAAAAATTTGTGAAGAATCTTAAGTGATAAATAAAATAATTATAGTAAATGAATACATTAAAATCCCTCGTCTTATATAGTTGTCATTGATTGGCACGATAATTTTTCAATATTGCCGTTGAATTGAAGAAAAAATGACTACATTATATTTTAAAAGAACTTCAGTGTAACCAGAAATACACAGATCTCTGTTATGACGGGGAGTGGGTTACATTTTAAAATACACTTCGACGAGAAAGGGCCAATGAGTATTCTCTATGGTAATTTTTTTTAAAAAAAAACTTTGTTTAATTTTAAGCCTTGCCGGAAGTACAGGAATGCCAATCATTTCATAACGAAAAACAGAATTATTTTGTAGCATTTGCTAGAATTTATCTGATTCCAGTGCTTAATTTATCAATGCTCTCATAATTACATAAACTAATTCTTAAAAATGAAAATGGTAGTAGGAGCATTTTAAATTTAATGTATGTGGTTTTTAATTTATTTACTGAATTATTTCATAACATGTCTACAGTAAAAAAAAAAAACATTGATTGCTGATTTAGTAACAAAATAATATAAACGTGCTCCGTAACTTCGTATAAGGAAGTGTGCTAAAGCAAAACTGAATATTATTCAGATTGTGATGCTAAGTAAAAAAAAAACTAGAGGCATATAGAATATTCACACAAACACGCATATATATGCATATATAAATATATATATATATATATATTATATACCTCTAGTGTTATTGTATTGATTTTAATTCTATACTAGTAAATACTAATAGACTACAATTTTATCTTTATATATTGATACTATTGTGTATTTTATATGTAATGTTTAAATTTCTCTTAATATTATTCCTTCCTTTCCCTATGTTCCAGAGTATAAGCAAATTACAGGTGAAGGCTGTCTAGCCTCAAAACTTTGTTTAAGCCTGCAATCTTATTTCCTAAGGCCAGGAGTTTGCTTTTGTACTAATGTGGCTACATTTTTCTTACTATCTTGATTATTTATACTTAGATTTTATATATTAGGTTGGGGAAAAAGAAATCCATTATTGTTTCAGTAGATGGCTGTAGTGTTGATATCTCGTGAAGTATCGATCAAACAATTTTAAATTTATGCTTGTTATCAAGGTGACATTTCACACTAATAAAATTATTTTGTCATTTTTTTGTTTGGTCCATTCAGTTGTGAGCTACAGGGGGTTAAAAATGGAAGTCACAACAAAGAGAAAAGTTGGTACGTTTTACATTTTTTCTTTGATAAAGGCGAAAATGCAAGCCAGGCAGCTGAAATTGCGAATGGTGTTCATGATGCCGATACTGTAACAATTAATTACGTGCAATTTTGGCTTCGTTGATTCCGTTCAGGCATTTTTGATGTTAACGATGCACCTCGTACAGGCAGGCCCGTTGTCGAAAATGTCGATAAAATCGCAGGAATAATCGAAGTTGACCGGCATATTAGTAGTTGTATTATCGCCCATTGACAATAAAACAGTTTCCAACCATTTTCGCCAAGCGAGATTCAAAAAGAAGCTCGATGTTTGGGTGCCACACCAATTAACACCAAAAAACATGATGGATCGAATTTCCATCTGCGAAGCCTTGGCCAAACGGAATGAAATCTACCCGTTTCTTAAACGGATGATAACTGGGAATAAGAAGTGGGTCACATACAAAAGTACTGTGCGAAAAAGATCGTGGTCAAAGTGCAGTGAATCAGCACAAATGGTGGCCAAATCAGGGCTAACAGCCAGGAAGGTCCTACTATGTATTTAGTGGGACTGGAAAGGAATAATTTATAATGAGTTGTTTCCGTATGGCCAAACACTAAATTCAGATCTCTACTATCAACAACTGGAGGTTTTGAAGCTAGCGATTGACCAAAAACGGCCAGAATGGACCAACAGAAGAGGCGTTGTGTTCCATCAAGATAAAACAAGGCCACGCACTTCTGTAGTGACTCGCCAGAAACTCTGGAAGCTTGGTTGGGAAGTTTTAATGCATCCACCATATAGTCCGAACCTGGCACCAAGCGATTACTAGCTTTTCCTAGCATTGCAAAACTTCCTGAGTGATAAGAAATTGGGATCAAAAGAAGATTGTGAAAATTGATTTCTAGAGTTTTTCGCCATTAAGGATCAGGACTTCTATGAGAGAGACATTATGGAGCTACCTTTAAAATGGCAATAAATTATACAGCAAAACGGTGCATATTTGACCCAAATCGAACAATCCGAAACATGTTAAATAAAGTCTTGAATTCAATACAAAAATAATGGATTACTTTTTCTCCAACCTAATATATATATATATATATATATATATATATATATATATATATATATTATATTCTACGAGCTATATCAATTAGCCTCACAGATCATTAAAATATGGAAAATGAATAACATCTATATGTTATCAAATTAAAATTAAATTCTTGTGTTAGAAATAAATTTTGGTTTCTAACAGAAATTATGTTAATGACTTTCGCAGCATCATAACATTTTTTTTTATTTCAGTATAACCAATACATAATATGATAAATGCACTTACTTACTATTAAGCTATAATTACGCTGTTTGCTTTGAAAAAATGAAACAAATGTATAATTTTCTATAAAACAAAACCTTTAATTCGATATTTTTAGATGTTTTATTTTTTGCTCAATATCCTAAATCAGCAAGAACCATGATATAAAAATATATATATATAATTTATATACTACTATATTTATTTTACAGAACATAAAATCACACATACAAATCCTGATTTCTTAGAAATATTTACCACCGAATTGATTAGCTTTTTAATTGTTAGTAGTATAATAGTAAGATAAAATATTTTAAAAATAATTTTTGCACTTTTTGCTACTTTTAAAATGCTGTGTAACTCTTGATATTTCTTTTTTAAAAAAAGTTACACTTACAATAGATAGTCATTCAATTTCATATATAATTACTTAAAATTATATAGAATAGTTGAGGTTAATCCATCCATGATTGATAATGCAAGTCCACATTATTGTAATAACACAACCATGAAGTCACGTTTCAATTTTATGGGTAGTTAAACTTTAACTAAACAGAATATTAAAGAGCGAGACTGAGCGCTAACTGTGAAGAACTACGTGAATTCAGTGGCCAAAGTGATAATGCTAAGTCAGAAAGTGATGATTATCATCTGCAAAACGGTTATTACAAAAATTCTAAACATTAATTTAAGAGAAAGAGTCAACGTATAATATAAATAAGTTTGTGTAGTTAATGAAATTAGCTCTTATTTTAAAATCAGAAAAATCGGAGTTAAAGTATAGCTTTGTAATCCCTTAACTGCCGCCGACGTATATATACGACTCACTCAACCGGTGCCTTGGACGTATGCTTACGTCTTTCGAAAATAGGATTCTTTTCTTTGTGCTGATATAAATAAAACTATTCTGAATTGTTGGGAATGCGATGAAATGACTTGACAGCTTTTGCGAAGGATTTACTTATTTCAGTCAAAAATTTGCTTTGCCGCCTCCCTAATTCATTGTATAATTGAGCCTGTGTGAAAAACCGTGGCAAACGTGTAGTTTTCAATCGGCAGTTAAGGGATTAAAAATTATAAATCACAAGGAAATAATTTACTCAATGCTTTTTTCCAACGAAATAAGTTGTGCAACATTTCTGTGTATGATTTTGGTTCTCATATTCAAATTTAAATCATTAATAACTTAACGGAATCAAATACGAAACAACTGTCATTGTATTTTTTGTGGGCTTCATTAAACTTTAAGTATTTTTTATACATATATATATCTATTCAGACTTTTTTATAAAATTCAGCATTTTTTTCCATATAGTTTCATTCATTTATTTCCAAACAAAAAGTTCAGATTTCTTAGATATTTGCTTAAAAAGTGTAATTATTTAAAGAGTTTATTTATGATTGTTTGTAAATTCCTGAATAAATAAATTGAACAAATTTTGGGTAACAAGTCAAAACTAAAGAAATATTGTGGTAATTTGTTTCAAAAGGGAAACGCACTAGATGATTTAGTAAGGTAGTGGGTTAAACATTTTAAACAAATATATTTTTTAATGCTACCATCAGTTCCACATTGTAATTACAATTTTTCTCTTAATTTGTTTTATTTACTCTTCTTCTGTTTTATGTATACGTGCTTAATAAAATATAACCGATTACCCTGTGAATGTCTTAATGCAGATGAACGCTACCTTCTGAGTGAAACTGGTTCCTAAAAATTATTATACTGTGCATTGTAGTTGTATGATAAAGGTAAGGTTCACAAACATAGACACATACAGATATATATATATATATAGGTCGGTCTGGAACGTTTAACTTAAAAATTAATCGAATAATAAGTAAAAATAGAGTGAACTCTTTACTACCACGTAGGGAGTTTAGGGTAATTAGGACTATTTAAAGGTAAAGCGAGCACACTGACGTAGATAATTACTCCAGTGCAACGAGTAAGAGTGTCTGATCACTGTAACCGAATTCCAAGTTCCTTGATTTATTGCTTTCCATTCCACTCCTTACCCTCAAGCTAGCCCCGCCTACCTTCCACGTCCAGGCACCAATGGGAGCTCACACAGTCCATAAAGGCCTCACAACATCCAGAGCCCAATACTTCAAGTATGGGACGGAGGGACGCTTCGCGTCCCAGCGCCCAACGATGACCAGCGACCACTGACGTAGATAAGAACATAATCGAGAAGAAAAGCTGGTGACTCCTTGTAGAGTTGATGTTTTTTGTTCCGTCCGATTAGGCGAAAAGAGTCCGCCTTTATGGAATGGTGATGCATGAACAATAATCAAGTACTTACATTTAAAGATGATGTCTTCACTCTTTTACCAGCAGGCCTGGAACCTGACACACACACACACACATACATATACATATATATATATATATTTTATGTGTGTGTGTAAAATAACAGTGAAGAAGTACTAGAACATATATATAGTAATATAAAATAAAAGTGAAGAAGTACTAAAACCTACAGTGCTAACGCAGAAAGTAATTGGAATTCACCAGACACAACAAATGTAGATACAAAAAAGTCTTTGGACTAAACTGGAGACCTATTATGATTTCTAAAGCTGTCGATATATATACATTGAGGGCAATTTGCTGTCCTCATTTTTGGCTCCAAAGAAGTGAACAGAGTGGCCAGATGGGTTTTTTTTCTCCCTCAAAGTAAACTACAGAGCAAAAGAGCTGTTGAGTCGATTCTTGGACGGTTTGATGTTACTCCACTTTTCCTTCTCCAATACCCGGAGGCAAATATATTCTCCGGATGTCTTTTGACCGGTGTGTATAGAAGAAACACACCTGTTTTGACGGATGTCCATTATTTCTTCATTCTCATAACTGGGCGTGATACACTTAAAAGAAAAGTAGCGTCGACTTTTGTCTGTAAGATTTTCCAAGAAGTATATTTTCAGTGCCAAAGTGACAAGTCGATTTATAGACTCTCCGTATTGTTTGAAGTGCGATGACATAGAGATTCTCAATCATGGAAGTCTTTTATCCATGGAGATACATTGGTTGTTGTGACCAAGATAAAGGGTCTCGAGTGCAGACCCGAGTTCCTGCCTATCAGAAATTATTGGGGACATGAAAGTGGTCCATCTAGGGGTTATTAAGATACGGTTCTGAGTATGATAGGGTACTGCGATAGACTGCGTGGCATGGGAGGTCAAGCAATAGTAAACCTCCGAAAGGCTGATAGGCAGTAGAAAGTAGAGGACAACGAGTTCTGCGAAAGGAGCGAATGATGATTGATTCCGGCGCTTGGAAAAATGACCTAGCGACCTACTAGAAACTTCATTTTGGGCTGTTCGTCGACACGACACTATCCAGTTGAAGACCCGCAATACAGGTGCTGGCTGATTATAAGTAGTTTCTAGCTAAAGGAGAAAAATGTATTGAAAGATACCATAATAAAGGTGTCAATTTCTACTATTGGTAAATAAATAAATGTTTTACCAAAGTTGTGGAATCCCTCTCACTACTCATGAATTAAGAAAACTCGACGGCCACGACACTATAATATAGACTATAAAATTAGTCAAGAAATCCTCCTTTAACTCTATTCAATATTGCTCTTTTTGTTTCGAATAAGAAACATTTATGGTGTATAAATAAGTAATTGCAATTTGTATGCAATGATTCTTGCTAATCTTACAATGTTGGATAACAATATTATTTGTAAGAGTTAAGCATTCAAATGAAGTAAACTGTAAAAAGTAGTGTGCAGTGAAACTAGCTGTTTCCTGATGAGTAATATTTAAAACTATAAAATATCAAAATTTTAACAAATCAGGAATTGTTTATTGATTGTCAATGTCCTTTTTGAGTGGGTTTTTTTTTCAGTATTCTGTATTTTTATTAAAATTTGGGTATATTCCTTAGAAAATATTTTATCGAAAACATATATTACCTTAGTTAATATATTTAATAAATTTTCTTCTTAAAAATGTAAATATTCATCGAAATAAGACCTTGTTCGACAACATTTAGTCAGTTCATTTTAATGCAAATGGGTCTTTGAAAGTCAATTGTGGTTAAAATGGTGATATTTTAGAGCTTTCCTTAAATTAATATTTCAATTAAAATTCATTTTACAAAGGGATATTTTTATCGTGTTTTTTTCAACATTTAAAATATAACCAAATAAGTTCTACATTACTGAAATTGAATTAGAAATTACCAATTTTTTTAGCAATATAGATTTATGTATTTAAAAGTGCTTTATTAATCGTTCAACAAATATGAACCAAGCCGCCTTCTATGTTCAATTCATGACCGAAACTGCGAATATCACGTTGCAATTTTGATACGCACTTGCGTCAGAACATCTGTCTTTTGCCAATCAACTGTCAACAGCATCCTGCCGCAACCAACTCCCTCCCCCCTTCCAACGAGGGAAGTGAACTGTTTGTAAACAAGAATGAGATAGCCACATGCTTTGCCTGAACGCCTGGCGGAGTCTGATGCGATCCTGTTTAAAATACGTTAATTATTGAGAGAAAATTAGCACGTATTTTTTTAAAAAAATAAAATAAAATTTAATTTATTGCGAATCGCATCATATTCCCTACTCCAAAATGGAGCTTGAAATTCCAAAGATTCTTGAAGGCCTCTAAGAAAAGATACGAAGAGAAATTGGATTGTGTGTATAAGCATACTAGTTTTAATGTTAATGCAAACTACTAATTAACTTCATAATCATATATAAATAACTTTTGTATACAATTTACATTTTTAAAAGTAAATTTTAAATTATAGATTTAAAATCATTATAAACCGAATATTATGACAATATAAGTACGACATAAGTAATTTGTTTGAAGAAAGAAAAAAATCAGCTAGACATTCAAATTCCGAAATTGTCCATAGTTATTTAGAATATTATGGAATATTATAGAATAATATGCTGTGAGGTAATTAATCTCTATTTAAATTTATTTTAAAGCAGAAGCAGTCAATTAACTAGATGGATTAACATATAATTTACATGAATATTAAGAATAAAATAAATTTAAAACTGGTCTTAAAACGTGAACATGTTTTAATTTAAGAAAATAAACTGTTTGAAGCCAGTATCGTTATGGGCCATATGCTTATATTTCGAAATTTTTTAGTGAAGTTTATTATAAGAGTTAGGATTAGAGCATAGTTATTTGTGAATTTGTGAAAAATATCTACTCTGTTTAAAAATATTTGTAATTATTTTAAGTTTTTAAGTGGAGTTAATTTTTAATTTCTAAACTGTTATATTATTAGGAGTACATTAATTATTTCTATGATTGTTTTACATTTCATACATACAGGGCTATCACCGTTATTCTCTACTTAGCTCATATTGCGATTTTTACAAGCTCGCGGAGGTGTCGGAACTAACCAATACAAACAATGCTTGGTGCGAAACCGTTTTGGAGCTATTACGAGTGCTACAGTTTCTTACAGACGAAGCGGTGCCATGTATATCGTAGACAGTCTCATAAGTTAGTATTCAGTGAAAGTTAACTTGTTTCACACGTGTTTAATAAATTAAAGGAATTGTTTACTCTCACACATCGAAACTTTTTAGGTAACCCCTTTTTATATCTGTAATAAGACATATCTTTGAAAACGTGTAGTTCCAAAGATGAATTATACGAAAACTGGACCTTCCTGAGATCTGACTAAGTGAAATTGTATTTAGGAATTTAATTTTACCGAGAGCAACCAAAGCCAAACGGGTACTCAAAGGATTTTTTACATGCCGTGCATAATCATACGACATGGACGCTGTTGATTTTCTGCATTATGAAAATCCACCGACTTGGCCGGGGTCGAACCCTCAACTTTGGGTGCAGAAGGCCAGCGACAAACCTACTACGCCACCCAGCCATCCAAAAGTTTGAAGCAGTGTGTTATATCTGTTTTATTCATAATACCATCATCCGTGGGGTGGAAAATACGATTTCCAATAACTGTTATTGGAAATCTTCATAATTCAAATGTCAGGATCGTTTCAACTTCTAAGAATGTTTTCGATTCTATGAAGAAAAATTCGAAAAAAGAAATTCTAGTTACTGATCTGATTATAGCGTATAAATTAGTACGACTCCCTTAATCATTTACCTCATTAAATTATAAAACTTGTCTGATGCTTGCTAATTAAAAAGTATTCACCCAACAAATTACTGTCAGAACTAAGGCTTCGGCAATCTTGAAAAATATACTTACCCCTTACAGTGAAAAGAAATACATTAAAGATTTTAATGAAACATCGCTTTTCGGAATAGTCAAAGATACCACTAAACATAATATTTAACAAATGTTTCCCTTGGTGATTCAATTATTCCATGAAAAAGATGGACATCAATCCAAATAATTAAAAAATCTTCTTTATGCTATGAAAAGTCTGAAACAATATCCAGGTATTGCAAAATGTCGCGGAAAATCTATATCACCATAGATAAACTTGTCATTTGCTTAGCAGATAATAACACATTAACTTCTGAGAACTAAATGGAGCTGAAATAAATAATATTTTTTTAGATTGAACTTTTTATTCAGTAGTTATATTGAAAGCAAACAATCCAGCAATATACCAGCTGATATTTTGACACTGTGAAGTGTCTGCATGTCAGAGTTTTGTGAATATGTTGGTGATTTCTGTAAAAACGTATCATCTTACGTTTGAACTAGTTTCTTATTATTTTACCCGCAATTGAAAGATTAATGAAACTGTGTTGAAGCCACTACTATTTGTTTGCAAAGAAGAAAAGACAACCAACTGCTGTTACAAATTACTTTTAATGATGTAATGAATAAAGCTTATATATTCTTCTTTCATCCACAGTTTAGTTGTTTGAATCTCAAATTAAAAAATAGAAAAATTTAAACATAAAAATCCATAAAGTTAAGACTGTATTGTACTCGGTAAAAGACAAAAGGAAATATATTCAAACAAATAATTTAATTTTACTGGAATAGCGATTAAAAAAAAATGTATTTCTGAAAGTTTGTTTCTCAAAGAAGCACCCAATTCGATGTTTTCAAATAGTGGGCTATTGATTTATTTTATATTTCTATGGAATGTATTTAGAAATGTTTATTATAATTATTCCAAAAATCCAATGCATTTCATTACATGATTCTCTGCCATTCTCCTAAATGGGAAGAATTTGAACTTACTTTTGCACTTAAGCTACAAAGAAATAATGATATTAATAATATTGTGATTTCATTCAACCAGTTTATTTATCTAAAAGATTTTGCAGAAAAAAATAATTTAAACAAATAAAAACTAAGACGTTATAATAGATCTGAACATGGTAAGAAAGTCTAATTTTATTAATGGAAGTGGATTTAGCTTTGCCATACATTTTTGAAATGAGCATTTAACTTACTTTTTTGTTCTGGTAAAAAAAGTACATAATAAAATAAACCTAAAGAAATATAATCTCAAAGAAAAATTAACAAAATCTTATAAAACTATATCAGAAGCCTTCATAGTATTCCAAAAATAATCAAAACACTTTCTTCTTTAAAAAATTTAATGTCATTATTTATTTAATTGAAGCTTTGAGCTATTTATTTAAAAAACAGTTGAATCATTTTGTAACATTTTTATTATTGACCTAAAACAGAAAATTCATTTTTGTAGCATGCATTCATCTTTTGTAATCTCACGATAGGAGGCAGAATAAAATTCCAACAATTTTACGGGTTTTCATTTTTTTTTTTTTTCCTCCAGACCTTTGATGACGTTCAAGGTTTGTAAGACTAATATCCACTTATAGCTATACCAACTTGGGTGATTTATCCTAATCTGCTACTGTTATCCTTTTTTGTAATGACTACCTCATGTAAATTTCATTCTAAGGTAACCTCAGATTTCAACTGTTTATGATCACAAATAAGCTTGTGTGTTTTACATTTCCCTCTTACTAATGTAAAATTCTAATTTTTCTTCTAATGCAACTCCTCATTTAAAATATACAAGCATCTTCAATAGAACTAGTTGGTATACCCGTTCTTCGCACGGGTGGATTAAAAAACTAAACAATACAGATTGAAGGATAAAGAAGTTTTTAATGAGTTAATTTTATGTGAATTGCAAACTAAACAAAAAAAAAGCTTTTTGCATATCTCAGTTGAACAAAAAAAAAAAAACGTATTTGTTAAATTTTAAGTCTATAGATCAAATAGATGATAAAAAGGATTTTTTTTTTATTTGTAAATCCCCGTAACTCTCTTGGGGGTTGATTTTTGAAAACACCCCCCTAATCTGATCTTTGTTCAGCAAAAATAACACATTGTTACACATTTTGTATAATGAACGCTTAAAATAGTGTAAATAATTTATATAACTGGATGTGTTATACATTAATATTACTTTCTGTTGTATTTATTTTATGTTAAATTTGTAATATTCGCAAGCGATCCGTTCCTTTCATTATAATGATGATGCAATAGAAACATGGTAAAATGTTGGAGATAGAGCCAAGTTGACATGATTTTTGGCTACCATATTAGCAACATGGCAATTGATTGAACTGTGCAGCAGTTGATATGTTGTAGCGCCATCTGCTGGGGAGCAGCAACAAAAAATGATAGCACAAAAAATTTCACCACAAAAAAATACATATACATGCCAACTTTCATAGTAATCGGTTTAACAGTGTTGGTGTGATGAGATTTCATATATACACACAAACATATATATATATATATATATAAAGAGAGAGAGAGAGAGAGAGATTTATCTGTTTAAAAAACTAAACAAATTACTGTGTTTGTGTGGGCTTGTGTCTAAAGATTAAAATGTATATTTTTACCATAAATTTTTATTTTAAATATAATTCATGAAGAAAATTTTAAAACTAGCATAAAATTGTATTAAAATTTAATTTTTAACTTGTTTCTACCATATCAAAGCCTGGATTTTTTTCAAAACTATTTGTCTATCAATCGTTTAATAATAAAGTTCAAGCAAATGATATTATTACTAACCATATCTTTGAATAAATTAGCAGTCCTTTCAAATATCGATATACAAGAAAATTAATGACTGTAATATACACGTATTACACCTAAGTGCGAACGGTGTAAAAAATATTAAGTACAATGTGAAAACTTACTAGTTGACAGTAGGTTTAAACGAGTGAACTAAATTTTAATAAAATTATAACTATGTTATCTTTCATGATTTCTTTAATTTTACTTGCAGAAAATTTTTAAGCTCTTTTAATCTTTTTCATATCTAACGATTTCTAAACTACATTCCATAAAACTTCTGTTCACATTATATAAAAATTTCTTTCTTAAATAATTAATTATCAATTCCCGAAATTTAGTATTCTTACAAAAATTATTTGTTTTCACTTTTAACGGTATTTCCAATTCGCTTGATAGTTTCAAGTAATATTTTTATTTATAATTTGTTTTTGTTTTTTTAGAAAAATAGTTGTTATATAATTTTGTTAATGTATTATTTTCACCCTGGAAATTTTTTATAGTTTTTAAGCTAATAATATTAATAATATTTCTTGAAACCTCCAAAGAAAAATTTTAAATTTAGTATATGTTTCAATATATTTTTTCATAAACAGTGCCAACAGTTCTATAACCCACTGTACTGTAAGAAATGCATAGTATTATTTTAAATATATACAAAACATCATTAAATTACTTTTCAAGATATGAATCTTATTAAAAGTTACGAAGTTCAAAATGATTTAAAAAAATAACATAACAGAATTTTCTGATTATTTTCAGCAGTAAATTTTTCAAAATCAGTTTTAAAAGTGCTCATGTATATCAAAAATATATGTATGATAGTATAGTATATACTATCATACATATATTTTAGAGAGTATAAATAATTGAATATTTAAACTTTAAAAAAATGATGCAGATGTCTTTAAAATAACTGTTCCATACACAAAATAAAAATAGCATTGCAAATAAAATGAATGTCAAATAAAAAATAAATCAGCTCTTCGCTGATTATAGATATGTATCAAAGATTTAAAGAAAAAGTTCATTTTTTAATGTTGCAGTCTTTATTTCATTTTTGGTTTTCATCATCATTCTTAATATCTTAATATAATTTTTTACATGCTGAATAAAAAAAATCTCAAATACAGCTATATTCGGAAAAGTCTAATTTTTTCTTGGCCTCGTTATTTATTTTCTTCTTTCTACCAATAAGGTCCTCAACATTTAAAAAAACATCTCACACTAAAAATGAAAAATAATAATAATAAAAAAATATGTATATAATGACAACAAAAAAAGTTTCAGCAATATTTGCTTGGGAAAAAAATTGTCAAAACAATATTGTAAGACGGATTGCTCAATATGTTTTTGTACCTCCACGATATTTTATTATCAAGTAGATTATAATTGTACTCACTATATATCCAACAAAAATACTGTGTTTATAAATCGATATTCTTCAATCTATATATGCTGTTCCTTTTTCAAAACACCCCCCTCCCCTTATTTTGACAAAAGAGTCTATAAATATTATTTTTCCCACCTTAAGAAATCATGAAAAGAAGAAATTACTTCGAAAAATACTTGATTACTTCCATTGAGAGTGAACGGTCGATTTTCACTAGCACTTTTAAAAGTGCCATTCGTCTTCAAATTTTAAAGAAATGATGAAAGACTAAGAAAACGAATTTTCTTTCAATTCATCTCTGACTACGAAGAAATCTAAAAAATTTCAACAAATAGACATCCTCTGACACAAGTCTGGTAAAATGATATTATTTCCCTCTTTCTTTAAATGTGATGGATTGAATATTGAAGGAAGAACTGTTTGACCATTTTCAATAGAATCGGAAATTTGAAAAGACAGTGTCGTCAGAAAATAGCAAAAAAACTGAAACTGTAGATAATGGCGTTTGCTTTGTGCAACTTACTGCCTGGTGATTGACGCATTATGGAGGAGAAAGGAAAATCGTGTGCTTTAAAGAATGGTATACAGCTGCATTTGTACTTTGAGTTTTACTACATACAAAAGGGTAACAAATTAAAAGATTAAATTTATTCTTATACCCATTTCCTCAAATTCTTTCTTAATGAAGGAAATAATAGATCAGATGTCTCCAAATTACGGAAGTATGAATCTTTGTATAGAAGTAATAAACATATTTACAAACGAGTATTTTAAAAGGTTTTAATTATAAACTATTTTCTGATTTAAAACTGAGGAATCAGTTCGTAAGTGTCCTTTTCTCCAAGAAATGAATCATTACAAGAAAAATTGCTATACATTTATTTAGAGATATGAAAAATGCTATTGTACAATACACTCCTTTCAAAATATAAAAGCATATGCCAAAGTATGATAAAAATATAACTCTTCAAATTTATCACAAAGTTTATATTTATTCCTTTGCAAGAAAAAGAGCGAAATGCTACGGGAAAAGAAATTATCTTTATTAAAATAACACTTGAGTAAAGTTCACACACCGGAAAAGAAATTATAATCGATTCTAATCTATAATTCTCATTTATAATTATAATCAATACATTTAAGGTATCCGACTGCGTTCGGAACCATGATTTTAAAAAAGCACATAATTGTATAATTTTCATAATATTTAGTGTCACTTAGATTAGAATACATGTATAAAATTGTTTTAAGGACATTATGACAAAAAAAAATTATTTAAATACAATATTTTGGCCAAAAATTAACTTAGAATAACCTTTTTTCCAAATGTTCTCCTTTTGTAAAAAATGCTTCTACTGTATTAATATTTTGCCTGTATATAGCTCAGACCTCTGTACAGAGGCTCAACTATAATTTTTGAAAAATTCACATTATTTTCAGAGCTACAACCATTTGAAATAATTATCGGCGTATTTTCTCAAAATTTCTCCCTTCTGTTTTCGTAAAACATGGATAAACCGACTTCCAAGTTATGCGTTTCAAAAATTCTAGTTGAGCCTCTGTACAGAGGTCTGAGCTATATACAGGCAAAATATTAATACAATCGAAGCATTTTTTACAAAAGGAGAACATTTGGAAAAAAGGTTATTCTAAGTTAATTTTTGACCAAAATATTGTATTTAAATAATTTTTTTCGTCATAATGTTCTTAAGGCAATTTTATATATGTATTCTAATCTAAGTGACACTAAATATCATGAAAATTATACATTTATGCGCTTTTTTAAAATCCTGGTTCCGAACGTAGTCAGATATCTTAAGACTAAATTTTTAATTAGTAAAGTACTAATGAATGCTTGTTTACTCTTATGTAAGAAATAATATTTTCTTAATTCCAAAAAATACGATGCATTCTGTCAATCATACCATGTTGGCGATGAATGCTTGTTTACACTTATGTAAGAAATGATAATTATTTTAATCCCAAAACATGCAATACATTCTGTCAATCACTAATTTTAACTCCATATCCAAGACATATAGGTAAGGGAAAATTTGGTAGCCAATCATTTCCAAAACATATTCAACTGCCAAAAGATTCCATAACTTCCCAGTCATAAAAAGAGTATCAACAACACAAAAATAGTCCAAAAAAATTAGGGTTATGTGGAGTCTGAAATTATTTAATTGAAAAGCATTCAAATAATGATGGAACCGCAACTAGAATACCACCACTGGTCGAAAGAAGTTATTAACATTATCGACGAGATGTTAAATATGTACTGAGTATAACTCAATTTGATTTGTTGTTGAAAGTGATAGAACTCTACACCGTAACATCACGAAAAATTACTGTATATTCGTGCAAAAAAAAAAATGCATGCTGAGACCACAGGTCTCAAACTCTTTAGACACACTTCCGATGGTTATGTGTGTCAGAACTGTTGTCATGCATCATTAAACAATATGCGATGTCAATCTCTGGTAGCCGAGATTATTGACTATGGACGATTCTGCCTATAGGGGTTAAAGAAGGACTTAGTAAAGACAGCTGTGAGATTAACCCAACCACAACACCGCACCGTGGGATGGTTTAAGATACAACAGGTGGCATGGAAGAAACCGTGGCATATTCTATAAAGGATAATAATGTCATTAAGGCATTGTTGCCCTTTATACAATGTGCATCAGCTCACACCTGTCGCATCTGGTATTACCTGGCAATCGTATATCTTGTGCCTTTAAGATCCTTTGTTGCGCTTCTATGTTTCTTTCAAAAATCGTTGCTGACAACACTTTTACTCATTCGTCTCCTTCCAGTGTAGATTGCGAGTTATTGTTCTGTATGACCAACGAGATTTTGGAAATCCGATAATGGACTTCAAACAAAGTCGTCAAGTTGGCTATAATATCTTTATTATAGTCATGATGACATTATTTCTTTTTCAGAAAGCTGTAATGCCATGGCAAAGAGATGCAATAAATTATTCTTAGCTGTTACCTATTTTATACAATAGCAGTTATGCATTGAAAACAACCCAGTGATAGAACTTAACATTTAAAATTTAATTATTTTGCATATTTAGTGTTTCTTGTTTAATTTCGAGGTGATAGAATTTTTTTATGATTCTGTTACTTGTATTTTACAAAATAATGTAAACATTTTAAAGAAAGATATCTCTAAAATGTAAAGGTTAGATAAAAACAAAGAAATACATTCATGATTCTATAAAATTTGAAAATTTACTCTTCAAAAATGGGGCCATAAATATATCGCATTTTCTTAAAAAAAGGAAGTTAGAATCGGGAATTAAAAATATATTCAAAGAATGAGGATTAATTTCAAATATTATTTAGGACCATTCTATTATAACAAATATATCATTGGCATAATAATTTAAATCCTTATGTGTAACACTTTCTTCTAAATTATTAAATGATACGAACGTTATTAAAAAAAAATATTCAAAGATTGTAATGGCTGTATTTAGAACTTATGATTGCTTTAATTTCTTTTAATTTCTATATATGAAACAAATCCTTTTCCATGTAAATGTGACCAATGCAAAAACTTTTGAAATGTAACTTGTTATGTTGGTCAAACATAATACATCTAATAATGGACGAAAAATATTAAATTATTGTGTTAAATTCATGCATTACAATTTTTAACACTTCAGGCTGTGAGTTCTAATCAAGCACTTTAAAAAAAAATTATAAAAAAGGAATTATATTTTACTATTACTTTTATCACAGTGAAATGTTCCTTAGAAATCTAGAATTTATGAGCTGTGTAGACATATTTCTTCATTTGACAACGAAAAGAAGAAAAAAAACATTCCAGAATTACTCAATCTGTGTCTTGTGCATAAAGCATAGAAGAATATTTAGATGTAAAAATAGAAAAAATATATTTGCCTAATGCAACCATATTAATAAGATTACTTATTATTTACTGCTACAAAAAATAGATTAGTATTTCTCAAACTGTGGGGAGTGCCCCTCTAAAGGGGCGTGATAACTCTAGTGGAGGGTGCGAGCATGTCGAAAACAAGATTATTTAAAAAATGCATTGATTTACTGAAAGGAAGCAAAATAATATACATTCTTACATGATAAAAAATAAAATACACTTTTTGACTGATATAATACACTTATAAATGTATAAGTACTGTACTATGTATTTGATGATTAATTTAACAATACTAAAAATAAAGTTCAATAATTACCAATGGCTCCTTGAGCTTATCATATATAATATTATATACAAAATTTAATACTTATCTTGATAACTTATAACTTAAGTCATATTGTAGCTTTATCGTCAAAATATATTATTAATGATTTCAACACATTGTAATTGTTTAGAGGGTGAGGTGCTATGAAAATTATGATTGAAAATTGAGTCTTAAATATTGAAAGATTTAGAAAAGTATTGTACAAGCTTGATTCCTTTTGTTTTCGAATAATATTTTCTTTGTTTGAAACAAACGATGCATATGAGAGTGTTTGCATTAAACGTACTTATTTAAATAAATTATTTATATTACAGAAAATAGCAGAAGTTATCATACGCCCTCACCTGAATTACCTTAAATTGAGATTGGTGAATACTTAGTAAATTGAATTAGCAATCTTTAAGTGCATGAAAATATTTTTTTTCTCCAACACTCAATTTTGAAACTTGATTTATAGAGCAAAAAAAAAGTGTGTATGAGTACAATATCTTAAAAAATGTATTTACTTATTGAATTTTAATTTAAAATATTCGCTGTTTGCTTTAAGATGTGTCATTTCTTTTATCAAAATTTATGTTTGTAAAACGGTTAATATATATGTGTGTAAACTTCCAACATTTAAAATTCACCAATTTATATGATGTTTCAAAAGGAATATTTAATAAATCAAGTCGTCTTGATAATGTAAAATCTAAAATCTAATACACTTTTTGAAATTTTCATTTCCACACAGCATCAACATTATTATTAAAAATTGTAACATTCTAGTTAAATAACATATCTTCGATTTGTTTATTAGTAACATACCATCAAAAGAAAATTCTTCGTCTCACGTAGAATATCCAACCATAAAGTAAAAGAATATTATTTTTCAAAAATGTGAAATGATAGGAATTTGAAAAGACTGATGTTTCAAAAGGAAATATTTCATCCCGTTCTGGAAGCATTTTTGTGAACTTTTCAATAATTCAGAACTCTCTTCTGAATAATATATCTACTTCACCATGACTGAAAAAGTATTCAAGTTTTGCCGTGCTCTGATGTTCGAGCTTTGCATGTACTCAGAATCACACCCAATTTTCTTTTTTTTTTTCCTTCCTTTGAAAATCCAGCTACTAGTTGAATTTTATTCAATAAGGATTTGTGTTTCAATAAGAAAAAGAGTGCGATATCTTACAGCATGTAAAAAAAAAGAAAATTTTGTGTTTTGTTATAAATAAAAGAAGGGGAAAAAAGGAAACATGTTTTATTTAAGTATTTGTTTTCTTAAATTAAATAATTGATAGTTTGCTGTTCAATAAATGATGAAAAAGAAAACATTAAATGTGTATGAAGCTCGAGGAAAAAAATACTTGAACGCGTTTCTATTTCTTTCAAGACATTATTGCATGATTATTTTAATGTTTTAAATAAATAAATAAATGTCACTACTTACAGACTCATTATTTATACCGAATTAAATCATGTAAATACATACAAGGGATCATTATCTGAAACCAGTGTATATTTTTACTGCGTTAATTTTCTACACTCAACCTATTATAATGAAAACTATAGAAAATGATTCAATCAATCAAAATGTTGACTCTACTGATAAGAGTAGAAAAATGAATTAAAATAATGATAAGCAAGCAATCTTTAATTACAATGGATACTCATTAATGTATCTTATCATTTATTTCTTCTACAAATAATTTTTTACCATTTTATAAACCGCATATTTGAATAGAAATTAAGCATCAGGACATTTGTTTTTATTTCTTACTCGGACGCACATAACTTGCATCACATTCTTTATTGATAAAATTATAAGCACATGGAATTAAAAATCTAATATTATTTTTTTTAAATTAAATTATATATCCATTTATTACCATTAAGTATATAATTGTACAGAATTTAAGACAACTATATCCCAAAATGCATGTGAATACGTTTAATTTCAAATCAAATTTGTAATATCTATGCAGAACAATTATTTTAATATGTATTATCTGAAATAAAGAACCTTTGAATTTTAGGACCTAGAAACCCTAAATTCATTATTAAAACAAATAAAACCCATGAATCTTTAAAAGCAGTGATTTTAGCTCTATATATTCCATTTAACTTAATTTCAGTAACAGCTCCCTTTTTTCTCTTATTGTGTGGGTAATTGACATTAAATTTCAATAAACTAAACTTATTTTATTCAAAATAGAAAATTATCTGACTTAGGATTATACATATACTGGTTTACCATATGTATAATTTATTCAGATCGAAATGCTTCAAATAATTTACAAATTCATCTAGATAACACACTTAAATATTTGTTGGTGGATTAGTCTCAATCCTAAATAGATTGCTTTACCATATTTACCTTTATAATTCAAATTCTGAATAGCAATTCGAATTCATTTCTGACCAAGTCTTTTCAATGGTATTTCACGACATAATATAAAAGTTACTTCAAACCATACAAACGTCTTTCAATTAATATTAATGAATTTAAAACATTTCGCTTGTTTATATTTTTTTCTTAGAATAATTTTAACTTTTTCCAATATGATTTTTTAAATTAAATATTTTCTTTTTTAGTGTAATATACACTTATTACTCGATGAATTTGTTTGGAACTTTTTGCTTCTAAAATATACTTTCTAAGATTCTAGTTTTTCCTTACGAAATCGACACATCTGGGATTATATTTCCTTTTATATTGAAGTGTTAGTAATTGTGTATTCATTATAAATTATATGTTTTGAATATGCTTATTTTGTTAATTTCAATTATTTCTATTTTTTTTATCTTTCTTATGCTATAGACTTATTTTGTCAGACAGAAACAAATCTATAAAGCGTACAAGATTTTAACATAGCTTTACATCACTACTTTTCGAATTATTCGCAAATTGGATACTTGTTCAACATGACGTATGAAACAGAATTTCTTCTGTTACAAATCCAACGAAGCAATTAATTTTAAAATGCATAAAAATAAAATACAACACTGTGGCTCTTCTCTGGAATTCATAACACACGTCTATTCTAACAAAAACACTTTTTTTTAAGAATCTATTGACTAGAGAGAGAGTTCAATATTTATATAAATAAACATAAATGGCTTGCTTATATAAATATGCAGCAATTAACTGTCTCTTTCTCATTATTAGTCCCATTTGTGTTATGTGATTATAAATCGAACAATATTTTAATAAAAACAAGTCATATAAAAAAAGATAAGTCAATTCCTACATATATTTTTAGTTACTTCTTATTAAAAATTTACAAATAATATAAATATGCATATAAATATGACAGAATCACAATATTAAGTGACGAAACAGAAAGCGATTTTCCTAGCAATTTTCAATTTTCTTTTCTATGTATGATGTTGGATAAATTTATTTGCTACTATTTATTCATTAATTAAAGTTAATTATTCAAATAAAATAGTATAGTAAGAAATCAATCACCTATTCTCAGAAATCAGGCCATCCCAGGTGGGATTCGAATCCACGACCATTTGATTTGAAGTCCAACAAGCTATCCATTGCGCTACAGCGACAGAACGAACGGTTTTCCTTTCTATATATGCTGTTGAACTATTATTTTTATTTTTTACTATTTATTCATTTTTTAATTTAATAAATAAATTAATATTTGAAAAAAATGTATTAACACCAATTGTCATCTACTACATGTATAAAAAAATGTATTTGAATGTTTGATTAGAAAGTATTTTATTAATGACTGAAAATTCGAATATTATATATATATATATATATATATATATATATATATATATATATATATATAGTCCAAATTCTCTACAAATGAGAGATGAACTTTTTTCAAACAAAACCGAAAAATACAGAGACAGTAAGAAAACCATACAATGAAGTATATATGAACAAATGAAATTTAAAAAATGGATGCTGCAGTATTATAAATATGGACTAGGACAGCTAATATATAAAATAATTTATATAAATGTGGGGTTAAACATGTTTTGTGGCCAGCCAACCTTTTCTCCAGCGAGAGCGTGAACTAATAGTAGGAATTGAATGATTACAGAAAATAGTGAATTTAACCAGCTGTATAAAGCTTTAAAATGTATGATCAAACAAATTTACTCGCGTGCGCTTTATACGAGTAAAATTTCAGATTCTCCTTTTTTATTCCATCATTTCACATGTAAAAATTCACCTATAATGATCACATGCCAGGATAGCTTCACATCGATCTCCTCCCTTTAATAGTTAGCTTATTTCATTAGATAAGTTTGGCAAACAGAATAGCAACAATGGGATGATACAATGTGTTCATCAACCTAGAAAATTTATCCCTTAACATGTTTCTTTGGTATCATTCTACAAGAAACTCCCAGCATAGAAACAACCTAGTTTACCAACAACTAGATACATCACACAGATTGTCCGTGATGTTACTCAGAAAACTGAGATAAGACCCTGTTTCTTCCCTGAACAATTCACAGATAAGAGATGAGATTGACTTCTTTTCCCATCTCATTGTTTTCTTTGCAATGCTTGCTGAAGAAGAAGTAGAATAAATACGGTGAAAAAGCAATTTAATCAATTATTTAAACAGATTTCTTTGTCAGGTGTATTGTTTTTTTATTTATTAGGAATTCGATTTTGAGGTGGAAATGGGAGGTGAATTACCCTTTAAAAAGGAAAGTCTTGTCGCCACTTTAATCGCGTTGTTTCTTACGGTTTCCTCGAGGTGAAAAAATTCGTGTTACTAAAGCAGCTGCACTTGGATTTAATGCCTGTGAAAAATTCTTTTTGGTGTAAATGTTCCCAAAATTCACTCGCTTTGATTCAGAATTATCTATTTAACAATATGTTACATAATTTTAACAATGTTTTATTTTGCAATGTTTATTCAACGTACAGAAAACTTTGAAAGGAAACTTTTTCTCTAGTGTTATTTAGTTAATATTATTTTAAGAAAAAATATAAAGTATTTAATAAATATTTACTTCCTTTCTGCACAAAAATTCTTGAAAAGTTTTCATAATTTAAAGGTTACCAGAATCGAAATTTAAATGTTTTTAATAAAACAGGAATCAAAGTATGTTTAAAAACTAAATTATGACTTACAATTTACTGTTTTTCTTTTCGACCTAATAAACTATAAAGTTTTTAATAAGCTATAATCTATTTTTTTTAGAAAAAAAAAACATGAGAAAACCATATTGTTACGAATTTTGTGAATGGAATGATTAAAATAGTGAAATTAATTTCTACCTTGATGTTTTTATACGTTAATATTACTTTCTGTTGTATTTTCTTTTTATTGCTAAAATTGTAAAATTGTATATTACAAACCTTTTTTGCTAAGAATTAAGTAATATAATGTATTCCGCTAAATGTGCCGCTAAAACTTAACGCTTTTAAATTATTGTTGCGCATTATGTATTTGTGACTGATACAATTCGAGGCACATATACAGACTTATAAAGCGGATCTTTATCTAAATATAGTAATTTTAAACATTTTTCTTAATAAAGAAAAGCAATCCAACAAAAAAGAAATCAGCCTCCAGCAATATATATATATATATTTACTTTGGTGTTATTATAGTTATGCTATAATATGCAACTCTTATTAATTTTTATTTCCATTCCTTTTAATCTTTTGTTAAGTGCTACATTTCAGCCATTCTTTTGATTTAAATCTGCATTAGGGTATAGAATCTGGCAACAAATTAATGTTTCCACTCAGATTTAGCGCGGGCTTTGCATTTGCAAGTGCAAATTTTAGGTAAGTTACCTCTATCTTGTAATGGATTTAGATATTTCTATCCATTATTTCCTATTGGTTTTTGCTCAGTGTTTTTTACAAAAAAGGGGGAAGGTTAGCTGGCCAAAAAACATGTTCAACCCCACTTTTATATAAATTATTTTTTATATAATAACTGTCCTAAGTCAGTAATGTTCATAATACTGCAGCATCCATTTTATATTTATTATCTCGATTACTCTTTTGTCCTTCATTGTATGATTTTCCTGCAGTCTATGTGTTTGTCGAATGTTATTGTTTGGATGTTATCTCTTGTTAGTAGAGAATTGGCCTATATATATATATAGTAACAGAATTATACATTGCTTACTTGAAAAAATAGTAATGGTAATATTATTTTTCTTCTATATGTTCCTTAGTAATAAAAATATCAAATTATCCAATAATTCGAAACCATGATTGAATTTCAAACGTTTTTTTCTAGTACACGTACTAGAAATTTGAAATTACAGTTAAATATAGATAAATGGGGCTTTGCACAAAATTTTCTTTAGATATCTGATCATAAACAGATATACTTTACAGAAAATTGATTTATGTGTGCCTCAAATAATTTTCCAAGAAATAATGCGCATCATTGATTTCATTCTGTTTGTTTTTCTTCATTTTAAGTATATGGTAAGGATAATTTTTTATCGTTTTCGCAGTTTTATGAGTGATATATATAATATCTTTCTGTGTGTGTGTGTGTGGTTATTGAAAGGATGAGATTTCTTGGTATTTTAGATGTATATTGCCTAAATGTTATTGATTTTAAAGATTATTTATTTTTGATTGATTGACACAAAGGCTTGCGGGTTTGGAACAATACACAAAAGCGTTCTTTGTTCTCCCCGGTAATCTCAGCATTTATAGTTTCCTTAACCGGAAGTTATTAGAATTATATTATTTCCGTTAAGGGTTTCTGTGATTGGTCAGAATACTTGGATGGTACAACATTGCATCACTTTGTTTTGAAAAACGCGAACTTGTGGTTAGCAGTATATATCCCGTTAGGCGGATAAGCTAAATAATTCATCATTGCTCGGAATCTTGTAGGTTTAAAGGTCATTATGAATGAAATAAAATCTCCCGAGGGAAAATTTAAGTGAAGAATTATAACATATATGAAAACTAATAATATGAAATATCCTACGGAAAACTTATAAAATGAAACAATAAAATTCGTAATTTGAAAAAGTATAAACATGTGTATCTCATGCACTCCAACAATAAGTCACGCAATTTTTTTTTATTTTTATTTTACTTTATTATTATTTTTATTTTGAGATATCGAAATTTTCAATATATTTAACACAATATAAAGCAGTAAAGCAAGAAAATTGAAATTCATTAACTATTAATATAATATTTTCCCGATACGCATTTCAAACATCCATAAATAGATGGAAATAAATCTAAAATCTAAGATTCCCCGCGAAGCTGTTTGAAAAACGCATTGCATCAATTTAACGCAAGGGCTTTTCAACTATAATCATCGCACTTGGCGAGAATTACGTTATTTTTACGACACCATAACCTAATTAGAGCCATACCAGACGATACTAAAATCCCTCTAAAAACTAATGCTACATTAAGACCCATACAAAAAACATTAACCGAAAAAGAAACAAAGTAAAAAGATAGATGATAATCATAACTTAATTTCCGTCCCTTGTGATATAAAGTAAAAATCCCCATTTGATAGACTTAGCAAGATGAAAAGAGGGGGGAGGTGATAGAAGGCAAAATTGCTTTTCTCGCCAGAATAAAAAAAAATATCAACAAGAACCCAGACCGAGCTCCTTGCACGTTCCATATACCTGTACGAAAGTGATTTAACCCAATAAAAATGAAAGCGAATGGCAGGAGGAATATCTAATCTTCGGACTTTACTTGAATTCACTCAGGTGAGATAAAACCCATTTACGTTTGTAGCAAGCAGCCAATAGAACCCGCCAATTTTTTTTTTTCTTTCGTTACTTTCATTAGGAAGAAGCTTAATTTTGCAGTTCCTCGCCAAGAGTTCGATCGGGCCCATTTTTTCCCAGTATTTTTCGCTCGCTACATCGCATTCTGATCTGGTCTTAATTGAATATTTGTATCCATCTGGAAGAAGAATTAGGAAGGAATCTCTTGTGTAAGCTCTGGTTGGCGGACTCTCTTTCCGAAGAGTGGAATTTTTCTGTTGACAGTCAAAGAATTCTTCCGCTCTCTTGGTGCCATTTAAGGCGATGAATACCAGCTTTTAAAGGAAAAAGGAATAGCTTAATTAATAGAAGGGAAATCAGGTGTCATCAAGATGTACTGGTGAAAGACAGGATTTGTGGAGATGTTTTTGACCTTGTAGGAGTAAAATTTCCTTATTTTTCTCGTTGTTTTGTTTATCCCTGTGTCATGAATTTCGTATTATCGAATTAACACGGCTCCTAATGACGGGATAAATTAAATGCCTTCTCAAGTTTTAAGTGCTTAAGTAAGATTTTTGCGAATGAGAATTATTTTTCTTGCCTCGAATGCATGCAATAGAATGAATATCTATGAATGTATTCAGTATATTTGCCATTTATTTTGCCGTTTTGAAAGAAATATGTACTTACTTTCCTTTTTTATCATTTTGTATAAACTTAAGTGGGAAAAAATTTAAAATGTAATCTCTTTTTTAAAAAAAAAATAAGTAGTATTATAATGAACATGAATTCTTAAAAAATTTTGCTTTTAATTTTAGCAGTAAAAATATAACATTTCAATGAAGGTAGAAAAGACAGGAAAAGTGTAAATACATTAATATTTAAATATTTTAGTTAAATCAAAATACAATGATTTCAGAGAAAGTATTTATCATGAATATTTTAACTAACACACCTAAAATGCATTTATAGAAATTTAAATATTTTAATGCAATAATAAAGACATACTAATTGATTTTTAAGGCTAAAATAATGTAAAAGAAGTCCAGTTGCTGAGTGGTTAGTGCATCGCGCTTCCACACCACAAGTTCGAGGTTCAAGCTCCGGGCTAAGCAAGGTTGACTCAGCCTTTTATCCCTACTGCAATGGGTTGATAAATGAGTACCAATCTTGCTTCGGAAATTAACACTGAGGGTTTGGCGTCAGACTGACCACCTGACCGGAACATCTGCTCATGCACCTCAGGGCCCAAGTTCCGGTATATTGAGTTGGGCATAGTAGGCCTTGGGCTTCATAGGCTGTTACGCCACTGAGTTCAGTTAATGTAAAAGAGCCTTTTTTCTAGAAATTCGATAGTAAAAAAATGCTTAACACATAAAACAATTATATTCACTATCTTTATTTTAAAAATAATTCAAGTTCGTATATGTTAGTATTAAGAAACGTAAGGCAATGTTCGAGAAGCAAATTAATTTTTATCCCTCTAAGAGCTAAGAATCTTTCCAAGCAACCAAAATGTATGAAAGCTTGAATATTATAATTAAGTAAGTGTCATAACCTTTCCTCGCAAAATATAATATTTTTATACGAAGTGAATACATTAATAAATCTATATACATTGTTCTATATTTAGGAGTTCCTAAAAGCCTTATGATATTATATAAGCAATTTTTATATCAATGCATAATGATATTTAGTTCTAAAACAAAACTCGTTGTACTTTGTTGATAAATTGTGCGTTTTTATATTCCTTATTTCTTACAGTTTTTAAAGGATATTCTCAGATACTACAATTAATCTTATTGTACACATTTTGATTTTATTTCTTGTTCATGCTTTGTTAAAATATTTGTGAGCATGTAGTAATACATTTTTCTTTTCTATTTTGAATATTTTTCACTTGGTATTCAGTTAAGTTACTGCGATTTATTAAATGAAAGTTTATTTTTATGAACTATGTAATCGAATTAAGTGAAAATCACTTCCACATTTAAAAGCGCTCGTACACATTTAAAAACTTCAATAATGCTTACAGTAAAATCCGGCTTATAATGTACACCGCCGTCTAACGCGCACCTATGCTTTCAAGCGGCTTTTTTTAAAAATGTTTAGATATATTCGCCGTATAACACCTTTTCTTATGAGGAAACTAGAAATGTACGCGCGAATTACTCTAATATGTTTTGAGAAGTCATTTATTAAAGATACTATTTCAAGCTTTAGAAAAAAATAGTATACTTCTAGAACTATAACCCTTTAAATTCATACCGAATGTCATTCCTTTTTTAAATAAACAGTTTTTAAATATATGCAAAAGCCTAATTTTTTCTATGCTCATATTTATTTTTTTTAAGCTCTCATTTTTATACTTGGCGTGTGGCCGCGGTAGCCGAGTGGTATAGGTATTGGACCGTGGCTTGCCTTGTCACGAGTTCGAGCCCAGTACCACTAAAGACCCGCCGTGTAGGGCAGCGATGCACGTTAAATTTGTCGAGAGCTGAAACGTCCTCCCATTGGTGTGGTGTGGTAGTTAGGAGAGAGGGTGCCAGCTCAGGTGTCATCCACGTCACTTGACCATGGTTCAAAATTACGTGGTCCGTCGCCAAAAGCCCTCGTGTTACTGAACAGTGCGACGTTAATATTCAATCAATCAATTATACTTGGCGTATAATGCGCACCTTTTACCACATACCAATATTAATTTACTATCTAATTAAACCGATAAATTATTTCAATCCAAAAGGTGTAGAGTTTAATTTAAATTCCAAATATTGCGCTTTCTTAATTAAAATTACTCTTTCAAATTAGAATAAAATAAAAGCATATCTGAACTGCTTATAACCATAACATATTAATTTTTAATTACCTTTCTACATGGCATAAAATTCATTTATCTCCATTAAAAAAAAACTACATAAAAACCAGAGACCATAGCTTTTTAACTATTTGACTACTTTCAGCCGTCGTAAAATAATATCATAAGAATTTTGTTACCCAAAGAAAAAAATATGTGAGTAAGAGAAGTCTTATACATGTATCGGATGCTCCCGAGTAACATAACAGAACTTTTCTGTAGATTTAAAACGCATTTATCTCCGAAATCGTTGCACAGCATCCATCAAGCACGTACCAAACTCATAAACGACGCTACTACTGAGAATTTGAATTTTTATCTAATTTATGCATAGCACGTGATGTGAGAAAGTGCGTAAAATTTTATTCCTTCTTACGAAGTTTCACTGCTTTGCGTAGAGCAAACTACATTTTGATATGGATCTCATAAACGAGTATGACAGGCTGAAAAAAAAGGATAAAAAAATTGGTTCGCAAAACGAAATGATGTGGTAAAAGATGTTTTTCTTTTTCTTTTCCATTTCCTCATATTTTTGTTTTCAGCTTCAAAGCCAGCTCTTGATGGAGTCTTTCCCTGCCATTCTATTTGAACATCGTTTCCCAACATCTATTTCGGCATCGTTGCAGACTGTATGCAATTTTAGAATCTGAAAACCGAGGTACCATTTCGTCTTTGCGTCACGGAATTACATGTTGAAAATTCTTTATTACTTCGGAAAAGAAACGGTTCGCATCGACTATGTTTATGTTTTTTAGTCTAGGGAAGATAAAGATAACTTTAAAGATAAGGCGCTTTTCTAAGTTATTATCCTCTCCTTCTACTATCATTTACATTTTCAGAACATTCCATTTGCATAAACAGAATCGGAAGGCTGAGTATAACCGCCCTTTATAGTATCATTTTTCTTTCTCCTGGACTGGTTTTTGAGATAGCATCTAGGTGCTTGCAATAGCTATCCCTTTTCCTTTACTGGGAACAGTGCAGCTCTCCACATCTGGATGAATTAAATTTCACAGAATCTTTGCCGGGGAAAAATACAAGTGATTTTATTGAAAAAAACAAAATTGTTCTTTTGTTTCTTTTCGATAAGAAAATTCTTTACCGATCGGTATGCTTTCAGTGCTCATTTTTCTGATAAAAGACTCCTGCTAAAGCTATTTGATTTACTCGCTATAAAGCTATTTTTCTTATTTTACTTCAATAGAAACACAAAAACAGTGCGTAAATAAATTATAATGGTTTTATTTGCGTTTTTTCTTTTATTTCTTTCCACAGCAAATTTAATTTTCGATGTATTCTAGTATTACTAGAGCCTGGGTACTAAAACGAGAGAATTGTTTTTCTCCGATAGATCAATATTCAAAGAAAATTTCTTATCGTAAAAATAATATAACATGCTAGCCTGTGTGGTAATAGTAAGCTGTAGTAAATTGAATTAAATGAAATGATAACTGAAAGAAACGTTTGCAAATTTGTTTTAACTATTTCAACAGCCATTGGGTTTTCTCGAAGTATTCGAGCTGCATGATCTCTTAAGGTTCTACATACACCTGATTCATTTATAACATAATATTGGCAGAGGGTGGCTACGAGGATGCGTGTCCACCTCGTAAGCCAGGGTCTCTCAAAATGTGGGGCGTGCCCCCTAGGGGGCGGGATAACTCTACGAGGGGGAAGCGAGCATATTGAAAAGTCAAAAACAAAAGATCATTTTTAAAAAATTATTAATTTACTGAAAGCGTTCAAACAAAATATAATCTGACATAATAAAAAACACATTTACACTTATATAATGCATTTCAAAATATATCAGTACTGCGCAATATATTTTATAATTAATTTAATAATACTAAAAACAAGTTTAAAAATTACCATTGACCCCATGAGATTGTCATATATAAAATTACATACAAAAACTAACACTTCTCTTGATAATTTGTATTGTTTGTAATTAATGCCTTAATTGCCGATTAAAAATTACGCGATTGGCTCCCCAATGCTACCATTGAACACGTAGTAGACGAGCGCATATGGTGTACTGAGAGAGGGGTGTTAAAAGGAATAAAAATCAGCAGTCTCTGGAATAAGTAATCCCTTCGCAAACGCTGTCAAGGTCCTTTTATTGTATTGCAAAGCCTTTGGAATTATATTATGGATAGCAGTGCACAGAAAAGATCGTACTTCGGATGGACGTATATATATGTCTGAGGCAATTAATGCACTGGCTGAACGAGACGTTTACACTTAATATGACACATAAGAGGTTAAAGACGTATTGTAGGTTTAGAGTTAAAGTATATTATTATTGAATTCAACACATTGTTATAGTATGGAGGAGGGTGCGATGAAAGCTATGATTGAATATTGAGTCGCAAATATTGAAAGTTTGAGAAGCACTGTCGTAAGCCAAAGTTTGTTATTTCGATCTTTGCTGCAGTCGATAGATTTTCCGGATGCGAAAATCGTAGGCTCGCATATCAAATGATTATGGAACATGTAAACGATCCCTTGAGTATTAATTTGTTTCTGTTACTCTCAACAAAATCAAATCATGGCAATATTTATCATCCGACGAAAGATTGAAATGAATAATCAAAAAAAAAAAAAAATAGCAAACAACACTATTTGGTAGCTGGAGCCGTCACTAGATGGCGCCATCAATGAAATGGCTCCCACTCTTGGGGACTTTTTTTGTCTTCAAATGGCTTAGCGGCCAAAAGGCAGCCATTTGATACAAACAAATTTACAAGATAATTATTTTTAAAAAAAATTAAGAAAAACATGTCAAATACTTACAGTTCACATTGAAAATTGCTGTTAAGATTGCTTGCTATTCGAGTTTAATAACACAGTGTTCAAAATCACTTGTTATGATGTTAATAATTTGATGACTATTCTCAAAATTGCCTACAACGCTTATATATATTTTCATACTGAAGTTTCCTTGTGAAATGGATTTGTTCATGCCTCTTTTGAAAATCTCGCAATACAGTATAGTTTAAATGATAACCTCTGGTTCCTGAGTATTCTGGCTGGGTCAGAAACAACACTTGCAGTCACAAGATGTCTAGTCCAGCACCGTATGATGTTGCTGAAATTCTGATCTGCGTTAAGTTCAATCCTGGCCTTAATCTCAGATTGTATTTGTGGAGATTGTCGCTGGGCTTCTACAAAATCAACTGTACATTAGTTAACACTTTTTTATTAGCATGTTAGTCGACCCTTTTATTAAAATATAAAAGACACCGGACAGGAAACTCATTTCTTAAGTATGGGTCGTGGCACTTGTATTAAAATGTTTTACACACGCATAGTTATTTATCAGCAGAAAAAATTGCTGATTTATTAAAAGTTATTTCTATCAATTTCCAAGCAATTTTATCATAAGGTTACTAATTGATTTTATTTTTGCTTATAATAAACAAGTATTATTAAAAAAAAAAAAAATAAAGCAGTGTTTCTCAAACTGTGGGGTGCGCCCCTCTAGGAGGGCGTCATAACCCTGCAAGGGAGGCGGGAGCCTCTTGAAAAGACGAAAAAAAAATTCTTTTAAAAATTATTAACTTACTGAAAGTAAACAAACAAATACATTTTGACATAATAAAAAAATAAAATACTCATTTACTACGCTTATAAATGTATCAGTAGGGTACAATCTATTTTATAATTAACTTAACAATACTTAGTTAAGGACGTTTAATAATTACCAGTGACCCTATGGATTTGTCATGTACAAAATTACATGCGAACATTAACACTTATCTTGATATTTTGCACGGTTTATAATTAATCTCTTAAATGCCGATTAAAAATTATGCAATTCGCTCTCCAATGCCCCCGTTTAGCACATAGGTAAGCGCATGTGGTGTATTGAGGGGATGTGGTAGAAAAGGAATAAATAATCAAATCCTCTGAAATAAGTGAATCCTTCACAAACACTGTCAAGGTCATTTTATTGCTTTCTAAAGCCTTCGGAGTAATTTTATGGATAGCAGTTCACAGAAAAGATCGTACTTCGGAAAGACATATATATACGTCTTAGGGCAATAAACACAGTGGCTGAGCGAGACATTTATATACATTGGGGGCTTAAAAGGTTTAAGTAGTATTGTATGTTTAACGTCATAATATTATAGAATTTAATACATCGCTATTGTATGGAGGAGGGCGCGATGCAAATTATGATTGAATATTGGGTCGCAAACATTAGAAGTTTGAGAAGCACTGGAAAAAAGTCAATTCTTGCTTAGGTCAACAATGATTTTTTTAAATTTTATTTTAATTAATTTTTATTAAATAGTATCTATTAATATAACTATGTATATACAAATGACAGAATCACAACATTAAGTGACAAAATAGAAAGCGGTTTTCCTTCACTTTTCCATTTTCCTTTCTATGTATATGACAATTTTTCTTTGGTTGTTACTATTTATTCATTAATTAAATTTAAATAGTATAATAAATTATACTAATAAATTAGTATAGTAAAATGAAACTCTATTCTCAGAAATTAGGCCATTCCAGGTGGGTTTCGAACCTACGACCTTTGGTGTTTGAAGTCCATTGCGCTACAGGTGCACATAGAAATGTTTTTCTTTCTATTTTAGCTGTTGTACTATTAATTTTGTTTGTTACTATTTACTCATTTTTTAATTTAATTGATGAATTAATATTTAGAAAAACAGTATTAGCATCAAGTGTCATTCACTACAAGCTTAAAAAAAATGTATTTGAACTTGAATGAATGGATAGAAAGTATTTTATTAACGATTCAAAATTTGAACAATATATATCAAGTATTGGAGCAATTCTTAAAGGTTGACAGGAGAAATGCAACGTTCAGACGTTTATCATATTATATTTTACTCAAAGGTTCAGCAAAAAGTCTGTCATGACAAGAGAGACCTCTTTCAGAGTTAATCAGCAGCGAGTGAGTCGTTAGTACGAGTGTCTTTTTTAAGTCCGGCGAAAGTAGAAGTCAAAGTTCTTATGCGGGAGTTGGATTGAGTTGTCCTGTTAGGAAGTTTACTTCAACTGACACTTGAAGTGCTGGGGATTCATCACACACACACACACACACACACACACACACACACACACACACACATATATATATATATATATATATATATATACATAGGGAGTGAGTGAACTAATAGAAGAAATTGAAAAATATGTTTGAATTTAAAAGCAAATAACTTTTTTTAAAAGCCAAAGTACTTACAAGACAAATTTATAGTCGTTTTTAGATTAAATATATTCTAGTCTACTTTTGAAAATTTTATAAATTACATTTAGAACTCATAGGAGAACATCAATTGTCTGTTTCAGCAGAATTTTACATATTTTCCTTTTTCATAGATTCATCAAAAAGAAAATAAAAGCTGTCTTTATTTTATTTAATAGTTCTTTGGTTTATCTTAACTAACAATCTTCGGAGAGTTTGTTCATTCTTCATTAATTTTATTTATTCATTGGATTCAGTTTATGTGAACGAGATTTGCAGACCTTATAACTTTCCCATATCATGACTAGAGACAGGCGTCTAATAGTTTTAAAATGCTGTAATTGTTTTAAGAAAATATCTATTAAATATCTCAAATTTGCTAATTTTAACATAGTGCACCTTTAATATCACATGGGTTTTTTTTAAATTTATTTTTCATTTTTATTATGATCATAAATTATTTTATAGTGTATTACCACTTTTTCAAATATTTTTCCTACTACCTTGGCCTTTATCTAGTTTCTTAATTCTTTTCCTTTTAGGAAAAACATTGCGCTTATTTCGGTCTCTTAAATTATTAGTAAACTATGTTATTGAAAAATACTACATCTTTTGAAATGCTTCCAAAAACACAAAGATCAATTATCTAAAATCTGTATCGGCAAGTCTCGTTTTTATAAAATTATGTATCCTCTGACATTACAACTTATATATGTACTGTCACTTGGTATAAATTATTCTACGACTTAAAAACATTTTCCTTTGGCAAAAAAGTTCTTGATGAATTCAAAGTGAAATAACTTTTTTTAAAAATAAATATATAACATGTGCTCAACTGATAAGGCTTTCTTTATATATATAATTCTTTAAATTCCACATTACTACTTGTCTTAAAAAAGGTAGCATTCTTACTTTTGAATTTAAACAATAAATTTAGCGCCTTAGTGTATTTTACTAACTGAATAAAAAGAGAAGCACCTTTATTTAGTAAAAGAATAATAAAAAAATAAACTATTTTCGTTAGACAGTGTCTAGTCGGAAAATTGACCTTATATGATAACCAGAACAATAGTTCTAAATAAAACAAATTTTATATACTCCATGTGTCCATATCATATGATAAAAAATGAACAGAGAAAGGTAAAAGTACATTTCCGAGAACAACACATTTCGCCCAAAAAGGTCCTCTAGGGCTCTATAAATGTCATTCCCTCAAAAATGGCCCTTGCGTTTTATTCCGAAATTATTCCTTTTTCTTGGTTCGCAGATAAAATATCATAAATTGAATAGTGCATTATTTTTCAAAAGGGGCATCACTCACAGACACTGGGTATGTAAAAAAAGAAATAATTTGAAAAAATATAATAACGATAACACTTTATTTCCCTTTCTCTATCCATAAGCTATCTAACATCTGTGTCTGCCCTGAAGCAAGGAAGTGAATATTTCCCATGGGTCTTCTACATCCGTACCCATCAGCCTCACTCTTTTAATCTGAAACTACCCGACTAGAGCAGAGGCGTAACAAAACAGAAGCCAATGGTGTTGTGTGTTTATATTTGCTTTGTTTACGCTTAAGTTTACCGTATATTCCTCCTTCAAAGTCTCTGACAACCTAGCAGTTTAAAGAATACAATGCTTTGTGTAAACATAAAATGTTTTCCTATCATATAAAGATATCTAAAATGTGAAAAGAGAGATAGAAACAAAGGCTGTGACATTTGCAGTAAGCCAATGCATGCATGAAGAATAAATCTTTAATTTAAACTAGGAACAAATGTGAAAAGATATTGCTTTTTTTACGGCGAACTATAAAGTTAAGTTTTATGAGGATGATATATTTATTTTTAAGAAGTATCTAAAAACAATGGAAATGCATTTTATGTAAGATATTTTCTCCTTTTATAACTAAAGCTGAAAAGCAGTTTGTGGCGAAGAACTAATGCTAGTGTATTTTTTATGTGTATGTTGGCTGTTGGCTTAACTTTGAAAGCTGTTGACAATGGGTATTATAAGTTAAAAATTCTGAATGATTTGAGCTTAATGAATTGAACATCTCTTATTATCTATCTAATAATAGTTTTTTGAAAAAATAGTCAATAACCAGACAGTTGCATGTCAGTATTAATTAATTTTAGATTTTTTTTTTAAACAGTGCTGCATTTTAGCACACAAGCCTTAGAAGACACGGCAAGTCCCCCAAGAATGAGAGCTATTTCAGTGGTGGCGCTTGCTAGTGGCGGCTCTTGCGACCGTATTTTGAAGCTTCAAATTATTTAATTTAAGCTCTAGTCAGATGCTAAATATTCCCCTGATTTAATTTTCTGAGAGTAAAAGAGCCAAATTGATACTCAAGGGATCGTTTACATACCATGCAATCATGTGACATGTGCTAGCTTACTATTTTCACCTCCAGCCGCGACCGACCCCGCACACACGAGTTTAGGTTTGTGATGGGGCTTTATCGGAATTACTTCTATTATTCCTTTTGGGATTTCTTTGGGGCTAGAATGGTAATTCTTTCCAACCAACCCAAGAAGAGAGCGTGTTATGCAGATGAGGAATCATATATATTGGAACGTTAGTATTCTTGAAGAGAGCTAAGTAAGGTAAGTGAAGTGAGTTAAAGTTCTAGGGAAGAGAGTTACTTCATGCTAGGAGTTCTGGGAGTCTGACTAATAGTACCAGTGCAGATAAGCAAAAGTGGGTCCGAGACCAGAAGAGTATTGCCTTAGCAAGAGCAAGTCAGATGGAAGAATAAAATTGATGATTTAAGAACCGTAGCTGTTCGCCAAGGAAATAGCGGTAAGCTTGTATGTTTAAGCTTTAACAATACAGCGGTTATTATTAAGTTAGGAAATAATCTAAAAAGATAGATTCACAGTCGTTAATTGCGCTATTTATCAGTATTACGATTTGCGTCGTTTCACCCCTGATCACAAGCCTACTATTCTAGTGTCGTTGTATTGTATATAAATTAAGATCATAATAAATTGATTTTATTATGGCAGAGTTTAGTGGCTCACCTCAGACATGAGTCGTTTGGATGGTGGAGAGAGGATATCTCCAACGGTGGGGATATCACATGCTTTTCATTTTAAATATATGATAATTATTTTGTTACGTTACAGAATATATTACTTGTAAAATAATATTTTTCATTATTCGGCTGGTTTCTATACTTTTTAAAAAATTTTCTTTCTTGCTTCTTAACAAACACTGTGAATAAAATTATTAAATATAAGGAGCCCTTTTTTTGTTCCTTTAATCAAATTTTGAGATTAAATACAAAAAAAGTTAATTTTGCCACATAAATATACGCTATACTTTCTGTAAAAAAAGTTGTATATAGAAGATTAGAGAACATTAATGTTGAGTTATGTTTCATTTACTTTTTTTTACTTTCTTTTCTTACATTTACCCTCCCCCCTTTCACTTTTTCTTTAAGCCTGGAATATAAACATCTTTTTGTACGTGGATAAATTAATACTTAGAAAATGGCTTCTAGTATATTTTTAGGAAGCTAAGTACTACTAAAAGGCGAAACCAGAAAACAAATAATACGGATGTAGGAAAATTATTATAGTAATTACAATACTTCTTTTTCTTTCGTAAATATTTAATTCTTTTTCTTTTCTTTTCTTTTTACTTCAGGTTATTAAAGGTAATGTGCATTTGTATTTGGTTGAATAAATTATTAAATAATATATTTTAATTAATATTTATTTTATTTCATATTTTGTTGCATTTAATTTCCTTTATATGAAATAATTAATTTTCAATTTTCATTTCATTAGAAGCTAAGTGCAAAATCTTCAGTCTAAAAGAATAGCAAGTGTATGCATAACTTATTGATTATAAGGTTTTTTTTATTGTTATAAAATGTTAAAATATAAAATATTAATATTTGCTGAAATATAGATTTCAGAGTTTTGAAATTTGCTTAAAACAAAACATTCTGAAAAAAAGTGAATTCCATTATTTCAAGTTTTTAATATATTAAACTGTTTTCATTTAATGTATATCAGTATTATTACCTTTTGTATTATTTATAACATATAAAGAAATATTTTTTAACCCTTTAACTGCAGAAGTCGTATATATACGTCACGCTCAGCCAGCGCGTTAAATGTCCCGTACGTAAACATAAGTACGGGCACGTACTTTTCTTTGCTCTGGTGTCAGTAAAATTATTCCGAAAACTTGGGAATTTAATAAAATGACCATGACAGTGTTTGCGAAGGATTTGCTTTTTTTAGAGAAAAACTTTCATCTTTATGCCTTTTCATTTCCTCCTCATGCACCTTTTTGCCCGTTTATGTGAAAATGTTTGGCACTGGGGAATGAAATGCGTAATTTTTAATCGGCTGTTACGGGGTTAAAAATAATGCTGCTTTTTCTTTTTAATGATGTGATTATTTCCGAAAACAAGTCATAACTAGTAATATTTGTTGATTGTATAGGTGGTTTCATAAAAATAGGCGTTACTGTTGTTTTTTTTATTGAGAGTTTAAACTCTTTTAACAATTCAAAATACCAGATTCCATTTATTTTTAAAAAAAATATTATTGGTAAAAAATATGTAGCTCTAATCAGTTAAAATTTCTGACAAATATTACTGAAAATGTATTCTTTCCATACATTTTTATATCTCACCGAAATTATGCTTACATTTCACATATTTTAATTGCTGTAAATGATTTTTCTGGGAGACTGGGATTTTGCAGTGTAGAAATAACTAATTAGGGAATGAAAACTAATTGTACTTTAACAGTAGAGCAATTAGATACAAAAGCGCTAAACGCAAATTGCTAGAATTATTCATTGCTGCTAACAAGACATAATGCCAAACGTCGGTTCCTTTGTTTGTGTGGAAATGAAAATTTCCGGTAATTAACAAGTACGAATCCGAGTTATTGTGTGGCATTGTTAGAGGTTATGCATTTGACACAGAAAGTTTCCGCATGGGTAAGTGATGCGACTTGGGACTTATTATCAAACTGTATTGTGTGTGTGCAGTTGCATGAGGCTCTGTAACGAATTTTGAAAAAAAAAAGTTTAAAGTGCTTTTCTATGCTAAATACATTTCTGCTTTTGACAGAGGAATCATTTTGCAAATTTAAGTATCTCGAATTTTTTATTTGATGAGTACAATGTTTCAAAGGCATGTATTTGAAAATCAAAAGTGTAATAATTACTCTTAATTCAGATATATATATATATAACGAACTTGATACGCGTGTACACTTGAAAAATGAAAGAATTTGCAGACAGGACATTAAAATTCAAATAGAAATAATATGGAAGTATTATATTTTAATATGCAATACCACTACACACACACACCCCTTATATATGTGAAACGTTACACTTTGTTTTTTAACTTTCTCTTTTATAACTAATCATAAAATTAAAACATTAACTAATAAATAAGTAAATAAATAATATCAAAATGCTGATAAAAAATATACAAATTAATAATATAAATATATAAATGATTTCTCTACAATAAGGGAATTTTATTTCAATACTTTTGCTGTTTAAACTTGAATTCCTAATTTATGTATTTAAAAAAATTAGGCTGTGCAAAACATTTTAAGTACGCTTTAAAATAAGCTTCCATTCAATATATTAATAAAATTATGTTGACAAAAATAGTTCTTTATTAGATATTTATTTTAGGTACTCTTAAAAATGCTGTCATTTATTGGGGCAGTTAAAATTAATTTCACTTTATGCATATCTTAAAAGTATTAATTAAACTTGTATAGTTATTTTAGTAGTTTGTGTATCTTTATATTTTAATGAAATTTCACAGGAGATTATTTTAAATCACACTTAAGAAACTACATTAAATTTTAAAGCAAATGGGAATTATTTTAGAGGTAATCTGCGTATGTGCAGTGATGGGTATTTATTCTAGTTTTAGTATCAGAACTAAGTACTGTATATGCTTATACTAGGTTCTCTAACTGAGAATTTAGGCTTCCCTTTATTTATTTATTTTTGTAAGGGTATTAATATATACAACTTTTATTCTACTATAAAAGGTGTTCACAAATTCGTTGGGCAAAAAGTATGATTTATTGCATGTAATTTACAGAAAATAAGTTCAAGTACATATGCTGTTACATAGAAAGTATTACCACAAATATTTGATGTGGCTTCCTGTTGTTACTTTGCTTATGTTCCATTGGTAAATCATTTATAGTCACACATTTGTCAGCATGCTTCAGTTGATAAAATAAAAATTACAATAAAAATTATAAAGTAATGTTCTTAAGTAAGGAATTTTGAAAAGATTCAATAATAACTAAACACTTAAGCATGCTGAGTTTTGGGAGTATATATAAGAGCGTAGTTCAAAAGGAAATTCGTTAATTATTGCATAAACGATTTTTTTTTTGTATCATATTTTATATCAGATAAAGAACTAAGCATTTACACTATAATCCTCCATGCCTTTTTGAAATATTTTTCGAAACTTAATTTTATGAAGAGAACTAAACTACTGAATTTTATAATACTGGATCGAAAGGAAAAGCATTATTCTATCAAAACCCCAGTACTAGGGAAGGAAATACTTTTATTTTTTTTTGAATAAAGACGTGCCTTTCAATAAGAATTTCTTGTCAATCGAATTTCTCCGGTTATAGGATCAAGGAATTTTCATAAAAATGACTCTTCACGACGATCCATCAATACAAATAAGAAAATATTTCATTAATTCAATGAATGAAAATCATTTTTATTCTTATTTGAGTTCATCACATCTGGAATTGATTTCGATTGAAAAGAAAATGATTTAAAATGCTATGGGATTTGGAATTTTATCTTTTAAGAGGAGGAATTCGATTTTGTAGCAATGATTGTTAAAGAGAAAGGTGTGCACGTTCCATTTTCGTCGTTTGAATAAAAGAAGACTGTACATCAGCAAAAGAACCTACTTTTACAAAAATTGACTTCTTTTCATTCCGTCTTATTTCCCTTTCTATTGCCAGAACATATAATTTCTTTAGCTAAAAGTATTCTAAGACCAATAGTATAGATTCTAAGTCTTTGGAATAAAAATCCCCCCACTGGTTACAGTGAGTTTTCACATTCCATTTGATATATGTGAATTTTCGAAATTTCATTTGTAAAGTTAATTAAAAACGATTTTATTAATTTTTCCTTCTTTTCATGTAGTCGTAAGTTCTTACCGGATATTTTTTTTTTTTACCTTTTTAAGTTTAAAAATTAGTTTTCGGAAATATAGAATTTTGATAGCGTATTCAATGTCGGTTGGAGAGTTTGCAATTATGGTTTAAATTACCATCCGAATGTTTTTAAAATATAAAAAAAACCGCTTGAATGTAAACGAATGATATATTTTTTTTAAAAAAAACTCGATGCTTTGAACAATACTTAACTTTGATTTAACTGTATTTTCACGAAAAATGCCAATATACACTTCCACGGTACACAGACTTGTATATATACGTGCATACGTGTGTGTGCGTTTATGCATATGTATATATATATATATATATACATATGGATGTGTTTGTGTGTGTTTATGTATATACAGTCGGACCCTAATTTAATGAATTCATCGAGATCGAACATTTTATTCGTTAAATCAGAGTTATTCATGATATCGGGGTTCAAAAAGTACAATTTTTTCACTTAGCTTTTGGAATTTCTATAATAAGGAACTACACAAAAAATATCCACAAAACTTTTATTTAGCAGCTAAAAATACTATTAGCGGATCACTACGCACCAGTGATACTGATTAAATTTACTTACTGATTTCAAGATACTGATTAATAGGTGTTTGAAAATATTTTTGATTTCTTACTCGAAAGAGTTATTTTTAGACTTCATACAGAGAAGAAAATACTGCGTCATCTTATATCCTGTTGCATTGCTTCCTCCTATTTAACACAGTTTCCAAACAATTAGAAAATGTGGCAGTTTTGATGGACATTATCAATGTCTGCATCAGGATCGTTACACATTTATTTCCAACAATCTTCCATGCCTTAATCTTTTAAAGCCTGGCACATTTGCAGACACAAAATCGTACATATAATAAACCTCACTCCTCTCAAGAAAGAGAGTAAACGGTAAAATCTCTTGATTTGTTATGCGAGATAAGGTAAAGTAATTTCGTGTTCTATTCAAAACTCACGCGATAAGTTACTCTCCTGACTCGTCTACACCTGTAAAGTCGAATAATGGGCTGAATCCTTTACTTTCGTAATCTGATACTTACAAGAAAAGAAGGTAGCAATGAGATATCCTTCCGGGCAAAAAAGGATGTCAGTTGAAGAGTTCATTTTTTGTTAATTCAAGCTAATAGCAATAAAAATAAAAAAAATCGGTTGTTGAAATAATTAGTTCATTCCAGGATTATTATGCGTTCAAGAGGGGCTTTTGCCTCCATTTTAATCGGGAAAAAGAAACAATTTGGAACAGTCGCGAGATTTATTAAACAGGAGTTCGTTAAATGTATCATGTATCATAATAACAGGAGTTTTTTATAGTAGCTATAAAAACATACAAATTTTATAAGTATTCATTAATTGCTCTTCTAAAAACTTTTTTTAAAAAATATTATCATGATTTTTTCAAATGCGAGTACTTCGTAAACAATCTTTAAATAATTGAAAAGTTTTTCTTCATATCAGCTGCCTAAGCTGTAAGAATGTAGAATGCTGAGTTTTCAGATAAAAAATATCTGACTTTTCATTGTTGTGACTTTGTTATAAATATATAAGAATAATTGCCAAAACTATAATCATTTAAGTTAAATTTACTATATTTTGTTTGTTTTTTACAAAAAACTTGCGAGTTTTAATTCTGATTATCCATATTTTGACTAATTGTAATCTGCACTACTAAAAAAATTAGAAATGTTGAAACTCTGCCTCTCATATCGAAATCGAAGTATCGATAAAGTTTTAAGAATAACTCAACTATAATTATACAGTTTTGTATGATACACGAAATACAAAATGGGGGGATAAAAATCCATAACTAAAAGTATGTCGATTTATCAACCCCAAATAAAACGAATAAAATTTGGTTTTACTTTAATTTTTTAGCGGAAAGGAAAAAAGTAATCTAAAGATGAAGGAATCTATAAAAAGTAGCAGTAATTACATTTGAAATGTAAAATATCGATTGAATCTCAGTAATGAATACATCTACCTCAGCAGAAATAATTTTTTAAAAAGAAAAAATTATTTCAGTTCATTTCTATGAATGGGAAAGTGTTTCATTTCCGCCAAAAGCAATTTACTATTCACGTGTTTCCCCCTGCCTTTTCCATCACACTTTTAACATCCCTCTTTCGGTTTCAAATATCGAAACCACATTTTAGTTTCGTCGAAATGCCTTTTTAAGTTAACAAGTTCTGCAGCGAATTGGAGAACCCGGAGGAAACGAAAATAACGATTTTCGGAACCATTCCATGAATTTGAATTTGTTTTTCTCCTCTTTTTTTTTTTTAAAGTCAATCAACTCAGCAATCATTTCGGGAATATTGAAAAGCATAATCTGATAACTGAGTACCAATTTCCATTACTCGGAAATAAAATAATAAATAAAAGTCCTACAAAGATTTGTTTGAAATTCACATAATAAATGGTCTTATGCGTTTGTTTCAGGATAAAACAGACATAACCACTATAACTTAAGATAATCCTATAAAAATCATAAAAAATTTATTATTCTTTTTTCTTTTTTTTCTTTTGTAAATTGTGCTTGAATTACATTGTGCTTAAGATTCCGTTAAAGATATATGTTTTCCATTATATAATTTTGCCAATTTATTTAATATAGATTTTAATAACAATTGTTAATAACGTATAAAAATATAAATTAGTATTTATAGAAACAAGACATTTCCAACGAACAGTTGTGTGTGTGTGTGTGGTTTTCATATTAGGGTCTTAAGATATTCATTTCTTAAAGATTGTACATGTGTGACAGTGTTTTTGAAACTGTGGTTGTGCCCCCCTAGGGGGCGTGTTAACCCAATGAGAGGGGCGTGAGCATATTGAAAAGTCGAAAAAAAAAAAACATTGTTTAAAAGTATCATTAATTTACTGAAAAGGAGCAAACCAAAAAAGCATTATATAAACAATTTAATACTTATATTGATAATGTGAACGGTTTGTAATTAAATTTATATTATAGTTTTACGTCAAAGTACATTATTAGTATATTCAATACATTGTTATTTTTTCAATGGGGAAGGGGGGGGGGGCACGAAGAAAATTATGACTGAAAATTGGGTCGCAAGTATTGAAAGTTTGAAAAGCACTGATGTATCCTGTAAAATAACCTGTAAAATAAATTATCACTTGAAAAGGAAAAAGGACAATGCACTAATTCAGGAACATAGAAATTAGGCAAGCGTAGAGTTACGTGTAAACAGATTTTATTCATTGCCATAAACACTTTCTGACAATTAATGTATAATTTTTCGTAAGACATCAAAATTACTACTATTACTAGAAATATTTTAGTTATTGTCTCCGCGTTCCACTGATGGACGCACACAAGGGGTTGGGACCCGGGTCTGGAGCCCCCCCCCCAAAAAAAGCCCCTGATTTTATTTTGATTGATTATATAATCTTATTTATAGAGTACGTAAAGTTTAATATAAAGTTGAAGTATATCTGTTATTAAAAATTAATTGTATTAATTAATGCTAATTAATTATTCGATAATTAGTTTTTTTTACCATTTTTTTTTTGTTTTCGAAAATCAACAAAATTTAAAGAATATGTTGGGTGGCGTATTATACCATGATACGAGAATGGTGGACTTGCGACCTTGGACAACCTGTCCCCCTCTTGAAAAATTCCTGTGTGCGCCACTGCCTTTCTGTATAATCTCTTGATCAAATAAAAACTAGCCTCCTGTAATGTCGAAGCTTCGACGAATTAAAAAAACGAATTCTGTAATCAATAATTATGTTTGCATTTTGGTTAGGCCATTGTTTGTACTGGCTAGAGACCGAGTTTAATATCTCCTCAGCATGTCTCTCTCTTAGTTTTCATATTCTTTCATGTATTTTAATCATTGTACTTGATATTTGCAAAGCACACAAAATTACACATTGATGATTTAAAATTCGGACAATTTTCTTAAATGGAAATCACATTACTTTAGTTGTCTCTATTGTCGTAGATATAAATTAAAAATAAATATTTTTTTTTAAAGTTTTAATGTTAAGTTATAATTGTTAAATAGATTCCTCATTTGCATCAGTAAATCAAGGATTTTTTTTTTTTTTTATTTACTCTTCAAAATCTCCAGTTTTCTCAAAAATTTTCCAATATTTGTGATTTTAATTTCCTTTAATTCTAAAATCTAAATTTAAGCAAACAAGTAAGTTTTGAAGTAGAGAAATGCTTTCTCAAACAATTTTCTTAAATTTGTAATTTTGGGTAATCTTTCCTTACGTTAACAAATTTTACTTGAAGTCAAATGTGTTAAAAATTCCTTAAAAAAAGAAAATATTCTTTGTAACAAGCACCATTCATTCGAAAAGAAAAGTTGATATCCAGAAAGAAAATTCTTATTCATGCTAAAATTAAAATTAAAATAAGTCATCAACTTTACGTGCCCAAAGGAATTCTTGAGCACAACTTTTAAAAACAAAGATTTAATTTTATTTTCAAGAATTTTCAGACTCAGTTTATGTTAAACTATGCATCCTGCTTACATAATATTCATCAGTAAGTTTGGCATCCTAGTGACCGACGAGGAATTTAAATATTAATATTTAAATTCCTGGCTAACCGAGACATGCTACATTCATAAATGCAACGTTTGTAGTACATGATGAAGTCATTTTCAGAATATCTAGTAAATTCTACATCATAAATTCCTGAACTCATAACGTATTTAATGTATGAACAAGTGTGATTCTACAAATATTCATTGTCATTCACAATTATCTTTACTAGAACTATTCCTAACTCTGAAATAAGTAATTATGGCAACTTATGAGTCGCATAATATACGAAATTATGTTCTATATTCCAAAAGAAATACTGCTTTCTATGCACTATTTTTAAATAAAAATTTAAGTCATTATGTTTTGAATAAATATATTCGTATTTGAATTAAAGAATAATTTTGTAATTTGAAATTAATCGAGTATTAGGAATTTAATAAAGCATATATATATATATATTAGCCACTGTGCTGTTTTTTTCATTACATTGTAAGACTATGTATTGCTTTTAAATTATCTTAATATAAGTAATCCTATCCTTAAACTTTTATTGTATTGAAAAATATCAACAAAAAAAAAAAAAAAGATTTTGGAGTTGATTTCCGCAAACTTCACTTTTGGCAGCTCTCGAATGAACAAAAGAAACATGCTTGTAAATTTTGTGGCTGGCATGTCTACTCATTCAAAAACGGGATTTTTTTTTTTGAATAATACCCCAGCAACCTGCCTTGGAAGTAGATTTCCAAAAAAACAGTTCATAGCGAATATCTATTCATTAAAATGAAGATGCTGGCAAAATTTCAAGTTTGTAAGTTCAAATCGTTCAAAATGAATTTTTGTCTGTAGCATCCTGGCAGCGCCCCCTTTTGGGAATCGATTTCCAAAAACCCCTACTTAGTGAATCCTTATTCAACAGAAAAACTCGTATGCTTAAGTTCTAGTTTGTAAGTATTATAGTTTAAAAACATTTTTTTTTATCTGTAACCCCTTATCTGTAACCCCTGTAAAAACTCATTCTTAACGAATCTCTACCTGAGAAAAGAAAGAAAAACGTCTCCCAAATTAAAATCATATGTTTGGAATGGTAAAAGAATGGGCATTTTTACCAACAACGCCCCACAATCCCCCCTTCGATCAATTGCCGTAAAACACGTTCTTGGCGGATCTCTACTCAACAAAAGGAACATGTTTGTCGTATTTCCAATAAGTAACTCTAATATTTAAAAACACAATTTCTGAAATCCATTACGCACCGTTACACATATCCGTCATCCCCCCTTTCAGGTGGATTTATGCTAAACCCCTTCTTATGGGATCTCTATTGAAAAAAATAAACATATTTGCCAAATTTCAAGTATCTAAATCTTATAGTACAAAACGGATATTTTTTTTCTTTAATACCTTGGTAACGCTTCCTTGGATATCGATTTTCAAAAACATCATTCTTGGAGGAACTCAACAAAAGTAATAAGCCTGCCAAATTTGATATCTGTGGGTCAAATATTTCCGGAGACATCATGATGTGTGTTAGTGAGTCACATTTCTCCTTTACATACATAGATATTTATTTATACATGATCATGTTTACATATTCGTGCATAAATTATACACATATGTTTGTTTTTATAAATTGCATACATATATATATACATATGCAAGTGTTTAAAAAATACGTTTGGAACTAATACAATTAGAAACCGATCTCAACCAGTTGCCATTTTCATGTCAATTTTTTCAACAGAATGACTCTTTCACATCAAGCTTGTTCACTAAATATTCGCTTACCTTATTTAGAATGAAAAAAGGTTCGAAGTTTTGGTTTTTTTCCCTTTGTTAGAATTCCTACTTTTGTTTCCTTGTTGTATGCTAAAATCTCCGATGACATTTTAAAGAAGGAAAAAGAAAAAGACGCATAAAGTATTTGTATTCGATGCCTAAATAAAGTTTGAATAAAATATGCATCAACTTCCAAAGGCTGTCCGAACAAAAACAAGGCTGAAAAGTTTTGCAACTTTCTATAGCCTGCGTCATCCGATAAAGTAAAGAATAAAACCACACAGCATAGAGGAAATGTGAGGTAATAGAAAGCATTTATAGAACCTGAGATACTTCGCTTTTAGTTTTCCAGAGTTCTCGAAGTTTCTGTAAGCTTGGATAATGATTTTTGTTTTGTTTTTTTCTGTGCTTTCTAATGCTTTGCAAGTGTCTGTACTGTAATTTTATGTTTTATTTTTTTTCTTCCAACAATAAACATAAAAAAACACCATTTTCCTTTCATAAAAAGGAAGCTTGGTCACATTTTAAGGCTTAATGTAAAAAATAGACTTGCTGAAAGAATGTTTTAAAAATATTTCTTGCCTGAAAACGAGAAGTCAATTTTTCTTTCTTTTCTTTTTTCATACAGCTTTGTTATTTAATAAATATTTTTTTTTAAGTTTTCCGAAGTAGTCATTTCTTTATTGAAAACTAGAGAAGAAATACAAGTTCATTGTATATAAAAATCGCGTTAAAAAAATTAACAAGCTACTACTACACTACTATTAGAATTCTTTTAGGGACAAATCATCAACTAAAACATACCACTTAATCTTAATAATGAACGAAAATCTCATTTTTTTTCTTTATTCCCTTGAATATAGTATTTTTTACTTGGAGACTTGATATTAATACACACTTGCGTTGAGTAAAGTTTGCTCAAATTGTTAGTTGAGGTTAATGTATACTGTGATTTTTTATCGTTATTTTGAAGTTAATCTATAAAAGAACGTCTGAAGGACACTTTTTTTAGTGTAATGAATAATATGTGCATTATAAAATGCCTTTTTGAAACAGACGTAATTACTTAAATTCATGGAAAGTAATTTTATGTTGCCATTTTTTTTTGTTCCAGTAAGAAATGCAAATAGTTTTTGCTTCCCTCCCTTTGAAATTTTTTACTCAGATTGAAATTTCTGTTAGAATTTCAAATAAAAATCCATTTAACATATTTTTGATATGAATTACTAAAATTTTGTTTAAAAAAGAAATCAAAAAGTGAAGTAATAAAGTATTTAAATTTTGCAATAAATGCGGTTCTTACGGTTTGATGTCCAAAGAAGATTGTAATGATTTAACGTTAAAGTACAATTTTTAATAAATTATTCCAAAAAAAATTTAAACAAATATTTTTATTAAATATTTTTATGCACATCATTATTTTCAACACCCCAAAGCAGTAGTATAAATATATATATATTCAGAGATAATTTTTTCTTTAAAAAATATTCAGAAGCATTGCAGGGAAAACTGAAGATAAGTGAACACTACATCTCATATTTGACCACCAATAGATCAAGCAAAAAAGTGCTTACTGATAAAATATATTTTTGAGTTTAGGATAGTATACATATTAATTTCTTGCAATAAAAATTCCAATTTTGGGGTCAGTAATATGGAAAAAAAATCGACAGTGAAGGAGATATTTGGGCTGTAAAGATAAATTTGTTTCCAAGTTAAATCAGAAAAGCGACCAACGAATAAGCTATTTATTTATGAAGGAAAATGAAATAATCATCAAAAGGTATATTTACATTTTTAAAGCTGTGTTGTTCAAAAGTCCTGATATGTTTTAAGTAATGAACGTAATGATGAAAACGTGAGTTAACCTGCATTTAAAGCGACGAAAATTTATTATAATGTATTGCTCTGGAAGTTTTAATTTATGGTATGCGTGAAAGGCCTTAAAAACTTATGTTAATATTTTGTTTTACAAATACCACAATGGCAAAAACTTAGGTAAATATTTTGTTTTACAAATGCCACTATGGCACCTATGCCATTAGTGTGTGTGATCTCCAATAATTTTCGATAACACAACCAAGCAGGGCACGCGTCCTAATGTTCAGTGGTCATAGGCTGACCAGGGACACAGAGAGTACAGGTGAGTCGGTGGTACTAATGTGGTAGAGATGGGACCGCATACAGTCATGCCCTGTCAACAGACTAAAACGTGATACAGCAGCTTTTCTAGGTGCTTCAGGAACCCATGGAGGGTTCTTCCAGATCTTGTCCTTCGAAGTCTCTGAGGTTTCCAGTTAAAAAATTATATCTGAAGGTCATATTAGTAATAAGTTTCCAAGAATGAAAAGTTGAAATTCTTGTGGGTCTTAGGGTCATGAGGACTCCTTTCTAAACAAGGAGGGAGATTCCCTGCGATGTCACTTGGGGATAAATAAATTATATATTATATGCATACACAGCGGCTTACAATCTTAGATTTTAATTTATTTTTTTAATTTTTAAACTATATTTTACCTACTTGTTAAAATAGCAATATTTAAATAAAAATAAACTTTTTGGCTATTTGTCCAAAAAAGAGCGTTTTTCCTCAGAGAGAAGAATTCAAATAAAACGTTAAATCAGTGAAAAGGGAACAAAAATGTTGAAAGGTTTGAAAGTTTCTAAGTACTACTATTAAAATTATTTACGCCTACTAAAAAGCACAAATTCTTTCAAATCAATCATTTATTGAATAATGCAACCTAAGTTTGTATAAATGTCCTGATTTCCTTTTTATTTTTAGTGTAATACAAATAAATTTAATTATTTACAGTCTCATTTAAACAACTGCAATAATGTTGACAATTTAAACAAAGTTTATTTATCTGTATCAGAAATAAGCAATTTATTTGAAATGCTGTCAAAAAATTATCGCAAATCAAATTTTTAAATTTCTCTGAAAGACAAGAAGTAATTCATCACTCGTAATTTTTTTTTACTTCATTTCGAGAATAATACATCAAACGAAATGAATGAGGGTAATTCACCAATACTTTTTACTTTCCAAAGTGTCAGTAGTTAAATCAATGTAAAGACAAATGAAAAAGGCTTTAAAAGTAAGTTTCAATGTGATTACTTAAAGTCATTCAGTTCTGCTCTTGAAAAATACGCGTCAAACTTCGAATGAAAACGCGCAAAGCCAAAACGATTCAATGTCAAAACTAAAAAAAGAAAATTTAAAAATCTGTTCAAGACATTAAAATCCTATCTACTTAAAACTGTGTTTTGAAGTAATCGTTTTGTGATTCGTTAAGCCAAAAAATTGGGACACTTTTAACACATTTTTCAACGATTGCAGATTTATGCAATTCAAAAATTGAATTAAAAACAAAACCAAGACGGACCTTTTTTTTCTATCAGAAATAAATTCGTTAATTTATTTCCAGCAAAAAGAAAGCAAATTGCAGCCCCGCTTACGTTCGAATTGTTACTGAATAATTTACAGAAAGTGACAGTTCAAAACCGTTTTTTAGATTTTTTTGTTCTCAGTTTTCACTGGAAACAGTAATTTAAAACGGGATTACGTGAAATGACTTTAATGCATTTCTGCATTAAATTTGACGTACTTTACATCACTGTAAGTAGCAAAGCTGTCCAACCTAATAACAATTATTTATCAATCTGTTTCCCATTATCGATTTTTATATTTATATCGAAAAATATGTACGCTTCGAATTTATTTTCCTTTTACCAACTTCCTTTTAGAAAGGGTACACAAAAAAATTTTATCATCTTCCTATAATTCAAAATGCATTAAATTTATCTTCAAAGCTTCATTTTTCTTCTGATTTATTCATCCACAAATTATGAACCGTCTTACTTCATTTCCATCTTTTTTGATATCCCACTTTATTTTTTTTTCTCGTGAAAATTTAGGAATTTTTTGCCTCATTTTTCGAAATTCTCTTAAAAAGATTGAGTGTAAATGCTACAAAGTTCAAAACTAAAATGGAAGAAAAAGAGGAGCAGCAAAATGATCAAACTTTTCAGCTACATTAATCTCACGCATTACCTCCGAAAAATAGGACTTCGAAAATGTCGGAAGTTTATTTTTACTTATCTATACGAAACAAGGAAGTTTTGGATTTGCTTTCCGTTTCGAAATAAACTGATTTAAAAAAAAACAGTAAGTTACTTGCATTTACAGTTACATAAAATTAATGGTTTCTAAAGATTTCTTTTTTAATAAAGTTAAGGTATGCGACTAACCTAAAATCATGATTTTTTTTTCAAAATTGATAAATTTCTTTTATGATTTTATTTTATAGGCCATCTTATTGGCGTAATTAAAATACCAAGTTTTTTTTTATTATTATTTTCCATTCACTAGAACAAAAACGGCAAATGTTTTAGCAAAAGAAGATGTCATAACTTTACTCAAGATGTTAAACTTTAAAATGCGTTTTTTTCGAAAAGATCAAATGAGAACAGCGATTGCTCAAAAAGTTTTGAAAATAATTTGCTGAAATTTATTGTGTATGTTCTGTATAACAGTAGAAGTGTTTTGACTTTCATATTTATCAATCATTTTTTTTCAAGATTTACAGTCCTTTATGTAAATATAATCACTGTTTTTTTTTAAGCAGTTTCATATAATCACAAAGATAAAGTGCTCTTGTTTTTAGAAAAATTAAAATATCTCTTATCCTGAAGGTCATTTCAAACATGAATAACAAAGTAACCCATCAAATTTGAAAAATTGAGAATTCGTTCATAAAAGTTTTGTACAGAGCGGGCCTCGTTTATGTAATTTTTTTGTACATTTTTACCAGTTTCCCCCCCCCCCCCAATTTTAATAAAAATACTTTTTTTTTCTGTCTTCAATTTTAGAATTTTTTGCTTAAAATATACTAAATAAATCTAAAAATCACGAAAAAAAATCCCCATACCTCTATTTTTCAAAAAAAAGTTGTCGCAAGTAGTCGGATACCAGGATTTATCTGTAGAAATATAATGTTGTATGAGTAGAGAAGACACAGACTTCTCTTTTGAAGATGGGATGGAGTTGTATTCTATAAAGACACATAAACGAAAGTACAAAGAGGTAATATCTGTGATAAAAATTAAAAGTTTGTTGTTCTATTGAGAACAAACTCCAAACCCCTCACCTTTGCATACACCACTGTGTTGTGTATTTAACTAGGATTGTTAAAAAGAAAATAATGAGAATCAATTGAACCTTTAATGAAAAAGAGCAGTTCATATTCCCTATTGCTATAACCATGCCAATTTTAATGGACGTAATACTACATTATTTATTCCGCGTTTAAGCAGTCTTAAAAATTATTTTCATATTTAGTACTATTAAAGTGTATATTCAATCTCTGATATGGTTTCCAAACACTTTTAAAATATGCTAAATTATTCTCTCATCATATATTTTTTCTAATTGTATATATAAAAAAAAAATTACAAATTATCATAAAATATATAAATGTATATAAATTTTGAAGAGGTTATGTACATGTTTTAAGACTTCTGTACAAAATCTTCTGACCTTATCTCTATTCCAACTAACAGGTTTGGATTATAAAGTTCATATATATATGCATATAGTTATATATTATATATATATAGTTATGTATAGTTCATATATATAGTTATATATAGTTCATATATATAGTTATATATATCTACGAGTTAACGAAACTGTAAATAAAATATAAAGTTCAATCTGTGTACGTATAATTAATGAACATCATGTGAAAAGTATGTATTATTTTTACAATTGTAAATAATGCATTAGTACATGGGACATTTTGATCTTTCTTGAATAATGATTTTCTTCTTTAGTACTTTAATTTATTTATCTTCTGAGATCATAAATATTAATGCTCATAAGTCGAAGTGAAGGTATAATTTAATTAAGAAATAATGTTCAGAGAAAATTTCGTCTTTTATATCAGAAATTGATGTTTCAGACCATTTTCTCATTTGTTTGGTATTCTTTCAAATTCAAAGACTCCTATCCTTTCTAGCAATGGAGGTCCCATTCTTAACCGTTAAAAACTATTGCTATCTTCAGAGCTGGCTTTAGCAGTTTTGCGGCCCGGGTAAAAAATGAAAAAGGCCCCCCCCCCCTCTCAAAATATATATATGTATTATTTTAAGTCTTACAAAATTCAAAATAATTCGAAATTAAGGTCATAATTACTAATTATTATTTCAAATGAGTGAAATAAAAGAGAAGGAATTATCTATTTAAGCAGGTCAATTTCTTCGAAAAGTAGTCTACAAATGGTGGGGGCTCACAAGCGTTTGTTTAAACTTATAGTAACTACACTCAAAACTAAAATAAAACATTTCCTTGGTACTCTATCTACGAAAATCTCTTATTACTCTATGTCCTCTTTTGGACAGCTGAAACCGGACATCGTAAGGGTGAAAGGAATGTCCGTAGGGAACACAATCTGGGATGGCGAGAAAGTTACTAGTGAAAGATATGTAAATATTTTAAATTTCATGCTTTAATGTATACTCCCACTTCGAACGCTTCAACATAAAAGAAAACTGCCCCATAAAATATACAGAGTACAAAATAAAAATAAAATAAAGTACGTTAAATGAAATACCAAATTCTTACAGAATAATGAATATTTCTGAAAATATATCAAACTTTTAGTAAAATATATATATAAAATTTGATCCAAATGCCGCAACGGGCAGGGGTTTGTCTGGCCCTAGAGCCGCCCCAACTATCTTATTTTAAATCAATGTGAGTTAATGAAGACCGCCATTTTTTATAGCATGGTACATGTTATTGATGGATATTACAGAAATGAGATTTTTTTTAACTAGAAATTTAATTTGTATTTACGAATGTGTTTCATATTTTTCGGGGTTAAGAAGTTAGATATACTTTTCATGAATATAATTTTCCAAAAATTTCTCTTTTTATGTATTAAAAAATATAATATTTGAATCAATTAACATTTACACACTTGAGTTCTAAATAAAAAACAACATCTCTTACTGAAGCAGAATTTAAAATAAATTAAGTAAAAATAGAATGAGTGAAACGAATGCAAATATTTAAAACTGATGATGAAATATTGAATTAGCAGTCACTGGGCTGCAAATTCTTGGCAAGTGCTTACCACTACAGATCATTTCACAAAATGAAATCGTTTTGAATTAAATTAAAACAGGCAGCCAAACGAGAAATAGTAGCGGTAAATGTAATTTTTAACTGGTGTCAAGTAATGAAGACGACACTTGAGCTCCCAGCTCAACCAAACGAGAAGACTAAGACTTTGACCAACGGATTTTACACGCATCAATACCACTAAGCAAGACACTTTGAAAGCTTTAGAACCAATCCCACGCGATCGATTACTCGAATGCGTTATTCTAACAGCTAAACCATCACGTCCCCTGAGGCTTGTGCAGTTAAATAACTTTTAACTTTACATGCTTACCTTTGAAATGTTGTGGAAATCAGGAAGAGTTTATATTTGATCACAAAAATTGTAATCGCAATTATAGTTGTCTACACTCACTTGATTGATTATTTACTAACACAGCATTTATAAGCCACACAAAGAGTGTTATTGGAACAGGTCCCGTATTTTTGTGCAAAGGTCAAGTGACGAGGCGACACCTGAACTAGAATTTGACTCTTCAAAATTCTACACCACGCTACAGTTATGCATTTGAGTTTTGGCATACTTAACGCGTACTAGCAACCTATATAGCGTGCTATATAGGTTGCTATTTATAGCTATATATGCAATTACTCGGAGCAACTGGAAAGATTAGTTATGAATTACTCGGATACCTTTGCAACATATATATATACAGTCGAACCACTATATAACGAACCTCTATATTGCGAATTTTTCTATATAGCGAACTTTTTCCTGGGTCCTTGAACATTTCACGATTTTCTTCGTAAAATAACCTCTTTATAGCACATTTTCTATATAACTAACTTTTTTTGGGATTCCATTTTTGTTCTCCATTTTTTTAAGGTATTTCTGAAAAAAAAAATTCAAGTTATTCTCTTTTTAACACATTTTATGCTGGTCATAAATTTTGAACTGGTTCTATTAGACCCTGACTCGCCGAGAGCAATACAGTTCTGGAAGTTTCATCCAAGAAGTGCAACCTTTAACCCCCATTACCCAGTTCAGTAGAAACATTTTCGATATCCTCTTTCACCCTCAGTGCAGTTGTCCCGTGTCCCCGTGTTCTAATTATAAAATAATGTATGTTTAATATTACTTGTAAGCTTTAAATTATAAAATGTAATTCTCAAATTCATCAATTTTTGTATAAAATTATTTTCTTGTTATTGAAAATATAGTGAATTCTTCGACATTCTTTTTTCTTGTTTTCCTTGCAGTTTTTCGTTCTTTTTTTATGGGTGAGATGGATAACATAAACATATATTAATTCTAAAAAGGTGTGAATAATTACTTTTTTTAATATATAGTGTTTATAAATTTAAAATTTGTTTTATGTGGTTTATATAAAGTATATTAAAAGATGAACCTCTATATAACGAATTTTCCATATAACGAACTTTTTCTGGGATTTAGTGACTTAGTTATACAGAGGTCCAACCATATATATATATATATATATATATATATATATATATATATATATAT
>BMAV01001178.1:132905-144942 GCA_019973955.1 Trichonephila inaurata madagascariensis
ATATATATATATATATATATATATATATATATATATATATATATATTGAATTAAGTTGAGGTTTTATAAGTGCAAAAATAAGTTTTAAGCAAATAAAAGTTTGAAAAAAAAACATGCTAGATGGTAGAAAATGCTTTCATATAAATTACAATAAATATGCACATTTATAAAAAGAGCGTTATAGTCCCATTTTAATTAAACTTTTACTTACACACTTAATATCCTTATGAACTTAATATTCTATATTATGATGCTTATCTAGATTCTCGTAAAGTTTTATTTGAAACAAAAATGTAAATATATCATATATAGAAATGGGAATTCACCATACATTAAATCACTCAGTAAATCTACATTTATAGATTCTTTAAAATAATATTTATTTACTTTATATTTTTTTACTATGCACATACATACCTATTTTTAACGAATATTAGAACAGTACTAGAATTAATAATGAAAAATTAACCAAACAAATTACAGTAAATCTACAAATAGTTGGAAAAGGTTTTATAAAACCATTTGGAATTCAAGTTTTTACTTGCGTGCTCAAATCTATGTTTTAATACTTCAATCTAGATATTTCATTAAATAAGTTTTAATTTGAAATTGAAAATAATTTATATAAAAATATGTATACCTCACAAGTAATAATCGAAATGTGTAATACATTAAAACATTAAATAAACCTCCATGTATAGGGTTTGAAAGCAGTACTTATTTATTTTACATATGTGTGTGTGTTTTACTAAATACACATAGTTTAGAGTATTTGTGTATAGAAAATGGTAATAATAGTAGAAAAGAAATAAAGCATATATTGAAATTCAGATATTTTTAAATGTTTCAGATCATAAAATACTTTCAGATTTTCAGGAGAACATTCTCTTTAATTATATAGTTTCTTTCTCTTTATCATAAAATATTCTTTATTAACTCATTACTTTTATGCATGAAAATATGTTTCATAGCATACACTCTTTCATTTCTGAGGTATTTATCAAACTTTTATAAGCAAAATGGTTTACGAATGCAATAAAATATTTTTCTGAAAGGAATTTGTTTGAATAACGCAACAAATCATATTTATCTAGGAACGAAAATTTTGATCGGTATCATTGCAATATATTCAACAACTTAGGTGCGTTAATGTTTATTTTGTTTGCTAACCAATAAAATAATCAGACATTGCATTTATACTTATTTTTTAAATGTTAACAAGAATTGGAAGCACAGTAAGGAACAGGTGAATTAACGTTATTTCTTCTTGTTTATAATTTCTTTGATAGCTTTTGTTTTCTGTTTTCAAACATAGTTTGTTATTATTATTATTACTGTCTGAGTTACCAGGTACTTTCTGGCTCATCTAAAATACAGTCATACGATATAGATAGAAAAAAAAATAATTATTATAAACACAAAATTGGGTATATAATTTGTTAATACTTTGTTCGAAAAAAATTCATTTCAGCATTAAATTATTTTTTAAAAAATGAATTTTAAAAATAATTCTAAAAATGTTAAAATTATATCCACATTTTTTTTTTTTTTTACATCTGCATATTCTATTAAAAACGACCTATCATAACATTCAATTTCAGTTAATTAAAGGAATTGGGTTTTTTCCAAAATTTGAAAATTTCTGTAAAATTTGTTGTTTAATAAGTTGGAAGTAAAGCCAAATAATGTCTCGTTAGGTAAAAAGAACAAATGTGCATATTTTTTCAGTTGCTGAAGTTTTTCTCAAGCAGTCAGTTTTAAAGTATTTTAATCCTAAATCATTTTGACCGTTTAAATATGCTTGGAAAACAAAACGAAAAAGCTGCATAATTCCATTATTCAAAATAAATAGAATAACAAGTAATAAATCTAATCCAATTCCTTTCTCAATAAAACTCGAAACTCATGTATTGTTCATGATGCATTTGAAATTTCATTCTACTATATTACACACGACCGTAAAAATAGTCACTATAATTTTGTAAACGGTTTTGATTAAACATTTGTATTTAATAAAGATTTCAAAAAGTTACAGGAATTATCACTTTTTTATTATTTTATAATTAAAATTTTCTATTTTTTTTATTTAATTATTTACTTTACTTTACTTGCGTTACATTTAATAAATATTTGTGTGAGGCGTGAGGCGTATTACTCTAGCTCGAGACGTCTATCATTCCTATGTAACATGTATGATTTAATATAAATATAATATAATATAGTTTCTTGATGTTATATTTATATATAAACTTACCAGTCATTCATTTCTGGAGGCGTATGTTGAAAATTTTACATCCCGATTATAAATAAAACTGCAATACTTATCTTAATTCTTATGTTACATATATCTCGATAAAAATTTACACTAAAATAATCAAATAACAAACAGCAATAGAATTCAGAAAATAAACTGATGAAAAGCATTTTGAGAATTTCAGTTTAAAATTAGATTTGTCCAAGAAAAAAACTAACTTAGCTACGATATTTTTAAACCAGTTTCAAAAATTCAAATACCGTTTTTCTTGTTAAAAAAAGACCTTCATTAAAATGGGCATCTTTCGAGTGGAAAAAGTTTGCAAAGAAAAATTTTACATAGGTTGGAAAAATGGTGAAAAAGGATGGGTTTTTGAAAAATATCATCAAATATATATTTGAACATGCTTGCGGCTTTTTCCATACACAAGCAAGACATCTTGAGTTTGGTGGGATATGATCAACATTGTGCATTTGTATAACTGAAAAGCATTCAGAACTTTGCATTTATATACTATGATAATACTCTAGTAATACAGAAGTAAAATACTCTTCTCTTAGAAATGGTGAATATTGTACATTATATAAACTAACTAACGTAGATAACGTTTTTTTCCCCTTCATTTTTAGTCTCGTATGAATTCAGCTGCATGAAAGTTTTCATATAATTGGTGTATTAAACAATTTAAGAGCAAGGAATGTTATTAAAAAATTTGCATTTGATACTATATTATTAAATTGTAAATCACATTTCATCTTCACTTTTAAAATGGTTTTCAAATATACATAAAAATTAATGAAAGCTCAAGTTATGACTTCTAAAGAAAATATTAATCCTCCAGTAAAATTCCACAAAGTGATTTTTTTTTTTTGCATACGTGAGAGAAAATAATATAAACTGTAATTTTCCGAGACATATATTCCGTATTAAAATTAATGAACATATTTAAAAGTTGATAAGTCTGTTGATGGGAATTTTAAGAAGTTTATCTCTAACTCTTTTTATGTTTAATACACATTTTTTTTAGAAAATTACACCTACGTAAATTTAACTGCTGTAATCCGTAGATTAAAGGCTAACTCCAAAATGTATGCATTATGCAATCCTCAAAAATTTTATTTTGAATGTTTATTATTATGAAGATATGCCATATAAATGCATTAATATTCATTGAATATTACCAAAAATGATGGTCTCTTATGAAAGAATGCTCCTACGTGGAAGTTGCTTTTTGACACTTTTATAAAAGTTCTGCATACATCTCCTTATAATTATTTTATGTGATATTATTTCACGGTAGTTTGATTTGACCGATCAATGCGTTTAGGTAGTACATACAAATTGATAAAAATTCTGAAAAGTTTTCGCTTAAAAATCAGATATTCTACGTATATCTTTAAGATTAATTTTACTAATATTAAATCAAACGTACTGTTCAAATAACTCTTTTAAAAATCGCTTTTGTCTAATTCTGCTCATAAATATCATCAACTTTGGTCACATTAACTTAATTCTTAAAAACGTAAATAAAAATGCTGCATTGCAAAATTTTAATGAAACTTCTTTTCAAATAATGAATAATCTTCAGAATATTTCTAGATACCCATGAAAAATTACATGCATGGCTGTTTCTACAAAAGTCTAAATCATTGTTTGCTTCGAAACGTGAATCTGCTGGTGACTATAATGATCTATTTAAGGATCTAAATTTCAGAATTCATTTAAAAAACTGGCAAAAATTCAGTGCTTTTTCCTTAACAAAAAGAGTAGGAGTAACTAATTTAGTTGAAATTGATGATTTGAGTATTGCTGACAGTTATTGCTTATCGATACGGCTTATGATATTTTGGAACTTTTTGATTTAAGTATTTAATTAGTAATATAAGGTGTCCTGAAAGCATGGCTACACATTCAAAAATTTATTCAAATTAACAAAACTTTTGAGGAGCTGATCTCATATGGCTGAACTGTGGCCTTACAGTGGGTCCCAAGTCATGTCGGGTTCCCTGGTAATGAGAGACCCAATCAAAAACCCAAGCAGGGAGTCAAGACATCTGAATCGGAAATCCCCTTGACTCTCAGAAGATCAAAGAGCATTATTTCCACATCCATTGACAAATATACTATCGTGACCCAAAAGACCAAGAGCCTTGGAAAGCCATGGGAAACACTGGTTACTGTAGACCCAATCCCGAGGCACCTGGAGAGAGCCGATTCTGTTGCCCGCTTTCTCCTAATCACTGGACATCACGTTTTAGGAGTATACCTCCATTGACTTGGCCTGGCAGCTAATGAGGCCCTCCCATTCTGCGACCATGCCAGAAAGGATGGCGAATCCCTGCTTCAATGCACTGGATCCAATGAATACCCGACTGACGAAATCGTCTGTTGGTACTGGAAGGGTCAGCTTCAAATGGTCAAGAAGCCAAGCACGAGTGCTCGATAAATAAATAAGATTTTCATTTACGGTTTTTAGGTTCCATAAAGAAAAGATTAAAGTTTCAGTTTTATAAAATGTAAATTAGATGGAGCATCATCCCCGTTTTTCAACATTCTCGATTCAAGATGACTTCACTGCAAGGACAAGCGCAAGTGTTAGCATGATTTATCGAATTTAAATCAGCAACACAAGTACAGCTTATAGCCACCACACTGACGTTTTGAAGAGAGAAGTTCCCCGGGTGATGGATGGAAAGAGAAAGTCCGATACATATGGATTGACCACCCAGATCTTTAGACATAAGATATTTACTTACTCGTGAGGACCGATCTCACCTAAAGGACACTACTTTGGACTTCTTCTAAGGATTTGTGAAAAATATTGTTTACCAATCCTCAATTAGTGAAACAGATGAAATGAAAAATCAAACTACAGCAACCGTTCAGAATGTTGATCTTGCAATGCTTCATAAAATGTGGCTAGAAATCATATATGGACTCGATGTGTTGGGCGCAACATTAGTTGCCTATATTGAAGTCATGCAAAAAGGCACTGTAAAAGTACTTTGACGAATTCTTTATGGAACAAAAAACCATAAATGAATATCTTTATTTATTTTATTTCTTTTGCAATTAATATTTGAAAGTGTACTAGAAAGTTATTACTAGAACGTCCGGCATTTCGATTACTCTTAAACGTCCACCGTTATCATTTTGACAACGCGAGATAAAATATATAAAATAATTGTTTTAACTAAATAATTGCAGGACTACTGTTCAGTAGGGTTTAGTTTCAAGACTTTTTAATATTATTACATGTAATTAACATATTTTATGATCTTTTATATTATAAGAAACTAACGTTGACATTGTGTTTCACGAAGCTTGTTGGACCACTGCTTTGTCGCAAAACATTTCGAGTCGCAAATCTGCGAAGAAAATCACTATTATGCGGTATCCATTCTGTGCCACCCCTAGCGATATATATATCATGATTTACTGGAATATAATGAATTATATCGGTTCTTCTTCAGATTCTTAGCGGTCACTTTCACTAATCTTATGTCTTCATCGGAATCTAAATTAGAGCCGATTCTCTCATTCTCGGAAATCTCTTGCAACAAATTAGGAATTTCATCATGGCTTAGACTTTTTCTACGAGCTATCATTTCAGGGTGTCTGCTCTGCACAAGGTTCGAAAATCGAATGATTTGTTTTTAATCAGCAGATAACCAAATGCTATGTAACGAAACACTTTGCAATACATTTATAGAAAAATAAGATTTGTTTCCACTGTTAACTCAATAACATTGCATTCAAGGTCAAATAAATGTGTGATGGTACTTTGGGAAGTTTGTTTTACTAACAGTAATGATGAACGACAGCTATTCATGATGATAAATTACCTTGGTGTCGAAATAACACCAGAGGACGTTCTAGATATTTTTAGTTGTAAAATTTCTCCTAATCAGCCTAGAGACAGAAAACTTTTACTGAGTAATTGCCATTGAAAATAATTAAAAGTCACGAAAATATTTCAAATTTCCTGCAAAAATGCGGAAAGGAGAACAAACTGAACAGGCTCCGGTGTCAAATTGACATCGATGGACGTTCTAGTGTTAAATCTATAACAAAGCTATTTCTTAAATAAGTTATTGCTTGAATTTGTAATGGTTATCTACTATATACGTTTGGTGATCAGCTTAATATTGTATATTAGTTTACTCTTGAGTATGCTAAAACAACGTGATAAACATATTTCCTACACATTCATCAAATACTTTTTGTTTCCCTTTCCTTACAAAAAAAGACACTTCTGATTGACAAAAAGGCGAAACGATTATAATCAGCATCAATTTACTCTGCTTCCAATTCCAAGTTTTATGCATCCAACGGCAACGTCTCAAATAAACGTATATCGTACAAAATATAATATTCTAGTCTTATTCTCTTAGTGAAACTAAAAATGCAATTGCATTCCAAACTTTCTGTCACGCTCCGCAATTAATAGCCCATAGTAACAATTAATCACCCCCATTCTGCATTTTTAATATCCAGCTTACGCATTTAGCTAAACTCATCCAAACTAAACAACGAAGTTTAGTTGTTTAAAGAGTCTTCGAGTGCATGTATACATAAGCCAATCGATTTTCAATTCCGTCGGGAACCACCGTTTCGAGTGATATATTGAGAGTGAGTATGTGAAACAAATAAATGCGCGCGTTCTTCCTCGTTTCCTGAGTGAGCAATAACGTGTGAAATATAGACATGTTATTTGCCTCTGAATATATACGTATGCATCGATTGGAAAAAGCTATTTGTATACGCACCCCTCTCAGCAAGGTGACTTTAGAGTTTCGATTTTCCCTGCAAAAATAAGCACCTGGAAGGAACCAGGACGTGATAGATGCTAAACGGAAGAAAATATTTGAATATTCTGTTTGTTAGTTTTTGAAGAATTTTCTTTTTTTTTTTTTTTTTTCTTTACGGGACGTGTTGCTGTTTATGGTATAAGTCACGCTCTTGTAAGGATAACTATATTTTCCTCTCAAATAACACTGTGATTTCAGATTGACTTCACAAATCAGAAACAGAATTTCGTAAAATTATTCATATAAAGCTTTCAAAAACGTTGTTATTATTTTGGATTGTTAAATGCAATTTTTTTTTTCATAGAAATTTACAAGTTCTCACAAAAAGTTCCCTTTTTTTTTTCTTTGTTTTCACATGTTTTAAAACGTATTCTGCATTAATTTTATAGGAAAAATTTCGCTTGGTTATTTAATTAAAAACTCTTTTTTTGTTATTAAAAGATCTAAAAGATTTAAATAGCAAATGGTTATAAATTAAAGTTGTTGTTTTGAATACTTCCCGATTGACGGTATCATACCGAGACTTACGAAATTCACTATGACAAGGGTCTTCTTTAGACGCCCTTTGTTACCCACAGCTTTGATTACCGTTCCGCCCCAATTCCAAAGCTGAACACCCAGGTAGTGGTGAAGGGGATATCCATCTCTATCTCTACTTTCCATTATCTACTCAAGAGGACTTACGTTTGGACGAATATTTAGTGTGTACCCATGGTGAGCATTCACTATACAATTACAAACATCCATACCTTCGCCTGGATTTGAACCCTAGATCTACGGCACAGCTGTCAGCATTACTAGCCACCATATCGTTTGGGCTGTACACATAAACAAGTGTCAGATAAAAAAAGTCAATTTTAGAAAAGAGTTTGCTAGTAATGATAATCAATTCTATGCGCATTACAAAAGGACCATCGAACCCAAGTGCGCTTCAGTGTGGAATTCTGAATAAAGAAGAAAAGATGATGACTTTTACTTCCACACGTTATCAGAGGTATTGCAAAAACTTTTCGTGGAAGAGAATTACACTCGCATCAAAATTAAATTTAATTTCAAATTTCATTGTTGAAAGGGCAATACACAGTGATTTTTTCTTATTCTCATAGAGCAAGGATGGTAAACCTTTATGGATCAAAGTAGCATTCTTTTCAAAAGAAATGTTTAATGAGGTATAGATGTGTCTTTTTTAATGATGACTTGCAATTATTAGGAAAACAATAAAACCAAATACTAAAAACTCAAAATTCTTTGTTTGCCACGAAAAATACACTTTGCCCTGTATATTAGTAAATGTTTTAGTAAAACGTGTACTTAAAATTAAAATAACAATAGTGTGACGTTTCTGTTGCAGATTAGATGACAAATAACTTATATTAGGATTATAAGATGTTACCTTTAGGAGAAAATTAATAGCAACGTCCAAATTCGGTAACGAGGCCACCACTAGATGGTGCCACTATGAAATGGCTCTCACATTTAGAGACTTGTCTGCAAAGACTAAGTTGCGAAATTGTAGCCACATTGGAAGAAAAATAGCTTTCAGCAGAATGCATGCTGAATTTGAGTCGCCTACCAGACGGTTTTTAAGGGAGTCATTAATATTATTAATCTCTGAAAATAATGACTAATAAGCATAGGTGGATGTAAATAAAGTTAAAATGACATAATCCAGCTTCTTGAAATAGTTAAATCAGTGTTTCTCAAACTGTTTGGCGAGCCCCCCTTGGAGGGCGTGATAACTCTACAAGGGGGCGCGAGCATATTGATAAGTCGGAAACAAAAGGTTATTTAAAAAATTATTAATTTACTGAAAGTAAACAAACAAAATACTTTCTGATATAATAAAATATAGAATACACTTATTTACACTGATATAATACATTTATATAAATGTATCAGCACTATACAATGTATATTTTATTATTAATTTAACAATACTAATTAAAAAAAATTTTGATAATTATCAATGAACCCATGAACTTGTATTAACATTTATCTTGTGATAATTTTTACGGTTTATAAATAATTCCTTAACTGCCGATTAAAAGTTACGCGATTCGCTCCCCACCGTTTACCACGTAGACGAGCGTATTTTGATGTGTTTTTGAAAGGGAGAAAAAAAATAAAAAAAGCAAATCCTCTGAAATAAATACATTCTTCGCAAACATTATGAAGGTTCTTTTATAGCATTCCAAAGCCGTCGGAATAATTTTATGGATAGCACTGCACAGAAAAGATCGTACTTCGGAAAGACGCATATATGCGTACTGAAAATTAATGCTTTGTCTGAGCGAGAAGTTTATATACGTCGGCGGCACACAAGAGGTTAAAGTCGTATTGTAGTTTTAGTGTCAAAGTATAGAATTATTGAATTCAATACATTGTTATTGTATAAAGTGGGGCCCGATGTAAATGATGATTGAATAGTGGGCCGCGTATATTGAAAGTTTGAGAAGCACTGCGTTAAATGTGTCTGGAATCAAATCCCTACCACCCCATTACCGATCACTCGAGTTTATTCGTAATACTTCATAGTGAACTTTATTATTCTGAGCGTTGGAATGCCAAAATATTGTGTCGCTTGCCATCAGTGGTACGCGCGCCATTGGTTCGCCATCCCTGTTATAGGGAGTGGTGCCAATCCCATAACATATATATCTCTCTCTGCATCGCTATGATATTGTTCGTAATATTCCATTATAATTTAAGATCACATAGATTCATTTGCTCCTATATATAAATCATTAATATGGCAATATTTAAGCATTCTAAAATCCATTTTTAGTGCCCGATATACTCATAAATAAATGTAGTGCTGTAAGCAATTATATTTATGTAAGCAATAAAATATTTTCGTATTCAATAGACTTTGTCTAACTTCCAAAAGAAATAATATCTAAATAATTAGCTTATCGTTTGTTCTTATTAATTATTATCGTTAAAAATAGCCAAAAGCGGTATTTTCATCTTTTCTTTAAATCTCATTTTAAGTGTTTGAAAAGATAAATATGGTAACAAAAATCAAATTTATATCAGTATATCTTTAGCAATTTCCTAAATTCTGATTTAAATGCGATATAATTTACAATCTGCACATTATAAGAAATAATTTTAAGGAGTATGTTCCTGACATACATTCTTATCTTACAAAATAAATGAAGCTATTATTTCGTACTTTGTTCTAAAATTACAGGAAAATATGTTGCACTTTACGACCTTGCATACTTTAGAGATATAAGAGTGATTAATTAATCGGGAGAATTTACAGGGAAAAAATGTACAGGCGAGAAGATTATTCATTATCAACGGATTTTTCCGTTTTAAATTGAAATATGTGTCGCATATTAAAATAGATTTGCCAAAGGATGAATATCTCATTTTTAAAGAAAGATTATGTCAATTTGTCTTGCGGGAAATTTTTATTTTGTTACTGCATGCATTAATACGAGTTTCTTGCTACAAGTAATTTATAATTTGGTAGTGTATACCCTAAGGTGTGTCACTTCCTTGTGTAATTCTTAAATTTTTAGTAGGCAACTCATTAACTTTAATTAACAATTAAAAGTTACATAAGATTATCTGATATTTTTTTCAAAAGTGTTTTAAAATAGGAAATGGAAAACGTAAATAGTTCTGCATTTATGATTGAAATATTAATCACACAATAAGTATAAAATTTGCCTTTTAACATTTTTGAAAAAAAGACGCTCATTAGAAAATTGTTTCTGAAGGTTTTTTATATTAATTAATATTTCCGACACACTTAGTTTAAATTAAATAGAACATAATTTAATTAAATATTTTCCCCTCATTATTAGAACGAGTTAAGAACTGCTGAATTCGCGTATAAGAAATCAAAATGTTATTTAAATGTTTTTATCTGCATAGCTCTTTTAACCCTTTATCTACCGACGGCACTTATATAAGTACCACTCACTTTAAAATTAAATAGAATAACCATTTTTACGAATACTCAGACGATACTGAGCAGGAATATTCTTTTAAATCCTCTCTTTCAAGATATATGGCAGCACGGGTTCTATGATGAGTATTTTAGCGGGGAAGGCAAATAGTTTTATAGCAGAAATTGCGTTTTCAGCTGACGTTTTGATCGGATTGCGAAGATTGTCCTTTTTGTTCCGAAAAAGTAGTTAATGTCAAAAGGTGTATTATTATTATTATTATTATTATTATTATTTGTATGTTAATGAAGACCTTAGAAAACGATTTGACTATTTACTTTAAGTAAACAGTGTATGCAATTAATTTTACAGTTAAATATCTTTAATTAATTGATTAGTTCTAGCGGATTAAATTTCCAAAGTCGAGTATTTTGTTTATGTATATCCCTTATGTATATCCTCTAATGTAGTGATCCAAAAATATATTTCACGGAAAAAACTGCAGTAAATCATAATGCAGTAGATAAAGGATTAAAATATAAAATTTCTTAGCTCAAATACGACAGAAAAATTGGAGTCATAATCAGGGAACATATCTAAAGTTCATTAGAATCACTACTGGTGATTACGTATAATATCGTCGAACAATTTCGTCAAATTAAAAAACATCACCAAATGCTACATTATGCAGCCATTGTTGGAGCCGTATCCACGCATGTTTCAAAGAACTTTACTAGCCTAAGCTCGAAAACAGTAATTATTTTTATGGGTTGTACCATTTTTGGGCATGTTCAAACACAGTAATCTCGATCACTCAAGCTCGCATGAAAATATCATTGTTTTTAATTTGAACATTTTTTGTATTATTTCTTTTCTTATTTTGTTGTGAAAAATTATTAATATTTGGCACTTATTTTCCACGAAAGCATAAACAGTGGAGTATTTGTAAAAAATATGGTCTATAATATGTAAGTACCTGAAGGACTGTGGGCGGCTTAGTAAAACATATCGGAACTGCTTGACAACCTTTAGATGAGTAAAGCGAATATATATTGCGGCATCTACATAAA